>CM068767.1:7298321-7430897 GCA_035084275.1 Hydrolagus colliei
GGAGAGCTCCTGCTGCAGGACGCGATTCTCCTCCTGAAGCGGCAGCGCGGACGTCATGTCGGGAGACGAGGCTGAGAAACACAGGGGAGGGACCCCACGTCAACCGCGGCCCACCTCACGCAGCGAGAGAGAGGAGAGCGGAGAGAGAGAGAGAGAGAGAGAGAGAGAGAGAGAGAGGAGCAGCGACATCGGACAGTTCTGACACGGTGGAAGCGGCGTGAACGGTAACCGTTCACACTGTTTCACAGACGTTCATCGCCAAGCGATCACTGCCACGGGTCCTGTACACAAAGGCTACGGTCACTTTACTCAAAGCTGCAAATACACGACCCCATATAATATAATAATATAATAATGCTTGCATTTGATATTGCGCTTTTCACATCTTATCGACGTCCCAAAGCGCTTCGCAGACTATACTATAAAGTGAATCGACTGTGTATTTGTGGCCGAAACGCGGCAGCCGATTGCGCACGGCAGCGTCCCCCCCACAAACAGTCGTGGATTGAAAATGACCAATTTTTATTACCGTGTTTTTTTTGGGGGGATGGATTATTATTAGGCGTGTATGTGTGTATGTGTGTGTGTATGTGTGTGTGTGTGTGGAGTAAGGAAACTTGCCCAATGTTTCGCCCTGATTTGCATGGATTCGAACACAGGTCTCACGCTTGTAAGGCGAGCGCTCTAACCACTGAGCTACAGGAATAACATATAAATGCAAGTTATTGTTGTGATGGGAAGGTCACAAGCTGGGATACTGGGAGAAATGTTGGCTCGTAAAACCCCACCCAACGTTCCCCCTCAACGCTCCACCCCACCCCACCCCACCCCACCCCACGCTCCCCCTCTCCTCCCCACAACACTCCCCCTCTCCTCCTCCCCTCCCCCCCCCCCCCCCCACCCACACCCATCCTCACCTCTTCTTTGATCCTCTGTTAAGTTCCTGGTGACGATTTCTCGGATTTTGGCAGAGAGGCAGGTCAGTGTCGAATCCTCGGAGTCACCACGAATCCTGAAACCCCCCCGGCTGCCCGAGCTCCTCACCGTCTCCTCCAGCGTCTGTCGGGAGAGGGAGAGGGGAGCGGGGAGAGAGAGAGAGACAGAGGCAAATCAGCTCCAAGCGCATCATCTTCCCGTCCGATTGGAACCCCAGAACCCTGGTCCTTCTGAAAGCTCCCAACTCCCCAACCGTGACCGTCTCCCTCCCAAGTATTCTGTGCAGGTTCCAGCTCTGATCCATCCATCGGATTCTGACGAAGGGGCGCACACCCCGAAACGTTGAATCGCTAACATCCTCTCTCCGTAGATGCCGCCTGACCTGCCCGAGTGCTCCCAGCCGTTTCTGTTTGTGACCTGAATCACGATGGCTTCCAGGTCCCATCACTGCCTTGATTCTACACCAATTCGTAGGCACGGGGATTGGCCATTCAGCCCCTCCAGCCTGTGCCACCTTTCCACAGTCCGTCTCATAGCTGATCTGCACCTCCAAATACTCACCTTAAACCCGCATACCCTGACCTAACAAATCCACTGCAGTGTGGAAAATTTGCAACATTCACAGCCTTTTTTTTTTGGTGGTGGGGGAGGTGGAAGAGGGGTTAGGAATGAAATCAGGAGGTCGTTTTTTTCACCTAAGGAGTCGTGGAAATCTGGAGACCCCCCCAGAGTGTGAGTTAGGGAGAACTGACGGGAGTTTAACCAGTGAAAAAACTACATAACTGGCCATTGAGAGAGAGAGCTGTTGCCTTGGCAGATTACCCTCCTTTACACGTTAGGTTTTTGGCTTGAAACTTGGAGGCAATGAGCTGGGAAAGGATGAAAGATTTTAACTACTCAAATAACCTCAACCCCATTCAGTCCATCTCTGGGGTGATGGTGATGAGTGGGAGGTGGGTGGGGGGGAGGGTGGGGGGGGGGAGGGGGATGGGGGGGGAGGGGGTTTGGGTGGCAATAACTATCAAGGCATTCGGTGTCCCTGCGTTTACAGACCTGTATCACGGCTTCCAGCTTGCCCTCGCCCTCAGCCACAGTCTCCCCGGAGCAGCTCATCGGGAAATCATTGACGGGGGCAACGGAGAGTCTCTCTCCGAGCAGCACCCCCCCCCACCCCCACCCCCAACCAGCAATCGATCAGCTACTCCGGAGATCAATACACTTTGAACGACCACAACTTAGACTTAGTCAGTGTTGCCTCCAAACACTTCACTTTGCAGCAGCTGAGAAGCGCTTTGAGACAGTTCGATGTTCTAGATCTGTAAAAATGCACTTTCTTTATGCCTTCTCCCTCTGTCTGTCTCTCTCCTCCCTCGCACTCTCTCTCTCTCTCTGTCTCTGTCTCTCCTTGTCAGGACGCAGTGTCTCGGGCTGTCCTCCTTGACATGAGAGGCGCCGATACAAATGTAATTTTTGGGGTTGTTATTGTTGTCGTTGTTGCATCCGATCTGCCAGTTACAGATTCCTCGCTAGTTCCCTTCTTCTCTGCCTTTTGTTCCTCTCTCTTTCTGACCCCCTCTCGCTCTCTCGCGCTCTCCCTGTTCCCCCACCCACCCTCTCTCTCCCCGCTCCTGATTGCAGCTGCTCAGCCTACGGGAGACAGAGAGAGAGAGAGAGACGGAGAAATCCTCCCCCTCCTTCAGCACTCTCTCTTTCTCTCTCCCACTTCACTGGGGATTAACTTAAATCTGTTCAGAGCTGAAAGGAGACACAACAAGACCCCATCCTTTTGAAATCTCCGCGGTCCTAATGCCTGTGTCTCAGATACCAGCTCCGACAACATAAGAATTTGCCTGGTTAAAAAAAACCAAAGGTCCATCATCTATTTCACCTTCCGGTTGACATGTTGTGTCCCAAACTGTATACTGTATTTCCCCCCCCCCCCCCACACCACCTCCCACATATTAGTTTCTAGCAGAAATCGATCTTAATTTGTTCTTCAAACAAACATCATTTTCCGATTCCCACGTCTGATTCGTTCGTCTCCCTCCCTCCCTCCCTCCCTCCCTCCCTCCCTGTCCCGTACATTTATCGCTCGCTCGCTGAAGTTGTGTTTACGCAGATTTGTTCAGATTTTATAATGATAAGCTTACAGGACTGCGATAGCAATGTCGCGTTTCTCCCACAAAGATACAGTCAATTCACTTGACAGTATATCCCGCGAAGCGCTTTGAGATGTCGAGAAGATGTGAAAGCATGTGCCATATCAAATGGAAGATTATCATTAATTATTATTAACGCTGATCCTTGCATTTCTTACAGCGCCTTATCGCATCTTCTCGTCGTCTCAAAGCGCTTCACAGAATGTACTGTCAAGTGAATTGACCGTATACTCGTGGGCCAAACGCGGCAGCCAATTGCGCGCGGCAGCGTCCCCCGCACAAACAGTCGCGGATCGATTGAAATGACCAATTTTATTACCGTGTGTTTTTTGGGGGGGAGGGGTTGTATAGATACAGATTTACCAAGCCCACAGACTCGCTTGCTTTCGTAGCTCTGAGGACGGGCACCAGATGCCACACACACACACACACACACACACACCACACACACACACACCAAAACCGAGCCGTAAAAACTCAAGTACCTCCCCCTCCATCAACAAATATCCCGCCGAGTTCTCCACCAGCGCTCGGACAGCAACATTAGGACCCAGCAGTCACTCCCTGAGCCGAGAGAGAAAGAGAGGCTCGCCACTTGTACTTCCCCCCCCCCCCCCAACCTCCCTCCCTCCCTCCCTCCCTCCCTCCCCAACCGGTAACCTCACGCATCTGTCTCCCTGGTAACCCTCCGCGATTAACGTCTCCTCGCTTCCTGCCAACTGCAGCCTTCGCTGCTACTGTCAGGTTGATGAGGGACACCCCCTGAGATGGCGTATGTCGGTGTTCGGATGGAACAGCTTCCCAACTCCAGGAGATCCGTCCTGATAACTCCGCAAAGGCGGATGACGCATTTCGTCCAGAAGATAACAATAATAATCCCCCCACAATAATAAAATGTGGTCATTTCAACCCACGACTGTTTGTGTGGGGGGGGGGGAACGCTGCTGTGTACAGTCAATTCACTTTACGCTTCTGTCGATTCACTTCTGCGAAGCGCTTCGAGACGTCGATCAATCGTGAAAAGCGCCAACTCGAACACAGTTGTACAAATACAATTATAAATGATTATAGCATTTGATATGGGCGGCTTTTTCGCCTTCTCCTGGACTGCGTCTCAAAGCGCCTCTCAGAATCTACTGTAACGTGAACTGACTGTATATTTTGTGGGCGAAACGCGGCAGCCGATTGCGCACGGCAGCGTGTGTCCCCCCCCCCCCCCACACACATAGTCGTGGGTTGAAATGAACAATTTGTTTATTTTTTGAAGGGATTATTGTCAGGCGTGTGAGTGTGTGTGTGTGTGGAGTAAGGAAACTTGCTTAAGGATTCGCCCTGACCCGCCTGGAATCGAACCCAGGTCTCTCCCTTGCAAGGCGAGCTCCAGGGCTCCACGCAAAAATGTACAGTCGATTCACTTTACAGTATGTCCCGTGAGGCTCTTCGAGACGTCTCGAAGGCGTATCGAATGCAAGGATTATTCATCTATCTAATCTATTCCAAGCGCCTTGGGACGTCCTCCTGACCTGAAAGGCTCTCTACAGACGTCATTTTGGGATCGTCTACCACTGTTTCACACTGATTTGCAGATCATTCTGTGGATTTAACAGAACCCAGATCAAAAATCCTCTCCTGAGACGTTCTCTTACTTTGGATCTCAGTCAAGTTTCTCCATCCCACATACCCCCACCCCACCCCCCACCCCACCCCCCACCCACCCGCCACAAACGTTCACCCTCAGGGAGATTCCTGGGGCTTCCTTATCAAAGACTCCCTACAGATTCTGGTAATATATTGATGGGAGTAATTCTATGCACATACGGGGGATGTTTGATATCACAGAGCGAGGTCACCCTGGGCTTTATGAAAGTAGTCAGTCAACATTCGCTGTGTTGCCCGTTACCAGCAGCGACTAACAATAGGGCCTCGAGCATAATCATAATATTGATGATAAAAAATAATCCCTTCATTTGATATCGCGCTTCATCACGTCGATTGATTGACTGCTTGAGTTTTCCCAACAAAACGCAAGTCAGAGCGAAACCTTGGGCAAGTTTCCTTACTCCACACACACACACACACACACACACACACGCGCGCGCGCGCGCGCACACGCGCCTGATAATAATCCCTCCCCAAAAAACCCCATAATAATTTGGTCGCTCAATCCTCCACTGTTTGTGGGGGACGCCGCTGTGCGCGCAACTGGCTGCGGCGTTTCGCCCACAAATATACAGTCAATTCACTCTGCAGCCTATTCTGTGAAGCGCCCTGAGATGTCCGCAAGATGTGAAAAGCTCTACATCAAATGCAAGGATTATTATTATTATTGACTATAATTATTATATATTATAGTATTTCCTGCGTAGTGTTTTGAGACGTCTCAAAAATCTCAGCCCAACCCCAGCTGTTTGTGGGGCGTCTCTGCGCGGATGTCTCACTCGCCCACAGATATGCAGTCGGTTCACTTTACAGTGCATTCTGCGAAGCGCTCTGAGGCGTCTGGAAGACGTGAACAGTGCGCTATGTCACCCGCAAGGATTATTATCCATTATTATATAAGTTTTTATTCACCCACGAGATTCACCCAGCGACTGCACTTCGCAGCAAAGTCCCGTGAGAGGTCTCGAGGGTGAGATAAGGCGCTGGCATCGAATGCAAGTATTATCATCATCATCATCATCATCATCATCGCAAACACCCCGACCGCACAGAACGCGGCAGAAAAGGCTCTCGGTTTTGCGAGACGGAGGCGCCCGATAACGACAACTCGGATTTGTATGCCGCCCTTCGCGTGAGGCAAGGGCGAAGCTTTCGGCGAGTTCCCTTGCTCCTCACGCCTCTATTTACCCAGCAGAGGGAGGGAGGCAGGGAGGGAGGGAGGGGGGTTGAGTAGGAACCCAGTTGTCAGATCTCTATTCCGGGGGTAATAAAAAAGAACAAGGCGATCACTCGATTCACCGCTGTGCGCGGGGGACGCCGCTGCGCGCAATTGGCCGTCGTGTTTCGCCCACAAAGTAGCCGGTCCATTCACTTTACAGTACGTAATTATTCTGCAAAGAGTCTTTTAGAGACGGCTCACAGATTTGAAAAGATGCCGAATCAAATGCGAGGATGACGATGATTATTATTATTGTTAGAATAACAGTTCAAACAGTTAAAACTCAACAGTTGCCTTCAGTGCTGCAGAGAACTCAGCGAGCGCTGGCGTACGGACGTAGAGCGACAAACTCAAGAGTTCCTACCCTCGGGGGGGCTTGAACCCCCACACCACCTTCAACCCTGACCAGTCTGCGGAGAGGGCAACCGAGGCTGACACTCAACACAGAGAGTCACAGTCTCTGATTCTTCTTCTTCTTCTCCCCCAACCACCCTCCCTCCCTCTCTCTCTCTCCCTTCCTGTCCAGCTCAGTTCACTGATTATTTGTGAGATCTCTTATTGCAGAAGAATTTTACTGTTTCCAGGTCACTTAAGCATTGGGGGGTTTTCTACAGTATATAGGAGAGGGTTTAAAGTGAAGACTGTGTCCTACCTGTGGACTCACTCTCTCTCTCTCTCTCTGTGAGTGAGTGTGTAAGCAGCAGTAATCGTGTAGGATGTTGTAAGACTGCAGTAGTCACTCAGTCAGTTAGCAGTTTCCATTGCTTTTAATCCCAGCTATTTCCTGCCTCCCTCTGTGTGTGTCTCTCTCTCTCTCCAAGGGGGATGGGTTCTGTCTCAGACACTGGCTGAGGTTGGATCTGTGCTCTTGCCACTAAATCTCGATTTTACACAGACACACACACATAGATTAGAGACACACAAACACAAAGGCACTTGAGAATGAGTGGGAACGTTTTGCATTGCATCCATATGCACACACACACACACAGACACCCAACCACACAGACATACACAGACACACACAGTAAAAGGCAGATGTTTCCAAACAACAAGTCACCAAAGACAGAGCTCTGGCTGAGAGAGCAGAGGATCTGATTTGTGGCGGAATAAACAACGAGCAAGACTTACATTTGTCCCTTTTCAAGTTGCAATGGCACCAATCACAGCATTTCACAAATAACAAGTGCAGATTCCTGAGGGCAAGGAGGAGGAGAGTGAGTGTGTGGAGGGGGGAGGGAGAGATAGAGGGGAGGGAGAGAAGGGGTGTGGGAGGGGGAGGGATGTAAGGCCGTTGACCAAATGCACCACCCAAAAGATGTTTTCAAGAGGGCATTTGAAGGCTGCAGAGAAGGAGCAAGGCATGGGGGAGTGGGTGTAGTGACTGAGAAGGCGGGCACCGAGGGAGGGAGTGGGGAACAAGAGACTAGTTGACTTGTGCAGAGGGCACTGGAAGGGGAGAGCGACGGAGAGGCAGTGGCAAGATTATGGACGGGATTTGGATTATAATAAATAATCCTCGCCTTTGATCTGGTCACTCGATCGCGTCATCGAGACGTCTCGAAACCACAGCGCGGCGGAGCTACTGTGGAGGACACGTTTGTTGAGCGAAACGCGGCAGCGTTGAACCAAATCGCGCCACGGGATCTTTGAGGTTCCACTTCCACAGGCAGACGGGACCTTGGTTTTACAACAACAACAACTTCGGTGTACATAGCGCCCTCCACGCAGGACAGCGCCTCAGAGCGCTTCACAACAGCGGATCCCGGGGCCGAGCCAGGGACGGGGGGGGGAAAGGTGACCAGAGGCGCGGTCGAAGAGAAAGGTCTTCGGCTGAGACCTGAAACCGGGAAGAGAGGGGGGGTGGTGGGGTGGGGGGGGGGCAGGCAAAGGGAGTGAGGAAGGGAGTTCCAGAGTTCCCGACAATGCAACGCACCCCAACGCCGCGCTGGAGCGTCACCTTAGACTGCGATTCCAAGGCCTGACATGGGTATCGAACCCATAACCTTCTGACTCAGCGAGTGTGTGTGTGCTACCCCCTGAGCCAGGCTAATACACCGTAACACAATAAGAATATAATACTATCATAGTAACGTGGTGACGGTACATTTTGCAACCGAAGGTTGAGGGAAGGAAACTTGAGAATAAGAGATCTTTTGAGAAGCTTGAAACCAAATCCAGTAGCTATTCAGTGCCCCGGAGCTAAAGATTCTATACCAAGGACTGTACGTGATGTGTTGGTCTAATTTACAATGGATTGAATTTTACACTTCAGTGTGCAAGGGAGTGCTTTATGTATGAACAGAAGGTCGGGGGTTGGAATGGGACCCACACCGATTGGAATGTGGGGACCTGTAGCTCAGTGGTTAGAGCACTCGCCTTGGAAGCGAGAGACCGGGGTTCGATTCCAGACAGGTCAGGGTGAAACCTTGGGCAAGTTCCCTGACTCACACACACACACACACACACACACACACGCGCGCGCGCCTGAAAATAATCCCTCGAAAAAACAACAATAATAAATTGGTCATTTCAATCCACGACTGTTTGCGTGGGGGACGCTGCCGTGCGCAATTGGCTTATTATTATTATTAATAATCAAAGGGAGAAGTCACAGAATATACTGTACAGTGAATTGGCTGTAGGTATTGCGGGCGAAACGCGGCAGCCCAATTGCAAGTTGTCGCAGTTGTGACGTCTCCTGGCGCAGTGTGGCTCCTATGGATATGATGGGGGCAAATGATCTGCGTTTGTGCTGGAATCTCGCCGTGTGTCCTACACGCCTCTCTGTCTAATCCCTCCGCCTTAATCAGGCCTCGGCACCTGAGCCATTGTGGGGGGTCTGGCTCGGCTGGCCGTGGCCGGCTGATGGCTTTGTTCTTTGGCTCTGGTGCTAGGTAACCGATGGGTAAATTCCTCCCACGAGACCTGAATTTGTAACTGGCCCTTTAGCTTAAGCAGCTCCCAGGGTTAGTTTAGTGAACAATTATTTGTTACGTCCGCCCCCGTCTCGTCGCTGAACAAACCTCAGGGGGCTCCTCAGTGAGAGGTACGTCACCGCGGTGACGGTTGCGTTTCCTCCCCTCGTCTCGCTCACCGAGGGGGACGCTGACGTCCCAGGAGTTCCCTCGGGGGCGTCTTTCGTCTTTTGTTAAACGTTATACGTCAATTGCAGCGTTAACACTCTTGGCCTCTCGTGTGGACCACAGCCAGGCAGCCTGGAATAAAATCACTCTCACTCTCAGCCCCGTTGTGGCTTCAGGATCCAGTTTAGGGATTGAGTTTGGAGCCTGGTGGCTGACACACCAGGGCAGTGATGGGGGTAGGTAGGTAGGTAGATAGTTACGCCCTCCATTGTCGGGAGAAATTAAACCAAGGTCCACTTTACCACATCTTCAAGGAGACGTTAAAAGATCCCCGGATTCCGACTGGAAAAGGGGAAAGTTTCTCTCGGGGTGTCCCGACCACCAATCTACCGGATCGATCGGTCATTCACACCAACAGCAACAACACGTTTCAGTTGCATAGTGTCTTTCATCGGCGGGAGGACGTCCCAAACTTCGATTGTGGCCGTTTGTGGGACTTTTCTACCTGCAAAATACCGCCACACACAAGAAACTCTGTGACGCCAGTGCCCGCCAGCTTTGTAACGGCTGGGATTTGGCACCAGAGAAATAAATACACCTGGGTTTTAATGGTCTGAAATTGCATAGTTTTTATTAGTGACGGACAGAAGCCATCACTGGCGGGCTGGACACTTTGTTCTGCTGTGCTGTTCACAGAGAAAAGATAAAGTGAGTCCCAAGTTCAGTAAATAAAGAATAAAGAATAAAGAATAAAGAATAAAGATGCGAGGGGGGGGGTAGAGAGGGTAAGCTTCTCCCAGTGTCCTGGCAAACAATCAACCCCCAAACAAACATTGGGCACTCACTCCACGGACTTTTATGGGGACGGTGCTGTGTGTAACTGGCTGCCCATGTTACACCCACAAAATACACAATTAATCCACTTTACAGCGTGATTGTGTGAATCTCTGAGGCGTCTCAGTGATTCGATAAGGCACTCGGTATCAAATACAAGGCGTGCGATGTCCTCCTGATGTGAAAGGCGCTATACCAGGGTAAATTTGTGGTTGTTGTTATTAAATTAAACCTCACATAAGGGACCGTACATTTAATCAATTGAGACCATACATTTAATATGCCTTATGCAACGTGAGGGTTATGTCAAACTTACAGAGAATATAAAACTCTTCAATGGGACTTGAGAAGATGTACGACTCGGACACCCGTAGAGTTTACACAGATCAGACTTGCATGAGATTTACGGTACAGTCACTTCATTTTCGCCTGAGGTACAAGCACTCTGTGGTACATCAGGGCACAAGGAAAAACACTATTATCCATTAACCCAATGGACCAGTCTCGACCCACTGCCCCCAGGCGCTCTGTAAAGTCTGTGGCTTTAAGAATTCACTGCGGTTTCTCTGCCAAGGTCTCAGATCTGCAGAGGCTCGAGTCCAGTTGGGTCGCAACCTCAAGTCACAGAGACAGAACCTGTGGAGTCCTGTAACTCAGTGGTCAGAGCGCTCGCCTTACAAGCGTGAGATCTGTGTTCGAATTAGGCAGGTCAGGGTGAAACCTTGGGCAAGTTTCCTTACTCCACACACGCGCCTCATAATAATAATGCCTCAAAAAAACACACTAATAAAATTGGTCATTTCAATCCACGACTGTTTGTGGGGGGGGGGACGCTGCTGTGCGCCATTGGCTGCCGCGTTTCGCCCACAAATACACAGTCAATTCTCTTTACAGTATATTCTGTGAAGCGCTTTGAGACATCTAAAAGACATGAAAAGCGCTATATCAAATGCAAGGATTATTATTATTAGAACCTTGATTGCTGGATGTGCCAGGGAAAGCACTTGTGTCCAGTCACTTGCCTCTCCCCACCCTCCCCTCCCCTACCTCCAGCCCCCACCTGGCTCGGATCACCCACAGAAAGTTTGCCACACACAAATCCAATTGATTTCGATAGACATTTTTATTGATTGTGTACATTTGAAATGTCTTCCAAATCTAAAAAAAAAGCCCAGATTTTAAACCCAGCACAAATTTACATCATCCAGAAATTCCTCCCAAAACATAATCCCCCCCCCCCCCACCCCTCCCACAACCCTGACACTCCCCAAACGATGTCACGCGGGAGCCTACAGACCTGTATAAATACTGTAATAATAGACAAACTCTTATTTACAGACACAGAAAGTTCACAGGTTAGCCCCAAAGTTTTAAAAGGTCAGTTGCTGAAACAGACCAAAACATTTCACAGCGGGCGGGGGCGGGGGGAAAAGCTTGAGAATATTTTAAAGCCCCGACCTTCATTACCGGGGCAGCGACTCCGCAATACGCAATAAACCCACGTTAACTGGTCCCGAGTAAGAAACACATCTGATTTGTCGTGTGTGAACTTGTAGGGCTCCAGCGAGTTACGACAACCATTACTTGTCACGCTGCTCGTCTCTCTCCCAGCCTCTCCGCCGCCCCCCCCCACCCATCCTTTTCCCCCCACCACGCTGCATGATTGAAGATTACACCAAATGGAATGACAAATCTACCGAACACACAGCCGAACAAATGGTCAATGTGTTTTTTTTAATATATATATATATATATATAAGAAATATTCTAGAGTTAAGACCATTATTTATTAACACTTTTACTCTATGACGAGCACAAAGAATTTGAAGACAGGATTCCTTTTGTGTGTGTGTGTGTGTGTGTGCGCGTGTGTGTTTGTGTGCGTGTGTGTGTGTGTGTGTGTTTGACGAAATGCATTTGTGATCCACTTTGCCCTTTTATGAAATTAAAAGTCTGATCACTGAGGGACAAAAAAAATAAGCAAACCCCACTGTGGTTACAGTAACGCACACTATGGTTCCCAGACACAAACACCGTGGGCACAAGGGTGGAATGGATGGCTCTGTACAAGTGCACAGTCGAATAGAAACGAAGAGATTTCAAGGCTATATAATCCGCGGGTCACTGTCCTTCCGTGTCCAGGGAACCACGGACATTCCCCAGAGAGGTGGGGTGGGGGTGGGGGGGGGGGTGGGGGTGGGGGTCTCGCCTCCCCCAAGATCTCGGTCGGGAGAAGGAGCGTCGCTCGTTCGCTGATTTGTCATTTCGAAACGAGGAGAAGGAAAATAACCAAAACTCAGAACTGAACCCAGTTGGTGCTGCTGTTGGCCACTTGGCTCGGAGTGGAGCTGAAGAAACAAGAAACACAATTGAATGCTCCACAGAATCAGCGACAGGACCGTGCGCACAGAATTTTTAAGAGTACGGCAGCTCTCAATGGTGAGTTACGTGGTTTGAGCTGGTTACACTATCCTCCGTGTACACTCCCCAAGACCTGGCTCCCTCTAACATTTCATCTGATCCCACTTGCTCAGCATTCCCTTTGACAGATCTCCTCTTTAAGCATTCACACAATTCCATATGAATTACGCTGTAACCAGAGATTGTGGCAGTGAATTCCGCGCTCTGATCTCCCCCCCTTCAAATTCTTTGATGTCCCAGAGCCTCGGGACGTCCTCCCAACGTGAAAGGCGGCTCTACAAATGCAATTTTGTTGTTTTTGTGATACAAACCTTACATTTGCTCCTTGAAACAAACTCTGGATGTGGATGGGAGAGTCATTCTGTGCTTCTCGTTCCTGTTTTGCAAGGATTATTATTATTTTAAAAAAATATACAAACGGCGCGAGGATTTGAAGACTGACCTGGGCGCCGTGGCAAAGTCTCCCCAGAGATCTCCTGTGGGGGCTGGGGCCTGGCAAGAGTCTGGAGCGAAGCTGTCCGTGTCTCCCAGTAATTCATCCGAGACTGTAGAGTCGTCAACCGAATGAAAAGCAAAGTGCCACGGATTAATCAATGAGATCAACAACAGTACAAAGTGCACATTCGGGAGTCCTGTGGCTCAGTGGTTAGGGCACTCGCCTTGCAAGCGAGAGATCCCGGGTTCGATTCCGGGCAGGTCAGAGCGAAACCGTGGGCAAGTTCCCTCACACCACAGGCGTGATAATGATCCACCAAGCAAAAAATACTAATTTGGTCACTCGATCCACGACTGTTTGTGGGGACGCTGCTGTGCGCAATTGGCTGCCGCATTTCGCCCACAAATATACAGTCAATTGCGCACAGCAGCGTCCCCACAAACAGTCGTGGGTTGAAATGAGCAATTTTTTTAATTTTTTTTTTTAGCGGGATTATTATTAGACGTGTGGAGAAGGGAAACTTGCCCAAGGTTTCGCCCCGACCTGCCTGGATTCGAACACAGGTCTCACGCTTGTAAGGCCAGTGCTCTAACCACTGTGCTGCAGGGCATGTACAAAGCAAAACTAGATCTTGCTGCAACTCTGAACATTACCAGCCCTACTGATTACGAACCACACTTAAATAAAGACAAGACAACTGTGGTTTGCTGGGCTCCAGAGGCGGTTGGGATTGGCAGACAGTGACCTCCCTACCTTCAGTGGTAGGCTCAGCTGGCTGTAATTTCACTGGATTCTGGATGACCTGTGACCCTGGAGGAGGGAGCAGGACTGGGGTCTTGCCCCCAGGGGGAGGGGGGAGGAGGGCGATCCCACCGCCACTCGCGGATCGAGGCTTGGCCGACGAACTTTCCTTCTTCTTCGCTTGCTGAAAACAGGCAATGGGAACCATAAGAGAGAAATCGAACTTTCAAAGCACCCTCAAGCTGAAATGTCTCAGAACTTTACACTAACTATTTTCGAAGTGTAGTTTTTTTTTAAGGTAAACAATCGAAACGCAAATGGACAAAGTGGTGAATGGCCAATTTTATCTGAAGGATCGCTGAGCGAGAGCAGTTTCGAGATGGGATGGAATGATTTGGAGAGGATGAGATTGAGAATGTTGGGAAGGAAATTCCTCACCCCAATATTAAGCTTGATGGTTTGTCCCTCTTTAAATCCTAAATCCAGTTTGGGGCCGGTGTCTAGGTTCTGAGCCTGTTTGGCGAGCTCGGTTTGCTGTTTGACCCACCTGCAATATACAAGAAAATAACCTGAAACAGCAAAAGCGTTTTTACAGCTGCTTAGAAAGTTCTCAAAGGGTTGAAATGTTCCTGGAGAGAGAGGGAGAGAGAGAGAGAGAGAGAGCAATTAGAGACCAGTATTGTGATCATTGCTGTGGACCAATGCAGTAGCCATTTTGAACTCTTCAAATGATCTGACCGACAACCACAATGTAGACGATCAATTTATCTGCAGGTCATGACACAGGGGGAACCATCTTCTCGTTTCAAATAAGGACATTGGGATCTTTACATTCACCTGAAGAACTGGCAGATGAACCTCTTAACAAGGCAGTGATTGCCCCCAGAACTACACAGGTACGTTAGCCGAGACTGTGTGGCTCAAGTCCCAGCGCAGTACTACTGATTAAATGAGTACTACTGATTTAATAAACATCTGGAAGCACGTGTCAATTATAACAAGCAGGAAGAAATAATAATATTCCTTGAATTCACGTTTTCTAGATTACTCAAAGCGCTTCACAGAATATACTGTAAAGTGAATTGACTGTATATTTGTGGGCAAAACATGGCAGCCAATTGTGCACAGCAGCGTTCCCCCACAAACAGTCGTGGATTGAAAAATGACAAATTTTATCATTGCAGTTTTTTTGAAGGGATTATTATTAGGCACGTGGATTAAGCAAATTTGCCTAAGGTTTCGCCCTGACCTATCTGGATTCGAACACAAGTCTCACGCTTGTAAAGCGAGTGCTCTAACCACTTAGCTACATGAGCTCCACAGAAGGAGAGAGACAGGAATGTTGACTGAAAGCAGGACCGACAATGTGTTTTAGGAGGTGGTTTCGAAGGTAGGAAGTGAGAGAACAGAAGGTGAGTGAATCACACTTACCCAAAATCCTAGAATTCTGTGGTGAAAATCACACTTCACAATGCAGAGAAATGTCTTTTTTTCCCCTGAGGAATTCACTCATCCAGAACAGGTCTGAGTAAGTAGCCAGATTGTAGTCCCAGTTTGTGCCACTACATGCCACAGAATACTATGGAAAACACTAGCTCCCTCTAGTAGCAGTAGAGGGTTTGAGCTCCCTCCCCAAACCCTCATCTTACTCTGCCACTTTCCAGGCCTCTCTTGGATACCGAGCCCTGTGTTTCTAATGCGTCTCAAAGACCCTTTTTTTTTGGGGGGGGGGGTCCACATCGATTCGCTCGACACAAACTAGAGGTGGCCTGAAGCTGAATACTTACTTGAAGTGGTCCTGGAGAGCGACGTTAAAGTCAAAGGCATCTCCTCGGTCGACAAAGCCAATGCCAATAAATGCCCGGCGCCCTGGGAACACAAACAGACATTTTATTGTCAAACATCATGTCATCTCGTGTCAAGATTTTACACATTCCTCTACCAGCCGGTAACTCTTGACATTTGTGAACCCAGTCCATGGCTCCCTCCACCGTTATTACCGGGTGACTGCTGATCTAACAGAGAATGGATGTCTCTGTATCAGGGCCCAGTTGAATAGAAATGAAGTTATTTCAAGACTATATAATCCGAAATTTGTTGCCACCTGATGGGAATATCCTGACCCTGTACATTAGAGGAGCTTCACATTTAATCTAAACACTGTAGAGCTTTACGTCTAACTTTCTCAAAGTGGTCAGAACTGCATTAAATTATTTTATTGACAAATACATAGGTAGGTTCCTTTTGCCAGGAACGGTACATAGGGGAGTTGCCTGGCTATTTGTGGAGAATTGTTGGTTGGGCAGAAACTCTCTTCTCTTTTCGAAAAGTATCAGAAGAACAGGCAAACACACTTGGGTTTTAACATCTCGTCTGAAGGACGGCAACTCCTGGAAGTGTAGGCCCACCCTCCCCCCTCCCCACCCCAGTGCAGTACTGCGGTGTGAGCCTAGGTTGCAATCGCAATCACAAAGGGTTGCGATGCGAAGGACAGCAGTTGTGCACCAGCTTTCTTAGGCTCCCCGTCGCTACCTTCCGTTTACATTTCCGAGGCCCTGTGTCACAATCTACACAGTGAACGAATGCTGTGGTCGGCACCAATGCAAACGACATCGCCATTTAGATCGCGTTGAGATCAAACGAGCTCCAGCCAAATAGCAAATCGGATTCCGATTCGCTCAATCGCCAGTTTTCTTTCTGGCCAAAAAAAAAAACTTTGGACACATCAAAGCAGCTCTCTTTTCTTTCAAATGTCACATCGAAAAAAATTATTATTATTTTTTTTGTCACGATTTTACAATGGAGTTTCTTGAAGACCAGAACTTTACAACTTCCATCCCGATGATTCAGCAAAGTTTATCTGTCGAGCAGATAATATGCACAAGAGCTTCAGTATGGGGAAGGGGAAAATGACTATCCTCAGAGCTGTATAGCCAGCTGATACTCAATGTTCATGCATAAACACGTGGGTAAAGGAAGGAAGGTGCCTAGTCTATGTGAAGGTATTGTGTTAGAAGGGAGGTGACTCGACAGGATTAAGTTGGAAGGAAGAATTAAAATTCTTTGAAATGCTTTAAAGCGAGGAAGATTAATGGCCAAGCAGAGAGATTAGCAGCTGAAAAAACTAAATTCCAACCTCGAGGTACAATTACCATTTCCATCTTCAATGCGAATGACAAAGTATCGACTGGAGTCAACCACACTCTCCACAGCGACCCCTGGAAACTGGTCCACCGGTGCCTGTGCAAACAGCTCACCTGGGGTGGGGGGAGAGAAAAAAAAAACTATAATAAATGGGTCATTTCAACCCACGACTGTTTGTGGGGGACAGTGTGCAATTGGCTGCCGCGTTTCGCCCACGAATACACAGTCAATTCACTTTACAGTGTGTTCTGTGAAGCGCTTTGAGACACAGTCTAGAAGATGTGAAAAGCTGCTATATCAAATGCAAGGATTATTATCATAGTGTCTTATAATCATATTACTCACATTGGGTGTTCGGACACGCTCCCGACGTGTTATACAAAAGTAATTCTGTTGTTGTTGTATAGTATAGTCTGATGTAAGGTGCTGTATTCTGGGGGCAACGTAGCCAATTTGCTCACAACAATGTCCCACAAACAGCCACCAAATGAATGAGACACTTATCCAGGGGGATGAGGAGGAAGGGGGGGGGGGGGGGGAAGAATCATGGGATCTTTAACATCTACTTGGACAAGTAGACGGGACCTCAGCTAACACACCAATTTACAGCCGTTTATGAAGATGAGTGTAGAGTACCAGTGGAGACTAGGTTTGAATGGCCTGTTCCTATGCTGCAATAATCTATGATAGCCTTTCACCAACTAAAACCACTTTGTTGCCAAGTTAACAACAGACTGACTGCTGCTATTCATAGGCAGCGAGGAGCTGGGTCATGTGGGCTGCACAGCACACAAGCCTTTGTCTTCACGTGGAAAAGAACAACCAGGGACTAGGCAGCATGAGGCAGAATTAATATAACAATCCTTGCATTTGATATTGCGCTTTTCACATCTTATCGACGTCCCAAAGCGCTTCACAGACTATACTGTAAAGTGAATCGACTGTACATTGGTGGGCGAAACGCAACAGACAATTGTCCCACATACAGTCGTGGATTGAAATGACCAATTTTTATTATTATGATATTTTGGGATGGATTATTATTATTATTATTAGGCGCGTGTGTGTGTGGAGTAAGGAAACTTGCCCAAGGTTTCGCCCTGACCTGCCTGGATTCGAACACAGGTCTCATGCTTGTAAGGCGAGCGCTCTAACCACTGAGCTACAGGAGCTCCACAATTCAACAGCTCAAGTGAGAGCAGCAATGTGGGAGTGTCCTGTGGTCTGATAATGACTTGTGTATTTAAAGGAAGGTTTGGGGGAGGAGGTTGCTCTTTCAATTACAGTAACTTTTTTTTTATCGTCTGGTACAGTGTAGACAGAGCACAGGGGGATTTTCAGTCTGGCTAGTATTCAGCCAGATACAGTACTTACCAGAGTTCTTGTCCTCTAATTTGATGTAGGCGTTATTGCCCTTTGCTGTTATCCGGAGTCTCCCAGTCCAGTCAGGCTGGTCTAACTTCCAGTCGGCAGCTCTGAGCAGAGAAAGAGTTGATTTACAATGACGCTTCTCGAAGAGCAAAAGTTTCCAACTTACATTTTCGGAGCTTAGTGGCCAAAGGAGGAGGCCTGAAATCCCCCACACAGCCTTATCCGCGACAGCCCAGGGAGGGCGAACACCAGCCTATCACTCTCCCAATTCACAGCAGGTAAAGGGCGGAGAGATGTGATATTAATCAGACAATCATACGAAAGCAGATATGGAGGAATGAGACCAGCTCAACACCAACAACAACAAAATTACATTTGTACAGCGCCTTTCACGTCGGGAGGCCGTCCCAAGGCGCTGAACAGTCAGGGAGGGACCAGAGCAGGGGGAGGAGAGTAGGAAAATTGACTGTATATTTGTGGGCGAAATGCGGCAGCCAATCGCGCGCAGCTGCGTCCCACAAACAGTCGTGGATTGACGTGACCAATTTTTATTATTGTGTTTTTTTACGGAGGGATTATTATTCAACCAACGTGCCAATGTGGAATTCTCTGCTGCAAACTGGAAAGAAGCTCTGTAAATCATTTGAAATACGAATAATGCTTTCTGAAAACGCGATTAAACCACTGGATTAAGAGAAAGGACAGCGTGGAGAAGAGCGTGTTTAGATTACGCGGCTAAATACGTACCGCGGGGGATTTATGGGCTGAATCGCCATTTCCCTGATCTTACAAAACACCAAATAAGAGCAGGTTGAAAAAGAAATACTGTCGTCTAAACCGGCCTCAACTTGGCCTCCAGAGGTGGCTGAATGCTCAATTGTATATAACTCGACACCGTTATCTTCCTCAAAAGAGCATGAGCTCCAAGGGTTGGCAACTTTTGCGCCAACAAGAGAAAAACCAGTGGAAGAAAAACAACCAAATTATACTTGTGACACAAGCACATTAAGAAACAAACAAGAGCGCAACAAAATGTTGCTCCACAGAATAGACCTGGTTTGACTTCCCCTTTTTCTCTAACAGAACAGTTCACGACAGTTGATCTTCTAAAGGAAGCCAGCCACCCACCCGTGAGAAGACTTCAAACCCCGCGCAGCCCCGAGCCGTTAACACAGGAGTCCCAGGTGAAAAAGAAAAACATCAAACGTACAAACTAGCCGAAGAACAATTTAGTAATTCGATCACCGCGAGTCAGATTGCAGCCGGTCACTCTCTGCTTTGTTCGGGAACCACCGTTGTCCCTCACGCACAGAGCAGCAACTACTAAAGTGTCTTTTAACAGAACCTGAGTACCAGGGTATTCACAAAGCCCTGTTATCCCCATGTTGTTTTCCTACAGTGCACTGACCAACAACCGAAACCTACGGAAGGGTGATGATAACTGTATTTAATACAATATTGGGTAGAATGTAATTCAATAAAATTGTAAGTACTTCATTGTATTCGGTACAAGTGTTTTATCTGGATTTTGATGTCCAGAGGATCAGTGTGTGTGTGTGTGTGTGTGTGTGTGTGTGTGTGTTCTCGTCATCATTTTCATAGCAAATAATGATCCGTCGCCACGTTCGGTGCCACATCTTCTGCAGCACAGAATGGGAGCAAATGCCTCTCTGACAGCTTGTTTCAGTTCCCCCGCGAAAGGCTTTCACTTGCGAAGGAAAGGAGGCCGGAGGGCATTTTCCTTCTTCCCAAATTGACATAGAATTTTTCTGGATATTTTTTCCCGCTTCCCCTGGGGTGGGCTGAGTGACGAACACCGGGAGAGGATCGCAGTGAGAATATTGGGCAAGAGTGTGGATTCCATTAGCCTCTGGGTGTTTGCTTGTCTGTCCTCTCTTTTATATGGCATCTAAGCACTGCTCCTATAACAGGGCGCGCAACATTGGATACTATATTTCAACGAAGGCCTAACTTAGCTTCGTCGTAATTGGTTCCTTTGGTTCAACGTTGGAAAGGTGGGGGTCTGTTAAAAAGTACTTTTGCACATTGAATTACTTGTCAACATTTCCTTCCTGTTTTTCTTCCTGGATCACGAGAAAGCCAGCAGACCAGGGAACTGACTCCAGTTACCAAACTGCTCTTGGTTTAACCCCCTTGACCGGAGCGTGTGTAAAAGGCGTCACTGTCATCCACAGATTCTCTCAATCGGCCGCTCGATGTGAACTACCTTGTCCGGCAGCACTCCGCAACATCTCAGATGTCCTTTATACCACAAGCAGGGATGTGTAACCGGGAGACCGGCGCGCAGTGAGAAACCATGACTGCAGATCACACACCTCACAGGAGGATGAAGTCAAATAAACACCTCATCGGCTGCAACATTAATACATAATGGGGGGGGGGGGAAGAGGCTCGAAGCCACTGTAGTTTCATTCTACTGGATTCTGATTGTAATGTGTTGACTTTTCACCACAACTTTTGTAAACGTTTTATGAACTATTTCCTATGAATAGGCAAGAACAATGCGGCCCCATGAGTATGTTTTTTTCCATTACAGTGGGCTCTCAATAGAGACAAATTCTAAAACAATACTTGCCTAATACTGGAGGATTTGATGAATGACACTTAGAAGTGACATCTCTCCAAAGGCAGTACACACCCAGAATGACCAGGAACAAAGTTCCCAACTTCAGTCAGGGACTCTGCGGGAATCATTCCCTGACTGATAATATATCAGGCTTGATAAAGGGCTCAAGGTCAAATTTGGAGTTCACTAGCAGATTTTTTTTAAAAAAAGCAAGTGTATACAGAAGCTTCCTTCCTCTCTCTGATGGCCAGCGAGTTTGTTTCCTATCTCTCCAGTGGAACAACATCAACAAAATTGCATTTGTATCGCGCCTTTCACGTCGGGACATTTCGCCGATGGGCCTGTCAACGTGGAGGGCCTTGAGTTTTCAGTCGAACAACCCTTTTCATCTGAACATCTGTGACACAACAAAGACCAAAATACTCGGGATTTTGTTATGCCGAAGAAGAAAAATCTCCCTTTCTCGCCATAACTTGGCTGGCGATAGACACCACACGATCTTGGCAAGGAACTATTCGCTGGAATATCTCCACAAGTACTCTGCAACTTGAAAGCCGCTCGCCGCGATTCATTCCAACCCAAATTCTAACATTCGGGTGTGCTTTCTTTGAAACAAAACGTTGAACGACGTTGGGCACTTGGGCTGGTGAGGAGCGTGGAAGATCGGGTCACCCACCGAACGAAACGCTCTCGTCGCCAAACGACGCCCAGCAAACACTCAGCAATGTCGGTGGCCACAGAGCGGTGTGTGTAGGTGTGTGTGTGGGTGTGTGTAGGTGTGTGTGTGTGTGTACATGTGTGTGTAGGTGTGGATGTGTATGTGTGTGTGTGTGTACACGTGTGTGTGTGTGTACGTGTGTGTGTAGGTGTGTGTGTAGGTGTGTGTGTAGGTGTGTATGTACGTAGGTGTGTGTATGTGTAGGTGTGTGTGTGTAGGTGTGTGTGTGTGTTGGGAGATATTCTGCTCCTGGATGTCCAGCGCCTTGGGACGTCCTCCTGTCGTGAAATGCACTCTACAAATGTCATTTCGTTGTTAATGTTGTTGTTGTTGGGTGCCCTCTGACCAGCCAAGATGGAGAGGCGAGAGGTTTCAAGACCCTGATTACCCGCAAAGCTTATTGACAGAAGAACGTTACATTACAAACGATATCAGTGGAAGCCACACACAGACACACACACACAGACACACACACACAGACACACACACACACACACAGACACACACACACACAGACAGACACACACACACACACAGACACACATACACAGACACACACACACAGACAGACACAGACACACACAGACACACACACACAGACCGACACACAGACACACAGACACAGACACACACACAGACACACACAGACAGACACACACACACAGACAGACACACACACACACACACAGACAGACACACACACACACACACAGACAGACACACACACACACAGACATATATATATACTGTATACACAGGACGGGAATCTGCCAGATGTCAATGACGAGGGCCCATCTTGCGCCATGGAGATGGGTTTCTTATCGGCTGGTGCTGCGAGCGGAGACACGGAGACAGCCTCCGGGTGTCGGTCGCTAAGGTTACCGAGCGGGAGTTAAAGCGACAGCCCAGGCCCCGGTGGGGGGGGGGGGGGGGGAGGGGGGACAGGGGGGGGGGAGGGGGGACAGGGGGGGGGGAGGGGGGACAGGGGGGGGGGGGGGGAAACTGTCCTGATCATCACCCCCCGGAACCATCGCCACCGCCCGGCGTTTGTTGCCGGTGACGCCGCTCAGCACCACCTCCCCCCCCGCCCTCACCCCCGGGCCCCGCCGCTACCTGTATCCCCGGTTGGTTGCCCGCGGCGGGATCTTGAAGACATGAAGCTCCGGCTTCACGCATAGCACCGACTCGTAGTCACTACTCGCCATCTTACCGCCCGCGGCACCACGGGATACTAGAGGACCCGCCCACTCTCCAGCGGCACCACGGGATACTGGAGGACTAGCCGCCCCCACCACCGTGGCACCATGTGACACTGAGTGACCTCCCAGCCCACTTCAGCGGGCACCACGTGATACAGACTGACCCCGCCCACTCTCCCGTAGCACCACGTGACAGTGACCCACCCCGCCCACACTTCGGCGGGCACCACGTGACAGATTGACCCCACCCACACACACCCACTCTCCCGTGGCACCACGTGATACTGCGTGGCTCCCTCTCCGCGACGCATACTTACGTAATGACCCCGCCCACGCTTCCGCGGCACCATGTGTTGCTGAGCAGAGACGACACATGCTATTGGGCTACTTATTGGGCTACTTTTTGGTTCCCAATGAAGTAAGTTCCAGCTGCCTCATGTTTTTCGTCAAGAAATTCACAGAAACAAAATCACAGGAAAAAAGCAGTTTTTATTTTTGTGGTTCTAGATAATTATTGAATCAGTAATTCAACCTTTAGAGTTTAGAGAAAAACTTGGAATGAAATACAAAAAAAATATTTTACCATCAAAGGGTTAATGCCACTGTTTGATCTTATGCTCAAGTACCTTATGGAAACAGCTAAAAGAGCATTTGTCAACCGTAGTGAACATTTCCGCAGGCAAGCAACGCCCCACATAATGCCCTCAGTGAACGATCTGGACTTTGTCGGCTAATAATAATAATAATTATTATTATTAAATAGTGACAACGGATCTTTGACAGGTAAGACGGGGCTTCAGTTTAACATTTCATTCCCAAGGACAGCGACTCCATCAATGAGGAGCTTCGCCCGGCACATCACAGCTTATCTAGCCCATGTGCATACGTCTCCAATTGCAGGACTTGAACCCACAACCTTCTGACCGAGAGGTGAGAGAAACTGCCAATGGAGCCAAGCTCTGTCTACCACTTCACCATGCAAGCCAGAGTTCTGGCAAATGAAATCTGGATCATTTGTAATATGGCCCAAACTGAACCAAATGGACCTGGTTGGGAGAAAGTAGGCTTTCACTTTGTGTCACAAGATCTAAATATTAATGCAAGAAATGTAACCAGTATAATGTACAAGAGATTGTCTCATACCCTAAAAGCATCCTTTGAAGTTAGTTTTCTTGATGCTTAAAACCTTACTGAACATGTTAAGCATATTCCTATTCATTTACAATAAATATGGACAGAATAACTAAGTTACAGTGTGCTCTTAAATGGCTGGAGAAACAGCCCAATTGCAATAAGCTTGGGTTTGAGAGATTCTCAAGACGGGGAAAAAAAAGAGAATTTGGGGAAAGAGGTCTTAATGCATGCATCGTTTCTTTTCCTAAACTATTTCGCCAACTCTGTCTCCTCTACCCTCCCAATGGTCTAAATTTCCAAGTGAACAACTCCACTGCCCAAACACAAATATGGAAGAAATGTGTACTCGATGAGCAGGGTGGAGGAATGTTTGTGGGGTTGACATTGCTGAGGGAAGAAGGCCAGGGTCTTTAGCTAAAGATCTAAACAGGACACTGTCCTCTTAAGTGACTAAAATAAATGCCCTTTGCTGTTCTTATTTCCTTTGTTCCCCATTGCTTGGGACCAGTGCAGAATGACAGGTGGTGGGGTGTGTACAGAGAGCCACTCTTTTATTCCAAAAGAACATTCAACATGACAGGTGATAACCATGCTTTCGTCGGCATAAATGCTTCTTTCAAAAATCAAACAAAACACATCAGGTCTGGTGGAAAAAACAAAACCAAACTGTCGAGGCCAAACTTATAAAATTTTACTCAAAATATAGTTAACTCTGCCAGTCAGTAATAAACAGAAGTACAGATCGTGCTCAGCCCTGGAGAGCCTTGGGTTTCTCTTTCTGAACAAACGCTGGCACAAGATGTGGCTTCAAAAGGGTTTTTGAACACTTTCAGAATTTTTTTTTTAAAAAAGGAAAGCCATAGCATCCTTTTGAGGACAGAGGATACACAAGCTATCAAGACACTTAAAAACATTTCCCAGCTTTCTCGTGAATGTAAAAGGATTATAAATTTGAATCAAAAATGGCAGGTGGAACACTGAACCCTACAAGTTACAGGTTATGGAAACATGACCAACATATGAACACAGAATACAGCGATGGATGAGATTTCCGTTACTACCCGCTATACACGATCAAAAATTTACGTTTGCTTATATTGAACTTACGTGATTGGTAACTTGTATCTATTTACATCACCAACCAAATAGAACAAGGCAATCATCACTTCCAGGAGGTAAGGCATACAACTAGCGATGAAATCTGAATTTGAAAGTGTTTTTTTTTAAATCAAGAGGATTTTTTGAACATTTTCCTTAGAAGTGATGGGGGGCAGTGAACAGACAGCTACATACAAACAAGTTAAGCCTTGCACTCAAACAAACTACTTTGCCCAAAACAAGTTTCTAGGAAGATTTGCCCCCATGACTCTCCCACCTACTTGTATGACATTGGCAACCAACAAGCTGAAAGGCATTTCAGTTAAGTTTAGAGCTCAAACCCACTTCAATCAGGTTGTGCAATTTTGCTATGTCTCCAAAGAAATGTCCAGCTCTGTGCCAGTCTGTGTTCATTTCAACCACTGTACTCTGCTTTCTGGAGAGAATAGTGAAAAGCACACATCTGCATCCAGTAAGGCACTGAATTCCCCAAAGCTCTCTAGGGTTTCCGGATCGGTGTGTTACCAAGATTCTGGGTGAATGGGTGCAAGCTTATAACATCGACTGAGATTTGTGGCTCCAAATATTTACTTGCTGCTTGCTTTTTCAACTTGAAAGGGCAGGTGACTGAGGGAACTGAGTGAGATTTGAATTCAGAACCGTGTGCTCCCTAAAAAACAATTAGGATTTTCAAAACACGGAAGGGTGAACATGTATTTTAATAAACATATTCAGTAAGTGGGAGGGAAGAAATGGATTTTTATTGGTAAAGTGAAGAAACCCATTTAAAGCAAAAAAAGCAAAATTCTTTTAACATATCTATCAGATTAGTAACAAAACAGTTAACATATATCCTCGGTTACACTCACATGTAAAAACAAGAAGGAATAAGGGGAAAGATGTGGAAAGTGCGATTTAAAAAACAGATAACAGACACGATAGGCTAAATGGCCTCCTTTTTTCAGGAAATACCCAAGTGATTTGAGGTTTTGGGAGGGACATGTGTGACAATTTTGAATTTTTTCCCCCCGCACTTTTTTGCGTCAGGGAACCCAGTGTTGAAAGGGACAGATGATCCAACCAAAAGCAGATGGTGTCACGTGTTTATTCACAGAAACTAACAGACATTTTGATTGCACTAAGATAGCAGCATAAACCTGAACACAGGAGGCATTTGTACATTAGAGACAGAATGACACCCAGGTTGTGGAAAAGTAGTGTCCCCACCATTTGTATTAACCAGTTTGAACCTTCTATTATTCCCCTTCCCACCCACCAACACACGTTCATTTCTTTCTCGTTGCTACTTATTGTAAGTAATCAGGACGGGACAGTCCAGCCAATTCTACGATGGTGACTTTGTGTAATTGAAGTTGATTCATTAGGACGTTCCGTGAGTGGTGTGGGACTTGCTGGCAAATATCCTGCAGATAGAGTGACAAAAGCCCCCGCCACCCTGCTCCCATACACACACACACATACAGAAGCACAAGCTTCTCCTGACACCTTGCAGTGCAAGAATCATGTTTTAGTGCGAATACTGTTTCCAACAAAACAGAGTACAACAGCCACCTGCAGTGCAAAGGGAAACATTCAGAACATTTGTTGGTGATTTGTGTAAGCCACAATTCCATATGCAACAGGATATTGTAACGTTGTGCAAATTGCAGAATCAAGATTGGCTTTTAATACACTGCAAACCCAATATAACAGCTAGCGTTTGGCTGTTAAGTCCTATGCACCGAAAGGGGAAACAGGAATGTTCCCAGCTGCCACTTCAGGTTTTACATTCAGAATCGGCAGCCCGGGCTGGTCATGTGGGCTCCAGAACTCAAGAGGCCAAATTCCAGGCTCCAAAAAAAGGGTCCAGTGAAAATATAGAAGAAAAGCTTGTCAACCTTTGAAGAGTTTGGGCTGGACTGTCCCTGAGTCCTCTAACTACTACTAATTCCAGTGTCCTAATATTTATGAGATTGGGTGGAGAGGGAGGGTGGGGGGTAGATTGAAATTAATGTTGAATTACATACAAATTCAGTTTTTTAAAAAAAAAACTAAGGCCTTTCTCAGCTAACATGGATAAGGCACCCACTCCTTCACTTGTCCAGCAGGATATTCCTGTTAACAGGTAAAAGCGAGTTGACAGAAAACAAATGGATGTTTGGGACCGAACGGTCTGCCACCAAAGCAAGGGTCCTTCAGAAGATTTACTGAAAGCTCGAGGTTGTTCATACATGTCCGCTGAAGTTCAAGATGGTCAATGATCTGCAAGTGCGGTCTCCTGTGTACGTATGTACGCTTTAATGATTTTTCTCACACATTCATTCAGGTGCAGCGTCAATGATGACCAGAAAGGCATTCGGTCTCTTTTATGATTTTACTTTCACAAAGTTTGCAAATGGATCACAGAGAAATTCAATCTGCAGTGCATCACACTCCCCGTTACGTAGACAATAAGTGGACCGTTTTCTGTCATTCCAACCTAGATCAAGTTCGAAACTCCCCAGCTTTCCCAACGTGAACTTAAGGGACCATTAGCTAAATGCCACCGTTTGCTCAACTTTCCCCAAATTGAACCAACTACTCTGTTACCCAGTAACTACGCACTCACATGGAACAATAGCAGACAAGATAATTACAATTCCCTTCTTCCAAAGAAATAGGCAATTGTATCCTAGCCACAAAACCTAGCAACCAAGAGCTAAAACTAGTCCAGAATTGCACCTTGTACAATTGCGCTTGCAATGCACATTACATGATATTCTAGTGTATTCAATGCCCCATATTCTGTGTCTGCAGTTGTTATCTAGGTTTTGCCAGTATTAAAATGCAGATAAATGGGTACAACATCTCCAGTCTGAGCGCAATCTTTGCATACTTGCTCACCAAGACTCCTTTTGACTTTTTCTACTCGATTTCGTTGAATCTACACCATGCCAAAGTTTTGGAAACATATTTCCTCATCAAAAATCCTCAGGTCCAACAGTCTCCATTCCATGGTCCTTGCGCAAACACACACAAACACTTGAACTTCATACAATGCATAACATGCCAAGGCTAATGTTCTGCTGTAATCTAACTTGTAAAATTGTCACTTTTTGGCTCACTGTTAGACAGAAGGGTTTTGAAGTTAATACCAGCAACAGAGATGCGCTTGGGGAAAAAACTAGCCACCTGGTTGCAATCCAACAAGTAATTATAAAACCGCATTACTGGGTCAATTAATTGAACCAGATCTCTATATACATAAATAGTTTCCCTTTCTCTTTTGTAAGGACATAAATTCCCCACCTTCCATTTTTTTAATACAGTACAACTGGTTTCTTCCCAAATGTTTTCCCCTTAACTCCTTCCTCTACATGTGAAAGCTTTCACTCAACAAGATGTGGCCATCGACCCTTTAGTACCTTGCCCATGTGGTGATTTTTGATGAACAATCCCGAACAGGAGAAGCTGGGGAAGAGATTCCAGATGAACGCAAACCTCCCCTCACTCCAATGCACCCTCTTGCAATCATTACACAGTGATTGGGTGCAGGCAATCCAGCCTCCTTCCCAGGGACTGAGGCCAACCACAGTAATCTCCACCTTGGCTGACTTAGCAAAGACGAGGATCTGTGTAACTGGAACCACTCCAGTCTGTATGACTCGGTACCCGGCAGTGCATTAGTGCATTTATACACCGAGCCAGTGGCTTAGTATTGAAGAACAATTTTTTTTTAAAAAAGAGAACATCTCTCAGCCAATCATTTCCATGGTAAAAGTTTAAAGAGCATTTGAGATCAGGTTCAGTCAGCTATCCGCTGCAGTAGGAACAGAGCAAGCATTTCACCAGCCAACTGACCCAACAGCAAACTAGTAGGAAGTTATGCAAGTTTTTTTTTATATAAGAAGAAATGGTAATTTTTTAAAAAGCGAATTCTATTTGGCGTTAGCTTAAATCTTACAACAGCTGCTAGACGTGAGCCTTAAATTGCTTGTTAAAGGCTAAAATACTAAACAACTCTTCGGTGCTGAACAATCTCGCGGGCCTCATCACAACCACTAACAGCTTTTGAATCCAGTTCGCATCAATCACAACACTTGTCACGTCACAAAGTCAAACGAACCGGGTGGCTTGTGTGTGTGTCTCGAGGCTATGGTTAACGAAGGCTAGTTGTTCCCCCTCACACCACCCCCAGCACTGGTTGAAGTGTTACGAGCTTCATTCTTTTTTTAAAAAGGAAAAGCTATACGTTTGTTCACAGGCAGACACATAAAAACACACATGTACACAGACAAGTATATATGTGCACGCATTTGCACGCACACACACACAAACGAGAGACAAGATGACTGCTTCAGCTTACCAAGCGTGAGCCACATACACACAAAAAGGAAACTACAGACATGCCCTTTAATTAATGATGGACTGAGAAAAATTTGTTTCTGAAATTCTAGAAAACAAAGGCATCATCTTGAAAAATAGAGTATGTACTAGCGATGGGCAATGCCTTTCTCCAGCAGTCAACGACGAGGATAAAGAATCCAAGTTCCTGTAGGCCATCAAGTGAGCAGAAGGGGAAACATCATAAAAGAACAAATTGCTGGCTTTTGAATGGGTAGTCTCGATCCTTTCAGATTCTAGAGACGACCCTGAATCTAACAGAAATTGTTTCTTAATTTACATCTGTTTCCTATCCTCTCCTGCCTCACGCTTTCTCCTCTCCCCCACCACCCCCACACTTCTTGCCGCCACCAGTTTGCACTTCCCTCCCGTGCATTAGTGGATGAGGATCCAGCTGCAAGCCCTCCTGGCTTCTGACGGCAATGCCGCTCTATGTACTCAGCCGAGGGAGGTGTTAACGTGGGGAAAGGGCCTTGGGCAATTCCTCTTGTAGAAAGAACACTCTACTTGGGCGGGAAGCACCCATCCAGCACATTAAGTCAAAACCCAAGCGGGCGCCACAGCCGGGTGCTGGTGATTGGAGCCTAAGGCAGTGCTGGGGCAGCATCTCTCACAGCCAAAGCATTGTGCAGCGATCACCTCAATGCCACCCTGATCTGCCCGATGGGCTTTTTCTATCTCACTGCTTTGTTAAGTTTGGTATAAAACATTCTGGTCGTCTGCAGCTATGCTAGCCATTTCAGGCTGGTGACATAAAGTCACATGCATGGCCACTGGCAGAATTTTATTGTTCCACTTCCTTCATTCTGCCCACCCAGGGCCAGATTGCCATTGACTAACAGGCAGGAGGTGGACAAGTCTTGGAGGAACCGGCTGCACAACAGACCATTGGCACCACTGACGTGCCTCACCCAGTCTGGGACGGTACACACCCCATGTCTACTGTCCACATTTCTCTCATAGAGCTTTTTTTTTACTCCACTCCGTTACTCCAGTCGGGTGATTCTTTTTTGTGTGTGTGTGGGGGAAAAAATTACTTGAAATAGAAATAATGAATAGCTAAAGACAAGCCAAACTTAAGATGGGTGCATTTCTGGAGCTTTTGGTGTAAGTCACAGAGCGAGAGGATTATTCTAAGGTCTGTTGGAATAGGCTGAATGGGAACGAACTGGGATGAACCTGTGAAGTGTGGCATGAGGAGAGAAGAGCACCCATCACTGATACATAGTCATAATCTCTTCTGAAATTAAAAGACAAACTACTGAACATTCTCGAACAGTATTATTGCTGGAGCGAATTTCTGCTTGAGAAATGGCACACAATTGATTCTTGGCCAGTCTGACAGCAGGAAACCTCCCCCTTCATGGTTTCCTTGGAGAGCTCACAGCAATGGGCCAATCACAGTGGGCGGAGCAGGGGGGTCACAGTGCGCAGCAAGGTCACAGTGGGCGGAGCAAAGGGGATCACAGTGCAAGAGAAGCAGCTCAGTTCCTCTGCTCGAGTCCGTTATCTCTGTCCCAACACTGCGCGCTTGGTCACGGAGAGATCTGTTCTACAAAGCGCGCTCACTGCCTGTTTATCTGCGCTGCTTGAAGCCTTGTGTACCATCAGGGCCCAGGGGCTGTCGGATGATGCCGCTCTGTTGCCTGCACTCCTCCAACTGTGTGATCCTGGCCGGCCTGAAAAATAATGATAAACAATAATAATAATATCCCTTGTAATTTGATAATAGCGCCCTGTCACGTCTTTGAGACGTCTCAAAGCGCTTCTCAGAATATACTGTGAAGAGCAGCGACTGTTTTGTGGGTGAAACACGGCAGACAACTGCACACAGCAGTGACTCGCAAACAGCCATGGATTGAGTGACCAAATTATTATTATTTTATGTATTTACAGGGGGGCAATTGAAGCCCATTTTGTGTTGGACCTATGTCCCCTTTTCACTTTTGGAAAAATAGGCAGCAAAACAACTCTCAGCGTCTGTGAAATATTATTACCCTAAAGATCATGGGTATTGGAATTTGAAAGCAACGATCCAGACATTTCAGGAGTGATGGTGGCACTTACGCTTAAAGAAATTTATATTACTTATATATCTTTCTAGATAATAGGCAAGCTATCATTACATTTGGTCACACTGTGTAAACAATCCGTTTCCAGGACTCTGCTAATGCCAATATGGTCTCGTGCTTCATCTCACCTCATTACCCCCTGTAAAATACTTTCCCCAAATCACTGACTTGAGTTGGCTCTCGGAGTACCAGAGCTTTAGTCACTGGTATCTTACCTCTCTGCGGTGCTTTTATCTTCTTCTTCTTCCGGACTCGCGCTTCCCAGGATCCGTTTCCTCGCCTCAGCGTATTCCGCTTCTCTCTGGGCCAGAGATTTGACATGTGGTGGAGGCCGGTTGGCGGAGTGCGGCGTGTTGATCACTCCGTTACTCGTGGGTCTCTTTAAAATGCGGATCTGTGGAGGGCAGGGTGTCGGGTGCGAGTCGTCCTGAATGACGATAGGAACCTTGGGCACCAGTTTGATTTTCTTCATAAAATAAAAGTGCATCAAATAAGTGGCAATTGGATTCACTTCATGGGCAAAAGATCAACAACAACTTGCATTTATATATTGCCCTTCACACAGGGCAATGACTCAGAGCTATTTACAGGGGACAGGGTTGAATGCTGAGCAAGAGGAGGAGGAGAATTAATAAAGAACAAGTGAGGTAACAAATTAAAAAGAGCTTGCTCTCCCACTCAAATTAGACAGATTAAAAGTGTGTGCCCCACCATCCCACTCCTGCTACCCCATAGCACCTGGTAGGCGCTCAGTATTATTCTGCCAGATGTTTACTCTTTAATGGAAAATCAGCAGTGAAGGCTGGCAAGTTACTCCAGCTTCACAGTCAACCTTTCACGTAAATCACGTCAGATTGAACTATGTGGACCCAGCAGACAGACCACAAAGCTCTGTCAGGATGCTCGATGACACTACCTGCTAACAACCTAACAGCATTCCCCTGCCTACTGGGAAATTGAGACGTAGTTTTAGTGATATTCCAAAGCAAGCCGATCCTTACTTTTCCTTCTGTTGAATCTTTAATTTCGCTTCCAGCCGTCGATCAATTTCCTGCAAGAAAGACACAAATACATATCTTAATAGGTATAAATACACAATTTATAATACTCTGTAAACACCGATACTCAACAAGGTAATGTCAAATGTCCGGCCTGGGACGAGATTGATTTTGTCCAATATACAAGCAATTGCACTCTTATCAGATTTGAAACTGCTGAAAAAAAATCTAGGTAACTCAAATCTCGATACAACAGCAAAATATAGCAGATACACAATAAATCAATTGCTCTAAATGAAGCCAGTTGGAAGAATTGGGATGTTGGCAGCACCAGCTTATTTCCACCCAACATTCTGAGCCAGTACAAAGCAGCACAGTCCATCTTCACGCAGACCTGTAGTTGCAATTATTGGCAATCAGACAAAATTAACTAACAGTAATGAAAACCCGGTTTACAACTGAAAAATCCCAAAAGTGAAGTGGTGAAAAGGTAACACACCCCTTGGGCTGGCTGAAGGTCGGTGAAGCACGTTATGAGACTTTAAAAAAGAAAACATTAATCTCAAAAGTGGATTTAATTTCCATATCAGAAATATCACCTTGATAGCCAATAGTCAAAATGGGCATTCTTAGTGTTAAACTGGTTACAAGCAGACGTACCAGCCAGCTAAAAGCCTTTTTAATGGTTGACAGACCTGTCTGGCTCTTCAACGAGATTGGAATTGTCCTCATCCCTATCTGTCAAAGCAGCAACAAGTAGGCCTATCCTACCTGGATTACTATATTTAAGCTGATCACTCAGTGCTTTGTAAGGGCGGGAGCCATACTGACTTGATCTTGTAGAAACTTAAAACTCATTGAGGACTTCATGTCTAACCATCGATCGATCAAAACAGCACACACAGCAAAAGAGGCACCTCAAGAGCACACATTTCATTAAAAAGGTATTGGTTGACAATCCTAGACGAGAACAACTTCAATTCCACTACTGGCCTGAGACCAAGCCAATTGAACCTGTGAGCGACAGTCACAGGTCGCTGCTCTACAGACAGGAATGACGAACCGTTAAACTACTTTAAACCAGTTTAATGCAAGTAAAATGCTCAGGACAATGAAGATAGTACTCTCCACAGAAGGTTACGGCCTCTACTTTGCGCTTCCAAAGCCATGACACAACAAAATTACATTTGTATGGTGCCTTTCACATTGGAGGACATCCCAAGACCTTGGGACACAATGCTTGTACAGTCTCCTGAGCTAACATACGGCAAATTACATTCCAAGATGTGCAAATGGCTTCCGAATGTGGATATTCTTGCTTAGACAACGATTAGAATTTGAGCGTGCCAAAGAAATTCACAGGGTCCATTGTACAGTGTAGTAACTGTGGATTTGTGGGCAAGGCAGAAGCCTATTTTCAAAACAGCTATGTCTGTAATTCAAAAAACGTTTCTGTCTTAGTCCATTGGACTCTGAAGGGGGAAAAGACGATCACTTTTTTAAAAAAAAAGTATCATTTCAAAAAGTGGCCCAAATACAAAGTACCTAGATAGGTTTTGATCTCAAGTCATCGCCACGGAGTTCTGTAGCTCACTGGTTAGAGCACTTGCCTTACAAGCAAGAGACCTGCATTCAATATCAGACAGGGCAAAACCTTGGGCAAATTTCCTTACTCCACACGACTATTAATAATCCCCCCCAAAAAATTGGTTATTTTCAATCCATTTTTGTTTGTGGGATTCTGTGTGCAATTGGCTGCCACGTTTTGCTCACATATATACAGTTAATTCACTTTACAGTATATTCTGTGAAGTTTTACAGTACAGTATATCAAATGCAATAATTATTATTACCTAGTCTCATTTTTGTTATTAATAACCTAGATTTAAATATCATTAAAGGCTACCACTTACATATGTAACTGTAAAACATTTTTCATTCATAAAGTACAGAAAATTATATATGTATACTGCACTTAAACACACAAGAGAAATGATATAACTCTTCAAATAGTGAGTTTGCCACTTTGACTTTAATATACAACAGAACCGTGGTTTCAAAGCTTTCCCTGATCCTTTCCCTCTTCATTAATGTTTGTACAACTAAAGAATAAGGTCTTCTTTGAATACAGATTTACTTCTTAACAGAGCCACACTTCCTTTTCTCCACTTCTTCCATTATCATAATCCTACCTGCTTGCAAAACATACCACCCATTTCACTCTTTAAATTACAGTAACATTTGAGGTGGAGAGTTTTCCAGAAACTTGGCTTAATGCCCAGGAAAGTGTTGACTTAAAGCTTACAGGCCAGAAAGTCGCACTCGATTCTTACTTTTCTTTTTTGTGTATATTAACATGTATATTATTTATATATATATATATATTACATAATACCAACTAAATTCCAACTTGTGCCACAATTGATATTTGAGCACGTTCCCTCGTGTTTGGGGAGCTTTTCAACCAAACCCCCCCCCGCGAAGTGAAATCGCCCTCAGGGAAAGAAGCAATACCACGAACACTTTGGCCTGAGAGGTGAGGTCAGGAATGTCCACCTGATCATCCCAAAGGCGTTGAAAAATATAAACTGCCCGGGACAGGAACTTGGCAAGTGAGGCAGGCTTCTTTCTGCTTATGCATCCCAGTGCAGTGGGATACATTACCTCCATCTCTCTGGAATCCACAGCACACGTTGCCAATACCTTTTCTGGTCATGCAATTGACTTTATTTCTGTCAGCCACCACCACTGTCTGTATATATATGTGTCTAACTCTGTGTCTGTGTGTGTGTATACATGTGGCTATTGCATGCTCTCGATAAATGAAGGGCTTCCCCACTCCCCTCCACACGCTCACTCACTCAAGTCCCAAGGTCCCGCTCTATTTCCCCAGCCATCTTCTTCCTCCCCACTGCCTCCAAAAAAAAATTCCCCCACATACACCAATCCACACTTGTGGCCTACACGACGCCTCGCACTCGAACCCTTTTAACTGTTGCACTCACACTCTCTCTCACACAAACACACAGAGACCGTATAAAGCGCTGAGTGAATCCCCCTTCAAGCTTCTGTAATGAAGCGAGAGAGAGGGCGCGGTGTGGAGAGAGGCCTTAGGCCGCTTCCAGTCAAGTCCAGGCCGGCTCCTGATGGTAGCTCTGTCTCTCCTCCCCTCCCTCTTCCCTCCTTCCTCAGCTGCTTACCCCGCTGTCGGCCGCTTCCTCCCAGTTATCCGCGATTTCCTCATCTTCCATCTTAGCAGCTCTCTCCCACCCTCCCTCCCTCCCACACACACACACACTGTCAGTCAGTCAGTCAGTCACACACACACTCTCCCGCCCCTTCCTCCCCTCGCACTCTCCGCCTCCTCGGGCTGGCGGCACTGCGCAGGCGCCAACACCCAACGCGCGCAGGCGCAGACGTGGAGCGGCTGACATCAGAGGCGCCGGCGCATGCGCCGACCAGGCGGGAAAGGGCGGGCGGGAGAGCGCGTGCGCACATTGCAAACCCCGCCCCCCCCGCGCCCTGCTTTACCGCCTGAGGGCTGTCACCCCGCCCCATCCCGCCCCTCCACCCTCACACCTTCCCTCACTCCCTTTCCCTCCATCCAGCCCTTTCCCCCCTCACCCTCCCTCCAGCCTCCCCCCCAACACCCGCACTCACACACCCCCCCACTCTCACCGCCCTAACCCCCCACACCCCCACTCACACACCCCCCCACTCTCACACCCCCCCACTCTCACCGCCCTAACCCCCCACACCCCCCACTCACACACCCCCCCACTCTCACCGCCCTAACCCCCCACACCCCCCACTCACACACCCCCCCACTCTCACACCCCCCCACTCTCACCGCCCTAACCCCCCACACCCCCCACTCACACACACCCCCACTCTCACCGCCCTAACCCCCCCACACCCCCCACTCACACACACCCCCCACTCTCACACCCCCCACTCTCACCGCCCTAACCCCCACACCCCCCACTCACACACCCCCCACTCTCACCGCCCTAACCCCCCACACCCCCCACTCACACCACGCCCCTCCCCTACCCCCCCAATCCCACCGCCCTCCCCCCCCACACCCCACTCACACAGCCCTCTCCCCCAACACCCCGCACTCACCCCCCCCCCCCCCCCACTCCCACCGCCCCTCTCCCACTCACACCGCCTCTCCCACTCACACCGCCCTAACCCCCAATACCCCGCACTGCCCTCCCCCCCCCCAACACCCTGCACTCACACCCCTCCCCCCCAACACCCCCCCCCCCAGTTACACCACCCCCTTCCTCACCCCCAACACCAGCTACTTACACACCCTCCCCCCCCACTCATACCGCCCTCCCCCCCCCACACCCCCCACTCATACCGCCCTCCCCCCCCCCACACCCCCCACTCATACCGCCCTCCCCCCCCCACACCCCCCACTCATACCGCCCTCCCCCCCCAGCACCCCCCACTCATACCGCCCTCCCCCCCCCACACCCCCACTCACACCGCCCAACCCCCCCACACCCTTCACTCACACACCCCTCCTCACCCCGAACACCCGCCACTTACACCGCCCTCCTCCCCCACACCCCCCACTCACACCGCCCTCCTCCCCCCACACCCCCCACTCACACCCTTTCCCCCCACTCACACGTGCCTTCCCACCACACCCCTCCCCCTCCCTAATCCCCCCCCAAACGCCCCCCTTCCTCCATCTCAACACCTCCCCCCCCCCCCCCCGTCTCCCCATGTGACGCATGCGCGCTGGCGGCTGCGGGAACCCCGGCCATAGCAATCGATCCGCGAGTGTCTGGCAAGATGGCGGCGGAGGAGGAGGAGGAGACTGGGCCCAGCTAAGCCCGAAGCAGCGGCTCGGCGAGCGGCACCAAACCTCGATAGCAGAGAGCCTCCCCCCCCCCCTCCCCCCCACACCACTCACACCCTCAGGAGAGGCCGCCAAGCCGCCCCCTCCCCCCCACCCCCCCCCCCATCCCCCAACACCAAGCGGAGGAGGGGGACAGGGAGGTGAGAGTTTGTGTGTGTGTTTGTGTGAGGGGTGGTGGGCGCTGTCAGGGAGAGCGACACGGTGCGGGCGGGGAGAGAGACAGACAGACAGACAGACAGAGAGAGAGAGAGAGAGAGACACGAGTCCGCGCGTTCGGCTCCCGCCGCCATGACTGGGGAGCTGAGGCCAGGCGCGCTCAAACAATACACTGATCAATAGATACAGAGAGGGTTAATGGAGCACAGAGACTCCCAATGCACGGATCGATAGAACTACATCTACACACACACACACACATGCAGGCAAGAGTTAAATCGTGGCCTGGAGAAGTGGCACACAGAGAGTGGGGGGGGGACTGGAGAAGTGGCACACAGAGAGTGGGGGGGGGGGGGGGGTGGATGGCTGAGCACAGTGAGTGGTGGTGAGGGGGGGGGGGGGGGGGTAGAGCAGACAGAGGTGGGCTAAGCAGAGAGGAAAAAGAGGAGGGGGGGGGGTGGGGAGGGGGGGGGGAGGTTGGTGGTGAGCAAACCAACAACAACAACTACTTCGATTTATATATAGCGCCCTCCACGCCGGAAAGCGTTTCAGAGCGCTTCAGAGAGAGAGGGGAGGGCAAAGAGAGAGAGAGGGGGGAGGGCAAAGAGAGGGGGAGGGCTGCGAAGAGAGAGAGAGAGAGAGGGGGGGGGAGGCTTGAGGTGAGATAAGAGTGGGGGAGATGAGCAGAGAGTCACTAAAGTCACTAAAACCCAACCAAACACCCTCACATCTGTGGGGCTGCTGCTGCAGAGCCCAGGGAAACACCCAGGATCAGAACCATCAGGCCAGTGGGGAGATGGACACGACAGGGGAGAGAGGGACATGTGGGATATGGGGGGGAGAGGGACATGGCAAGGGGGGGGGAGAGAGGGACATGAATATGGGGGGGGAGAGGGACATGGCAAGGGGGGAGAGAGAGGGACATGTGGGATATGGGGGGGGAGAGGGGCATGGCAGGGGGGGAGAGGCATGCTGGACAGGGAGGAGAGGGATGCGGAACAGGGTGGGAGAGGCACATGGACTAAGTGACAGGGTGGGAGAGGCACTCAGTCAGTGATATGTCAGCAGCTCGCCTGATGCACAGAACACATGTCGAAGTTCTGAAGGAGTGCTTCGGTGACTGTTTCCCTGCCGCTCAGGAAGATAGATGTTCAGCGGGCTGTTTGTGGGACATTGATGAACAGGACTCAAATTGTTCGCCCACAAAGTAGTTATATTTATATATATATATATATATCTGTATACACACACACACACAGCGTCACGGCACTTTACAGTGAATCCCGTGAAGCTCTTTGAGACAGACGTTTCACGAGGTGGTGAACAGCAATATCAGATGCAAGGCTTATTATATTGTTATCGTTATGCTACCAATCCCTGCATTTTTATAGTGCCTTCTCATTTCATGAGATGCGAAGTGGTTCACGAGTATTCACCGTTGGGTTTGGTGCAGTTTTTCACCCATCTCTGCAATTCAGCTCCGGTCTGATAGCAACAATAATTTGAATTCCTATAGCGCCCTTCACACAAAGTGGCATCCTGCACGACACTTCTCCCCCTCTCCCCGTCCACTTGACTTTAGTGGCCGTTGACCAAGAAAGCTTGTCAGAAATCTTTAGCTCACTAAAACGTTCATTTTTCTTTCCTTGAAGTGTCAATACTTTTTCCAGCAGGGTTTCTTTCCATGATTATATACACAAGGGGAAGTATTGTCCCACTGGGATTCAGTTCCCCCCCCCCTGCCTAACCCCCATCCCCACCCCAGCTGCTGTCAGGCAGGAGAACACAACAGACTAAAGTGAGTTCAGCTCACTGCATTGTTTCACAGCAAACAGAAGTACTGACAGGAGCTTCTGAGGCATTGCAACTCGTGATCCCTAGAGATATGTTGTTATGATCTATCCTGTCAACATGAAAGGCGCTGTACAAATGTTGTTTTGTTGTTGAAATCGGTAACTTGTGTGTTAGTACCTCTGTGTAGTTCCATATGTGAATTGGGGGGGGGTGTGTGTGTGATGGGGGCGGGGGGGAAGCCAGGTTTGACACAGTTTGCAGGTCACGGGTCCTGCTGGCCAACCTGTCACGGGAAATGCTGGAGAATGGTCTCCTGTCCAGCAGAGAGAAAGACAGGAGGTGGCACTTTCACAACAGTTCACAGCATGTGTTTTTCCGCGGCTGTTTGTGGGGGACGCCGCTGTGTGCGCAACTGGCTGCTGCGTTTCGCCCACAAATATACCATCAATTCAATTTACAGCGTATTCTGTGAAGTGCTTTGAGACGTGAAAAGAGCTAAGAGAAAAAAGGCAAGGATTATTATTATTCACCGCACGTTGCAAAAGTCCCACAAAACACCCTTGTTGGTGAGGAGCAAGAGTGGCTGTGCGAAACAGTGGCACTTTTCGTTCTGAATCCCACATCATGGGATGTTTTAACGACAACACGCGGTGAGTTTCAAGCCGAAAGCGCTGGGGAGACGTGACCGGGCATGAGACATTGCACAGTCATTGCTGCATGACTATGGCTCAATGGTTTCTCATTCCCCCCTCTCCCGCCCCCCCCCTCTCCCGCCCCCCCCCCCCCCCCTCCAGGGATGGACTTCCCTCAGCACAGCCGACAGGTACTGGAGCAATTGAATCAGCAGCGTCACCTGGGACTGCTCTGTGACTGCACCTTCGTGGTGGACGGCATCGACTTCAAGGCCCACAAGGCGGTCCTGGCCGCCTGCAGCGAGTACTTCCGCACCTTGTTCCTGGACCAGAAGGACGTGGTTCACTTGGACATCAGCAATGCAGCCGGTGAGTCAAGTGCCCTGGCAACCGCTTTCCCCGGGCCTCAAGAGCAGCGGGCGTCCAATTCCGAAATGGAATTGAATCATTGAATGTCCCGAAAGAGTTTCACAAGTAAATTCTGTTGAATGCAGTGACTATCTCTCTTGACTCTCTGCCCCGTCAAGTACAGTGACTTATTGACTGACTGATTCACTCACTCGCTCACTCACTCACTCTGGGTCTCTGTCTCTCAGGCCTGGGCCAGGTGTTGGAGTTCATGTACACGGCTAAGTTGAACCTGACCTCAGAGAATGTGTTGGATGTGCAGGCGGTGGCTGGCTTCCTGCAGATGCACGACATTGTGAGGGCCTGTGAGACGTTCATCACCAGTAAAGCCTGCACCTCACCCGTGATATCAACACCCGCCAACAGGGAGGAGCTGCCGCCGCCAGTCACTGGTACGTGTGAACGCGAGTGAGGTTCACGTCTCTATTCCTTCTATTTTCTAAAGACCCCCGCGGTTAGAAATCTTTAAATAGCTGGAGAGGGAATGTACTCTGAGGAACTCTGAGGTTTCCTAACATAAGAGAAAAAGGGAATAAAGAGATACAGGTCAGGGGAGTGGGAGGTGGTGTGGAGTATTGACACCAACATAGACCGAGATCGTGGCTGCTTCCTTGTCGGTTATCATTCCTGAAGGGGTTTCAAACGTCTTGACATTCTAGTTCCCTATCGTGTATTGCCTGTCTCAGACACAGGAGCTGAGTCTCAGTGTAAGGAGGAGAAGGAGGAAAGTAAGTTGCCATCAGAACAGCCTGAGAAAGAGGAGTTGGGAGGCCGAGGAGAAGGAGAGGGGAAAGGAAACGCGAAGGATGACGGAGGAGGGGAGTCGGAGGATGATGAAACGGCAATGGAGTTCGAAGATGATGAAGATGAAGATTACAAACCAGGTCAGAGTTTGCTCTTCAGTTTGTATCGCAGGTAGCTCGCTATCTCGTGTCTTTCCTTACGGGTTGCCCACGAGCTTTAAACTCTTGTCTAATTGCAAAGTGGCCGGTCGAGCATTCAGGTAGGAATCTATTACCAAGCCCAGGTCTCAACGCAACGAGGCGCAAACTGAACATGTAGAAAGATGGGGAGTGGGTGGGAGATCAGACGGACCATGCGTGAGGGACTCTGTGTCAACGCAAGCTGTTGTTGCTGTTGTTGTTGCATCCTCCCTGGTCGTATTTCTCCAGGAGACAGTGTGAAAGACGCAATCTCGAAGACCTACGGCAAACGGCGCCACGTCCAGGCCAGGAAAAGCACATCGAGCGACGCCAAAGAGAGCAACGACGTGTCCGAGAACCCGGCTGAAGGTACAACTGACGACTGCGATGCACTGACTCGTTATTCCAGGGCTGGGGGAGTCAGTCCAGGCTTGTGGCTGGCGATTGCCAAGGAAAGGCTGGGAGTGGGGGAAAGAAAGAGAAGGTTGGGGTGTGTGGAGAGACATGTAAATATCAGGAATAACCGTTTAAGTAATGACTGATAACATCATGGGTCGTGGCTACAACAGGTTCGGTCTCTCTTTATAATCGACAGAGAAGCTTAAGGGTTAAACTGATGAGAACAGCCGGGGAGGGAGGATGTATTGCAAACACACACGTACGTTAAATATCACATGGGTTTAGTCACATTAACGTCCCCCCATTATTGTTGAAAACAGAATTGCGTTGGTCTCCACAGAGCCGGTGTTTCATATTTTGTTCTTACCTCCGCAGCCACGGAGGAGAGCGATCTGAAGGAGGAGCCTGAGGCGGCTCCCAGCGACTTCAGCGAGGAAGACGACGAGGAAGATGATGAGGAGGAGGAGGAGGAGGGCGAGGAGGACGGGGAGTGGGAGCGTCCGCGGCGGGTCCGCAGGGGCAGCCAGGCTCTGTCTGAGGACAGCGAGAAGCAAGACCCGGCCACGGAGTCCGACGCCGCGCTGGACGATCAGGACGGGGTCCACGACACCAGGAGGCGACGGTTCGGCCCCTACATCGACCGCACGGAGTCAAGGCCGTACGGCTCCATAACACACAAGTGTGAGGTACCCTCGCAACACAACACGTGTGATCCCAGCAGCTGGGTATCCCTCCCTCCACTCTCCCTTACAGTGGGAGGTGGTGATTATTATAGTAATGATAATAATAATCCTTGCATTTGATACAGCGCTTTTCACGTCTTCTGGATGTCTCACGGAATACACTGTAAAGTGAAGTGACTGGATATTTTGGGGGTGAAACGCGGCAGACAATTGCACACTACAGTGCCCCACAACCAGTCGTGGATTACGTGACCAAATTTATTGGGGGGTTTTTTGAGGGATTAAGGAAACTTGTCCAAGGTTTCGCCCTGACCTGCCGGGAATCGAACCCGGGTCTCTTGCTTGCGAGGCGAGTGCTCTAACCACTGAGCTACAGGAGCGCCACAATTATCACTAGAGGTGCCTGTAGCACCGTACCTCAGCGGTTCAGAGCTTTTGAGAAGAGGAAAGGGGGGGGGAGAAGGAGAAATTGCCTCAAACTACTGTTCCCCGTGGCTTTGCTCTCTGTCTCTCTCCGTTCTCAGCGATCGCCTGCGTTGTGCTTTGTCCCAGGATTGCGGGAAGGAGTTCACCCACACCGGGAATTACAAGCGGCACGTGCGCATACACACAGGAGAGAAACCCTTTTCCTGCCGGGAATGCAACAAAGCCTTCTCCGACCCCGCGGCCTGCAAAGCGCACGAGAAGACCCACAGGTACAGCCCTTCACTAGCATTTCAGCCGCCTCGTTGCTTTCAATAAGAACCGAAGCATTAGGAGCAGGAGTTTAGGCCATTCGGTCCCTCGAGACTGCCCCGCCATTCAATGAGATCGTGGCTGATCTACTAAAACTAACTCCCGCCTGCCCCCGCCTTATCCCCGTATCCTTTAGTCCCTTTATCCACAAGAAATCTTATCAATCTCAGTCTTGGAATATGTTCAAGGACTGACCTGAGCCTGGGCAGCTTTTTTTTGGGTAGAGAATTCAATCTGACCAAAAGGCTGTGATAACTAACTACACTGTCAGCTGAAGACAATCACTGATATTGAGGTACAGTGATGGTGTAGTGACTGTTGGTCACCCTGCAGTGCTCTTCGTTTTGTTTATCACCTCGGCCACTGGAGGGAGGCCCTGAGCTCACATTTTAAAGGACCTGCCAACGATTGAATAATAATAATAATAATAATAATAATCCTTGCGTTTGATCCAGAGCTTCAAACCTGAACAATCCGTTGTGATTGTGTAAAAGCAGATTCAAGTCACGGGAACCAGATTTCAAGTTTCCGGTGTGTTCTCGGGTGGTGGGGGGGGGGGGGTGAAGGGGTCCTGTGTAGGGGCCTCAAAGTAGATCAGAAATAAGCAGTCGTAACACTTCCATTTGATAGAGCGCTTTTCAAGTCTTCTAGACGTCTCAGAAGTGAATTGACCGTATCTAGTAATTAATAATATTAGTGTTTGACAAACAGCGGCTTCTTCTCAAGTGGTTGTGATGGGGATCTGGGCGGGGGAGGAGGGAGGAGGTAGCTCGCTGAGTGTGCGGCGCTAAGGGGCTGCCCTGTGGGGGAGGGGAGGTGGGTGGGGAGTGGGGAGGGTGTAGGGTGGGGGGGGTGGTACAAGTGCAAGTTCTTGTTGTTGGGTTCCAGCTGTGATTAATCACTCAACAACTCCCCTCCCTCCCTCCCTCCCCCCCCACTCCCAAACCACGCGCACACAGCCCGGTGAAGCCGCACTCGTGTGAGGAATGTGGGAAGAGCTACCGGCTGATCAGTTTGCTGAACCTGCACAAGAAGCGTCACACGGGCGAGGCCAAGTACCGGTGCGACGACTGCGGCAAGCTGTTCACCACGTCGGGGAACCTGAAGCGTCACCAGCTGGTGCACAGCGGGGAGAAGCCGTACCAGTGCGACTACTGCGCCCGCTCCTTCTCCGACCCCACCGCCAAGATGCGCCACCTGGAGACGCACGACGCCGACAAGGTCCACAAGTGTCCGCACTGCGAGAAGCGATTCAACCAGGTAGGGAAACGTTGGAGCACCAAGACTTCAAACCTCCCCCCTCCACTCCCTCCCTCCCTTCCTCACTCCCTTCGCCTCGTCTCGCCGCCCGCCCCTCCCCACCCGCCCACCCGCCCGCCCTCCCTCCGCCTCCTTTCTTCCTGTAAGTCAGTAGTTAGAGCACTTGCCTCACAAACGTGAGACCTGTGTTTTGAATCCAGGCAGGTCAGGGCAAAATTTTGGACAAGTTTCCTTACACCACACACACACACGCACACGCGCGCACACACGCCTAATAATAATCCGCCCCCCAAAAAACGCACAATAATAAAAATTGGTCATTTTCAATCCACGACTGTTTGTGGGGGACGCCGCTGTGCGCAATCGGCTGCCGCGTTTCGCCCACAAACATACAGTCATTTCACTTTACAGTGTATTCTGTGAGGCGCTTTGAGACGTCGATAAGATATGAAAAGCGTAATATCAAATGCGAGTATTGTTATTGTTACTTTCAGGTTACGGCTACAGACCTTTCTTTTCGATCTTCTATGCTTTCGGTCGCCTTATTCGCTCCCCCCACCTCCCCCCTGGCTCAGGCCTCCCGGTTGATCCGTTATTGTGAAGCGCTCTGAGACGCCGTCCGGCGCGAGGGAGGACGCTGTATAAATCCAAGTTCTTGTTGCACTCGTCTGCCTTGTAACGTGCGTTGTGTTTTATGTCCTGCAGCTGGGGAATCTGAAGGCCCACCTCAAGATCCACATCATCGACGGACCCCTGAAGTGCAGGGAATGTGGGAAGCAGTTCACCACCTCAGGTGAGGGTGGGCCTGAGCCATCGCCTCGGGTCGCAAGCGGGTGGGACGCCAGGGAGGCCCGCACTGATCAGAGAGAGAGAGAGAGAGACGTCCAAAGGCGATAGGAAGGTTAAAAGTCCCGGCGTGAGGGTCCCGGAGGTATAGGGTGGGAAAGGATCTGGCACAGATACAATGGCCTGAGAGGGGTGGTGTCGAGGGCGGGAAGCCTTGAGAAGGGAAAGTGAATCAACGTTTTAGGTCGTGGACTCAAAGCGTTGAGGCACTTTTCTTCTCTCCATAGACGCTGCCTGACCTGCTGAGTGTTTGTCAGCCGTTTCTGTTTCAGATTTCCAGCATCTGCAGTATTTTGTGTTCTTTCTGTACAAGTGTCATGTTGTTGTGGTTGTTGTTGTTGTTGTTGTCACAGTTGCTGTTATCCTGAATCTGCTGTCACGTGTTTTTTCACAGGAAATCTGAAACGTCACCTGCGGATTCACAGCGGGGAGAAGCCGTACGTCTGCCCGCACTGTCAGCGGCCATTCTCCGACCCCGGAGCCTTACAGCGGCACGTCCGCATTCACACAGGTAACAGCCGAGGACTGGCTCCCCCCCTCCTCCTCCCTCACTCCCCCCTCCTCTCCTCCCCCCTCCTCCCCCCTCCCCTCCTCCCCGTTTTCACCTGAAATGAATGTTGCCGTCGCCTGGTGATTGAAAGGCCAGACACCCTGTCTTCCTCTCTTTTTCTCTCTCTCTATGTCTCTCTCTCTCTCTCTCCAGCCTCTAACGCGCGTGTGCTATCTGTCTTGGCAGGTGAGAAGCCCTGTATCTGCATCATCTGTGGGAAGAGCTTCACTCAGGCCAGCTCTCTCATCGCTCACGTGCGACAACACACAGGAGAGAAGCCATACGTCTGTGATCGCTGCGGGAAGCGGTGAGTTCTCAGCCTCTGATCAAACACCTCCCCAACAACAACAACAACATCATCTTCGATTTATACAGTGCCCTCCCTCACTCCACGGTGGACAGCGTCTCAGAGCGCTTCACAATAATGGATCCCGGCCCCGAGCCGGGGTGGGGGAGGGGGGGGGGGGGGAAGGTGACTGAAGGCGCGATCAGAAAGAAAGGTCTTCAGCTGAGACCTGAAACTAGGAAGAGAGGGGGGGGTGGGCGAGGCGAACGGAGTGAGGAAGGGAGTTACAGAGCTTCTGGGCGTAGTGACTGAAGGTACGACCGCTGATAATGGAGCGGAGGATTCGGGGGACAAGGAGGAGACCAGAACCAGAGGAACGAAGGGGGAGAAACCTTCCCCAGCTTCCAAATACAGTCGTGATTTTACTTTTGCTCAGCCGCGGCTTCAGGGTCTCCAGACCAAGCTGAGAATTCTGCGCCTCCCACCTGCACGTGGAGCTCCTGTAGCTCAGTGGTTAGAGCCACTCGCCTTACGAGCGTGAGACCTGTGTTTCGAATCCAGGCAGGTCAGGGCCAAACCTTGGGCAAGTCTCCTTACTCCACACACAAAACTAATAATAATCCATCCAAAAAACACAATAAGAAAATTGGTTATTTCAAACCACAACCGTCTGTGGGGGTCGCTGCCGTGCGCCATTGGCTGCCGCATTTCGCCCACAAATATACAGTCAATTGACTTTACAGTATATCCTGTGAAGCGTTTTGAGACTCCTGGAAGACGTGAAAAATCGCTATCTCAAATGATTATTATTGTAATAACTGGTGGAGCCAAAGATACGACCTTCCCAGAAGGAAGGTGGAAACGGCCTCAAGGAGAGTCTGTCCCAAGTCAGTCACCGTGAGAAGGCGAGGGCGTCCGAAGGAAGTAACTCAACCTCCCAAGTTCTCCTCGTGTCAGACGGTCCCTCATCCCAAGCCCGTCAGAGGGACCTGCGCCTGGGAACAGCCTGAATCCCGAGCCCAGTGTGGTGTGGGAGGAACGGGATTGAATCGGTCCCAAGGCTGTGGGTTGAAGCGGGCGGGTTCTGCTGGTCGCGCTCCGAGCTGCGGGAGCTGAGGTTCACTCCCTCGACCCCCTGGCTGTGTCTCTCTCTCCTCAGGTTCACTCAGTCCAGTCAGTTGGCCAACCACATCCGCCACCACGACAACATCCGGCCACACCCGTGTCACATCTGCAACAAAGCCTTCGTCAACGCCGGGGACCTAGCCAAACATGTCATCATTCACACCGGTGAGTCCCTGTGTCTCCTCTCTCTCTCTCTCTCCTCCCCGGCCCCCCACAGCCTTGGGGAGAGAGGGCAGGGGTGTGGAAAGAGGGGAGGGAGGGAGAGAAGCAGTGTTGACTTTATACATGAGGTATTATTCACAATACAGGTAGACCTCGCTTAACGTTGTTTCGTTATTATATTGGTGATACATGGGGGGGGGGGGAACGTATATTAATTTAACGTTGCGACATTTGCTATTACGTCGTTTGACAGTGTGTGGAAACGAACCACTTTGGGTAGCGTAGGCGTAGATAGCCTCTGAACGCCCGGTATCCTTGCGCGGGTCTGCTTAGCGTCGTTTCGCTTAAAGTAAGTCACGCTTTTCGCGACTGCGAGGTTAAAGCGAGGACTGAAGTGTCAATTATATCTCGTGGTGGAGTCCCGGTGTGCAGGCCAGGCTAATTTAACCGCGAACGCCGCCCGTTTTAAGTAGCGCGCCGGGATGTCCTCACCGTACGATTGTAGTTGGTTGCGGTTTGACCTCCGGCAGGTGAGAAGCCCTATCTCTGCGACACGTGCGGCCGGGGCTTCAACCGGGTGGACAACTTGCGTTCACACGTCAAAACCGTGCACCAGGGCAAAACCATCCTCAAAAAGCTCAAGGGCAAAGAGGACGAGGAGGAGGAGGAGGAAGAGGAGGAAGAGAGGACCGTGGTCACCGTGACGGCAGACACCATGGTTACTCTCGCCACGGAGGCGCTGGCCGCGACTGCCATCACCCAGCTGACAGGTACGTCACCTGTGGGTGTCTCTGGCTCTGTGTGTGTGTGACTGAGAGGGTCTGGGCGGCTGTTGGTGAGCTGTCCGACAAGGGCTGATGTTTGTTGTGTTTGGCTGCACAGTGGTGCCTGTGGCGACAGCGGTGACGGCAGACGAGACGGAGGTGCTGAAGGCCGAGATCACAAAGGCCGTGGAACAGGTTCAGGAAGCAGGTGATTGGGTTTGAAAACAAATAGTATATTTTATCCCCTTTTTTTTCCTTTCGCCGAAACTGTCCCCTGTTTCTCCGTGTTTTGGGCCATTTCAACCCTATCGCTGCGTCCCAGCGACTCCGGACGTCCAGCAACAACAAACCATTTCAATCCACGACTGTCTGTGGTGGTGGTGGGGGGGGGGGGGGGGGGGGGGGAACGCTGCTGTGCGCAATTGGCTGCCGCGTTTCGCCCACAAATACATACAGTCGATTCACTTTACAGTACATTCTGTGAAGAGCTTTGAGACACAGTCTAGAAGACTTGAAAAGCCGCCGTATCAAATGCAAGGATTATTATTATTATTAACAACAACTTGGATTTAAACAGCGCCCTCCACGCTGGACGGCGTCTCAGAGCGCCTGAACGTAATGTAACTTCTTGTTGTTTGGGGCGGTGTTTTGTGGGCGATCGCGGCCATTGTTAACCTATGTATTTCTGCGCCCAGATCCCAACGCCCACATCCTTTACGCCTGTGACTCGTGCGGGGAGAAGTTCCTGGACGCCAACAGCCTGGCTCAGCACGTGCGGATTCACACGGCTCAGGCGCTGGTCATGTTTCAGGCTGACACGGACTTTTACCAGCAATACAGCAACGGCACCTGGCAGGCAGAGAACGCCATCCAGCCCACAGAGCTCCTGTTTCGGACACGGGACGGGACGGAGCTCCAGCCCAACGGGGCCGAGCAAACTCCAGTCCTGAACTGCCAGAATCCCTCACAGTGAGGGCGGCACGCAGCCAGCCAGCCAGGTGAAGCTTCAGTGACGTTGGATTAAAGGCCATGGCCTCCAGCCCTCAGCGCAGGCGATGGGAGAGGACTCTACACCGGGCCTTTCGGAGAAAAAGGGCTAGAGCTCTCTCCGTGTAGATCGTCACATCGCAAGATCCAAGACCGAGGCGGTGAAGAGGCAGGGAACGGCTGAGGATTCAGGCCTGAAAGCCACGGCCAAAGTGGGTGGGGGAGTGATCTCGGTGAACTCATGGTACTCTGCGGCGGTTGTACGGAGATACGCTGCCCTCCGCTCCCCCTTCCCTCCCGCGGTTACCCACAGCATGGTCAGTTTGAGTGGCTGCAGCCCCCCCGCCTCCCCCCCCCCCCCCAAGGAATTAAACCCATCTACTGCCAGCCTAAGGAGCGAGGAAAATGTACACACTCCCAGCGAGTCCGAACGTGAACGTGTTGGAAATCAAGAACCGGGTGGAAGGAAGTTTGTCGGGTTGCCTTGGCTCCCTCTTTTACAGTTACTCAGCCATTCCCGTGCTATTCTCCTCTGCTCAGCGAGCTCGGGAAATAGGACAAGTGGCAGCTTATCCTCCCTTCCATTGCGACACCGGCAACGACTGAGAACAGGGAAGCCGCTGAGCACAAAACTGAACAGAGTCCAGGACTCCGCTGCCAGTAACTCTGTGGTGAGACTCGCAAACGTAAAAGTCCTTCAGAAGCACTTCGGTAGAATTGGATCTGAACCATATGCCCCCACCCCCCTCCACTACCCTCCCTCCCCCTACACCCATTGGAATATGTCCCATTGACTTAATTATTTATAACAAGAAAATAAATGATGGCTGATTTTAGCCGTGCTGCTGTGGTGGACCGAATCCTACATTTTAAATATAATTGAGCACTTGGCTCCACAGCTTGATTTGCTGAGAGCCTCAGGTGTCAGTTAGACTCGGTGGCTGTCCGCCCGCGTCTTGCTCGTATTGATTTTGAGTTTGGTTTTTTGTTTGCCAGCTGAGTTATATGGACTTTCAACAGGATATGAAAGACCAGAGACTGACTCAGCCCCTAATGACCTTCTTCCTGTGCCGTTAAAAGTGTTATATGATCTCAGATCTACCTGTTGTCGATCTGTGTAGAGGTACAGGAGTCATATTTTAATGATACAGTGAGATGAAAAGGTCACAGTGATGCCAATCTCAGCGCTGCTGGATTCCCTCCCCAGGTTTACACTAAGGTCACGGACTGAAGATTTGGTTGTGGGTGAGGGTGAGGGGGGGGGGGGGTTGGGGGGAAGGGTGAGATGTTAAATCCAATTTTGATTTGAAAGTCAGATTTCAGCAATTCTTTCAAAAAAAGTCACATCGCAGACCAAAGAACATAGTGTTAATGAAGCTTATTCCCTCCCTCCCTCCCTGCCATTCCCTTTCCCACCAACAGAGAGCGCAGTCAGGCAGGATTGCACTTCTCTGGTGCCCTCCCTCCTTCCCAAACATCATAAACCCAGAGCCTCAGTCCTTTTAACCGGTTCAAACTCCAGAGCCAATCGATCCCCCCCCAAAAAAAAAATGAAGCAAGGGGTGAGTTTACTCCACAGTTGGCAATGGGGCCTCGAACCATAACAATTCACCTGTGAGCTCGGAGTCTGCTTTAAGTGATGGGAGAAGGCGGCAGCGATCAGGGCAGGGTTCCTAAGAATAAACCACCATCTCTCCCGAGCCATGGTTATGTGCTAATGTATGCGTGTCAGGGTGAAATGTGGGCCTGCACATTTGTCTTTAAAAATGGGTACTTTTGTCATGTATTGGAGCTCCTGTAGCTCAGTGGTTAGAGCACTCGTAAGACCTGCGTTCAAATCCAGGCAGGTCAGGGCGAAATCTTGGGCAAGTTTCCCTTACTCCACACACACGCCTAATAATAATAATAATCCCTGCAAAAAAAATCACAATAAAAATTGGTCATTTCAATCCACAACTGTTTGTGGGGGACGCTGCTGTGCGCGATTGGCTGCCGCGCTTCTCCCACAAATATACAGTCAATTCACTTTACAGTATATTCTGTGAAGCGCTTGGAGACGCCGATAAGATGTGAAAAGCCGCGATATCAAAATGCAAGGATTATATTGTATTATTTAAGTACCGAGGAGGGAAAAAAATACACAATGTGGTAACAAACTGCATAGTAATAAGCCTTGCTGTGTGGGTGTGTGAATCCAGATTGCTTCTCGCCGATTCAAATAGAATCTGTGTGATCACACATCTGACTATAACCACTGCAGAGACCTCCCACTTAAGATGCTGTACAAAAGTAGAACAGAATTACATTTCACTCCGTTTATAGCACACAGTGTGACTCGAGCACTAAACACAAAACCTTTGATGCAATTCACAAATACAGGAGATATTTTACTGCCACATAAAATCCACAGATCCATTAAAGGGGGGGGGGGGTAGTGAGTAGGTTTTTTTTGGGGGAAAAAGAACTAATAAAATTCCAGCAACATTGAAAAGGATTGTTTCCCTCCCACCCACCGCAGGCCAGCCAAACACCCCTGGAGTCGATACAGCTGGCGATGGCAGATAGGTAGAGTATTGCGCTAGTGACTGCGTGCAATCGTAAAGGTAACCTTTGAAACTAATTTGCAGACCAGATCAACATATACATATATATATAATAATCCTTACATTTATATAGCGCTTTCCACATCTTATCGACGTCTCAAAGCGCTTCACAGAATACAACAATGGCTGAATACAACAACAAAATTATATTTCTCGAGCGCCTTTCACGTCAGGAGGACATCCCAAGGCGCTGAACAGTCAGGTTGGGACCCGAGCAAGGGAGAGGGGCAGGATAGGCGTGGGAGAGAGTTAAGAGGGTAAAAGAACATGGATCTCAACCGGTGGGTAGTGGAGTGGGAGGCAAGATTTGATTTCTGGCAAAATAGAGGGGAGTCTGGTCTGTGATTCTTTTTGCTCAATCACTTTTTTGATGGAAATAAAACATTGAGCATCTCTGAGCTACAGGGAGCTGTTGCAGTTCACTGTTCCGTTGCTTGTGTAATGTCTAGAACGACTACAAGCTGGATATTGTCTTCAGGCCACTCAAAAGGCAATGGGCCAAAAGCTCAACCATACAGCGTTGCTTTGTCACCGAAGCGATTCCAGAGTGGATCCAGTTGCGGTGAATAGTTCAACCCCCCCTTTAAAGACATTTCGTGGTTGAGGCGGGAGAAACAGCAGGAAAAACAGCTTAATCATCCATTCAACCCACTGCTGTTTGTGGGGCTTGCTGTGCGCTAAACAGCTCTTCCCCCAAGCCCACTTAATAAGGCACATCACTTGTGAAGCACTTTGCGGTGTTTCATTTTTATGTTTCTCATAAAATCTTTTGTGAATCGCAATCAATTACTGCAGCACACACACAAAGCAGCAATCCTGCTGCCATCTCTCCCATCAGCAGAACGTACAGCCTCGCAAATAAGCAACTCAATATTCTCAGACACACATTCCCATCCCCCCCCCACACCCCCCATAAGGTAACCTTGATAATTCCAAACCGAACACAGAAACACGAACAACCCATCAGGCCTACTCCTTTCACAGAGCAGGGATCACATCCCCTATTATAGACTCCCAACCCACTCAAGTCTCCTGGGGGGTGGGTGGGGGGGTGGGGGAGAAGATTCTCTGTGATAAATGTTCCTATTGATAGGAATCCTGCAGACTTCGCTAATCATCATGAAAGGCAGGACGGTCGTTTAAATTCAGGAATTTCCAGAACAGAAGGCATTCTTTTCATGAGAATGTGCCCCCTTTTTTATCGAGACATTCTCACTGCAAACACTTACTGATCTTGACAACACAACACATCCTTTTTAGCAGCCAAGTCATAAAAAACCATTGACCTTACTGGGATTTATGCAAGAAAACTGACCCACTGAGCTCTCCGACGACCGGCTCTATTATGCAGGGATAGCCAGACATAGATACAAGATTGCTTTATGGTAATCCTAAAGTCCCACGAAGGAAGCAACGACATGGTTGTTTGTGGGACACACTGCTGTGCAAATTGCCTGCTGCATTGGCCTACAAAATAGCAACCACTCTACAGTATATCTTATAAAAACCCTTTGAAATGCCCTCTAGACACGTAGTAATAATAATAATCCTTGCATTTGATACAGTGCTTTTTCACGTCTTCTAGACTGTGTATCAAAGCGCTTCACAGAATATACTGCAAAGTGAATTGACTGTATATTTGTGGGCGAAACGCGGCAGCCGATTGCGCACGGCAGCGTCCCCCACAAAACAGTCGTGGATTGAAAATGACCAATTTATTCTTGTGGTTTTTTGAGGGATCATCATTGTGATAATAACAACAACAAAATTGCACTTATAGAGAGCGCCTTTCACGTCGGGAGGACGTCCCAAAGCTCTGAACAATCAGGTCGGGACTGAGCCAGGGAGGGGGGTGGGGGGTCAGGGGAAGCAGAGTAAGAGGGGGGTGGGGGAAAAGTTGGTGGGGCTCCATTCCGCAGTTAACAATCATCATTCAGCTGCTCCACGTCTCACATATATCTATTCCAATCTGATCTCTCATTGCTGATCTCAGCTTCCCAACACACCATCCCTCACTGCTGCCTTGTCAGTGGTTACTATTTTGAAGTCTAACGTGGCAGGCAATTTGCACAGCAGCGTCCCCAAAACGCCTTAGGACGTCCTCCCAACGTGAAAGGCGTTCTATCAATGTCATTTTGTTGTTTGTTGCTGCTGTTTCTGTCCAAATATTTCTTTTGAATTTTTCAAATATAAGCAACCGAGTTTCAAACCTCCAGATTTTAGTAAACATATGGAACAGGCTCCTTCAGGGGACGGTGGCAGCAGAAATTGTTGAGTCATTCAAGAACAAATTACATAGATTTCAGTTAGGAAACAACATCTGGGGTATCCAGTATATATTTTGGGACACATTACTGGCAAACTGGATGGATCTGGGTCTTATTTCACCAGCAAATTCTTATTTACGTATTGCTCATGTCTTAGATCCTACATAACTGGGTTGTGTTGCTTGTGCTAAAGGTCACTTTGGTCGTTGGGAAGCATAATGCGGGTCCCAATGATTGAAATTATTGCTACTGCAGAATTTAGGCATTTTCATGTCGATGATCTAACTTGTCTTCTTGGGTAATTAAGGGATTAGAGCGACTTCTAGACATTAGAGGCTGCGGTATCCAGTATGGATTGATACCAGACTGAAAGCAAGGCTTTTCAAGTGACTTAAATTAGCAAAGGATTATTTCAAAGGTTAGAAGAATGGGGTTGGAGGTTAAGGAGGTCAGAGCCTGACTCCCAGCTTTCTCCTGCTGTGAGAACTAATTCATTTGTAACCTGATTAAGACATGTACTTTGTTCCTTGGTCTTCAAGGGATTCCCGTCATGTATCTTGGCTCAGTCTGTAATACCCTCTGTGAGTCATGGGGTTCAGTTCAGTCGAGCGCAGAATTGGGTAGCATTGAATTGTCAGGAGCTGCCAGCCTTTGGCCGCAATTGTTAAGCTTAATTTTACCTGTTGTTCATCAAAATCCCTCCAAAAAGGTGGTCATCAAAGTCCCTTCAAAAAGAGAAGGGTATTACATTTGTCTAAAAAAAAATTGTCTAAAAACAATTTGCTTGACAGGAATTACTGTAGGGAAGTTTACAATATATAAAGACATTATGAAAATCAACTTCTCCCTTTCCATATTACAGTAATAGTCAATGACCACAGCACATTTATTTTTAATGGCTCTAGTTATTCACCAAAGGGTATGTTATACTGTAATTTTTTTTAAAAAAATTCAGTCGCTGAGATACACTGGACAGTGTGTAGTGCGGGTTTGGACAGTTGGTTGTAATTAGATCCGCTAAAAACAACTGCCCACATGGGACGGTTCAAATAACAAAACTTCACTGCATCAGCCTATGTTAAAAATCTTGATATTCTTACCATCTGTCTTTCTTCGATAACATCACACCAGACTAAAAGGAAAGGGAGAGATAGAATAACGAGGAAAGAAAAAACACAATCGACCTAAACAAAGAGGATATTTTCCGTTTGCTCTTTCTTGGCTGTGCTTTTCTCCAATCTCTGCAATGCATTTAAAACGACTCTGCCCTTCCCTCAAAGCCACGGTGTTAGAATTAACCCATTTATTACTTCAACCACCCTGACAAAAGAGTTAGAAGAAGCATTTCCAGGCTGCCGATGTGCAAGGCAAAGTTGTGTCCTGACAACATGCTGTGAAGTGAATAGAGGAATCCTCCACATGTGCTGACACGGTGTCTTATCAAAGGCCAGTTAGTTGCCTTTCGCCCGTCAAACCTCACTCCCGTTAAGCAATGTTCGTAGCAGTACAGTGGTAAACACACAAACAAACAATGAACCAGTCAGCAGAAGATAGATAACGGCAACATCCTTGTAACCCGCTTGGAAAATGTGGGCTCTTAACATGTTCGGTACAGAGAGAACACTGCTATATCTTCTATAATGTGCTAAGATTTTTATTCTGTGTATCAAAATTATAAGTGCCTTCAACATTACCATGAAAGAATTGTTTTTTTGAGTTTTACAAATATTTACAGCACTGCGTAACACGGTTCAAGTCTGGGCTTTTTTTTTACACAAGTCAATCAGATCAGACCAAAGCACAGAATTCCAAAAGTACTATGTACAAACGCCATTTTAAAAAGCACAAGGAGACTGCTTGCTGTCGGTAGGTAGTTACAGCCTTCACGGCTGGCTCAGACAGCACCACCCCATTCTGTGGGAGCCCGGTCCCCGCGTTGCCTGTCTCCTTGTGATATCGGTGGGTGGGTGGGGGCTCATTCACTCAGTACCAGTTTTTGCTTATTATTGGAGACTAGGGTTTGCCACATTGGCTTAAATCAAGACTAGAAACGCTCCAAACAACAGAAAGGATAAAAAAAACAAAAAACAGACTGTGGAAAGAATTTATAAATTAATGAGACTGAACAGATGTCCTGACAAGCATAAAATACTCTCACATCTTGAAGGGCAGCGTTAAGGGAGCAGTGAAGCGCACTTAAGAATGAATGAAAGTACAAAGTCTGCATATGAAAATAAGTTTTCTCTGAAAATGCATTTTGGCACAGATAAAATTGTACGGTTTTTAATTTCGGTAAAGTTTGAATGCATGGTTTCCAAGGATTCTGCATATCCCATCAGGTGTATTTCCCTTTTCTGTTTAAACTGTTCATCCCTCTTTCTCTCAGCAATCAGCTCATTTGATTTCTTCTCGAAGAAGGGGTGGGGGGGGGAGGTGGGGGGGAGATTTACAAAAGGAAGAAAGAAGTTGATAATTACAACTGAAGGTGAGGGTGAAAGATGCCTCCCTCGTGCCCTGCTGATACAGGTAGGGTTTTTCCAAGGTCCTGCCTTCAAGTCCATCAGTGAGGCTTCAGGACGCCACCATGATAAGTGTCCATAGCAATCTACTGCCATACAGTCACCAAGTCACTAATATAGTGCAATGGTAATCCCAATTCACATAAACAGGAATCGCCAAGTGTGCAGGAGCCCAGAGAGGGGTTTCCGCTCTGCCACCAGAGCCCATCGGTTCACCCAGGGCTGGAAATATTGTAAACACGAAGTTGCCCATAGTCCATGTCGGGCGCTGCTTGGAAGAAGATTGGCAGTGTAACGGAGTCCAAAAAACAGACCAAACAAATGCTCACACTGAAGCAATGACGATCATCAGATGAGGGGAAATATTGGATATGCTGGCAAGCAAATCTGGAGCTAGGCGAGAGAGGTGACTCTCAGAGAATTCACAGGGCGGGAATATTTGGAGAACATAAGCAGGCTGCAGAGAGAAAAAGGCATAGACAGGTCAGTGTGTGAATGCAGATACCAAAACATCAGCCACCTCAACCCTCCCTCCATCTGCACAAAGTACAAAAGTCTGTATATGAAAATAAATATTCCTGGAAAATACATTTTGGTACAGATAAAATAGTACTTTAACATTTTTTTTAAAGTGAAGTTTGACTGCAATGTTTCAAGGATTCTGCAGCAAAAGCTCCTTTAAGCAAAGCAAAATACTTCCATCTCCCAAAACATAAGGACCATGCTTAATGAACAAGCAAACAACATGAATACTTGGCTTCCAAATTAATCCACTTAATCATTTTCCAAAATGAAATCTGTTTTTAATTGTGAGACTAAGGTCGGGTGGAAATTCAGGTCTCTGTTGTGGAAATCATTATTTTGTTTTCACTCCTCAACAGAAAAAAGTTACATCTATTACACTGCTTGGCAACTTTCCACAGTGCCCCCTCATCCACTTGGGGATAAAGGGCGTTTCCATCTGCTAAAGTACGGCTATTTCTACATGACAGACAGCATTGAAGACATACGCAGACAGAGCCGGGATTCATTGCTCAATCCTGGGTGGATCATGCCACTCTTGCCTTTGCCTACGGGCCCATGGGCAATGAAAACAGCTGGACTGCTTCTGGTCACTATACCTGATTGGAGCCAGGGTTTGGAACATTGATGATCCCAGCAGCTTGTTTGAGCTGTAGGTAGCTGATAAAACCAGCCTTCAGTGACTCCGTCTGACTCACAACATCCTCCTGATCACGACCACACGGTAACGCCAACAACAAGCAGTAATCAGTCTCCACCTACAAAGCACACGTTTATTTCAGTTACAATCCTTAGGACTAAACAAAAAACACCACTGTTTATAAGTAAGATGCAATTTAAAGCATCGACATACTTGTGTGTCTGAGCTGCATTGAAAACATTTAAAACTAAATTTCCCCCTTCAAAACAATCATTGTGAAGAGCGGGACAGCGGAATCAATGCTCTACGCTGGGTTCCAAAAAAAACATCATACCGTCATTCTGCGCGCCACCCCCTCTAGCTGTGTCGCCTCCAACCGCATGCGTTGAGCAATTCGGAGAGGAGGTCCGCCCTCGGGCGCTGGCAGTGACCGATGGGCTAACACGTTATTGCCAGACACAAAATGTAGCTGTACAGCTGCCGTGTCGTTCTTCAGTGCCAGCAGGCCTTGCCACACAATCGGATATTTCTGAAATGACAGGCGCTTACGATTAACACAGGAACCACTGCAAATATACACGTCCGACATTGAACACCGCCATGGGTATAGGACTAGCCCTATATATATTTTAAGAAGCCTTGTGTTAATATCTCAGCTCAGTGGTTAGAACACTCGCCTTACAGGCGCGACACCTGTGTTCAAATCCAGGCAGATCAGGGCGAAACCTTGGGCAAGTTTCCTTACTCCACACGCCTAATAATAATCCGTCCCAAAATAAACACAATAATAAAATTTGTTGTTTTCAATCCACGACTGTTTGTGGGGGCACTGCTGGCTGCCGCGTTTCATCCACAAATATGTAGTCAATTCACATTACAGTATATTCTGTGAAGCACTTTGAGATGTTAATAAGATGTGAAAAGCGCTATATCAAATGCAAGGATTATTATTATCGGTCTAGAGTTCAACTCCCTATTATTAGATCTGATTAGGGGTATTGCTGCTTTGAAAAAACCACCCACATTCTCGGACAACTTAATGTGGGTCACATCAAAACCTGGAAATGAAATTTGCTCTTAAGAGGTGGTTTCCACAACTGATGCCTTAGTTTCCGATTTCTGGGTGGGGGGGGGAGGGCTTCTGAAATTGTACGGTTCAGTTTAAACTTCTTAAAACGTTCTAGGTTATTTCCAGCTCATGAGATGAGAGCGGTAATGGTGACACTGAACAAACAAAGTCTTCAGACTTTGTAAGTGGGGATAACCTGATCATTTACATAAAAAGCTGAATCTTCTGGTTGTGAATCTATAGCTTCAGAGCCGGCATTTTGTACTCAGTGACCAAAGACTGTAAAATTATTTTAACAAATACAAAATATTTTAACAAATACAATAAGACTGAGTAATAATTTTAACAAATAATAATTTGGTCACTCTATTCATGACTGTTTGTGGGATCCTGCTGTGCACAAATGGCTGCCGAGTTTCGCCCACAAATATGCAGTTAATTCACTTTACACAGTATATTCTGTGAAGCGCTTTGAGACGTCTAGAAGACGTGCAAAGTGGGATATCAAATGCAAGGATTATTATTCATTTTGGCTGACAAATGGAAGTTTTTTAAGCTGAAACTATAAATTTAATAGTTACCGTTAAGAGCTGTACCATGTCCATGGGTCTTTGTGAGCTGGCAGGTTGCTGTGGCTCCTGCTTCGTTAGGCTCTGGGGATCTGTCCTACACATCACAGACGTTGTGCCTGCTCCCGGTGTTGAGGATGGTGTTGAAATAAAAGATGGCTGTTTTGGGGTGAGGGGCTGGTGGGAGGAGGACAATTCATGTTTGGTTGACACGCCAGTTGGAGAAGGATAGGAAGTAGGGTTGACCTCTGGCTGTACCCTCTCTCGCTGCAGATGTGATAGATGAGGAGACTGTAACTCCACCTGTGCAGATAGTCTGTTCATAGGTACATGATGAGAATGCTCGGAGGCCGCAGACGCCTTTAACTCCTGTGGTATCTGTGGAGTTTTGCTCCTCTGGCTGGGATGTGTATGCTCCCCTTCTGAAATGCCCTATACAAAAAGAAAAGTTTCCGGTTGAATATTTTTCAATCTATCTCCAGATCATTAGTTCTGTTTATGTACAAAGGCTGACAATGAACTGCAATTTTACAAATTACTTTGAAATTGGAAAGATGTGAAGTTTGATGGGTTACATATACTGCTCACAAACTACTACATTTATAATTCTAAACTGTAACAGAAGTTCTTCAAGCTTTGGAATAATGATTGCAAAGGATCCCTCCCTTCGCTCAGAAGCTCCAACCTACTTCATGCCCCACCATTGGAGGGATGGGCTTCCAGCAATACTGGTCACCGTTTTCTGGAACGCCACTCCGAGTACCTCAACTCACTCCCTCCCACCCTTGTTCAAGACCATTTAAAAAACATCTCTTTTGGTCATCTTCCCCATTCCCAAACCCTCTGCGCTCCCACTTCCATCTGGAAGTGCCATCCAGCAATTCAACACATTCCTTTAAATGTGAAAGGTATGAAAGAAATGTAAGTTAAGCTGTAACTTTTTCCAGATTGTTGAGTCCAGAACAAGAGAACCAAAATTTTAAATAGTCACAAAATTAATTAAAGAGATTAGCAAATAGTTCTTTGCAAAACAGGAGACTTGGATTGAGGAAATCTTTCTCACAAATCTCTGTTGAAGCAGAAATACATTCTTTGTAAACAAGAATTGGTCAGATTCTTGAAAAGAAAGAATATTAAAGTAACCTCGGTACCTCACCAGTGTCGGGGTAGATTATGGGCTCATGTCACCAGTGAAACTCCTGATTGTATTTAAATGAAGAATTAAGACAACAAATAACTGTATTTACCTGAGGAGTCATGCTGTGAGGTGGTAAATTTATTCCTATTGGAGACACACCAGCAAACGGTTGATGACTAAGTGGAGGAGGGTGAAAGTTCCGCAGTTCTCCATACACACGTGGAAAGTCATGGAAGGAAGCAGGGACTTGGTGCATGAGCTGAACCCCATGGGAGACCATTACAGACTGGGACATGGGCAATCCTGGAGGGACTCCAATCAATCGGGCTTCACTGCGAGGAGAATGTGCCATTTTTACTTCATTTTGCTTGGTGACCTCTTTCACTGGTTGAGGGGTTTTGCTAGCAGGAGGAGTTTTAACAGATCCTTCAGGAGTCCTGGCTTGTCTAGCCTCTGTATGGACATCTCCCACAGCTGACATAGGTGGGTACATCATCCGAACATCATGGTGCAACATCATGTCTTGTGGTACGTTGTATTGGTCCAGTCGCAGTCTGTAGTCTGGCTGCATAACAAGGACATCTGGTTGCAAAGGACCTGAGCCTCTTCGAATTTGATAATGCATTAAGTCATCATCTGGTTGGTGCTGATTACTTAACGGAGGCATGCACAGGTCCCTGATAACAGTTGACTGCGGTGTGTTTGATCGTGGAGAACGGAGTTCCATTTGCGGTTGCAGTACTGTCCTGGGTGAGGGATGGTGAGCCTCAGGACGTATCCCATATGGAATACTCGACACTGAAGAAGCATTCATTCGTGCATCACCTTGAGAAAGGTGACCTAAAGTGACCCCCTGAGCCTGTGTCACACTGTGAGGAGGCATAATGACTGACTGTTCTGGTAAATGGACACTGGGAACGTACTGTGACATAGAGAGACCTGCATTGAGAACCATGCTGGCATTTATAGACTGGGAAGAGGCCGAGGTGTTATTGGGCTGACATACTTTGGGAAACGAAGAGGGAGAATGAACGCATGTGCGTGGAGAATGGGGTTCCTGTTTTATAGAAACGGGTAGAGGGAGGGTTCGATCACTTGGGGTGCCATGGCCAGAACTGATGTGGTTTGTATCAGAATGCATTTTACTTGGCATAGCAGTAACATGATGTGGGCTTATCCCTGGGCTCAGAGTGGACTGTGGTACTTTGCCACCTTCAACTTTTGGGGCAATAGACTCTCCAGATTTTTTGCCAGCAGTAACAAGATTCTGCGTTTGCATAAGATTGTAGACAAGGACCTGAGAAACAGATCCAGGGACAATCTTATTTGCTCCTGATTGAGAAGCAGGCAAGGCACCAGAATGGAGGGCAGCTTCAGATTTGTCTAAGATTTGGTGTTCCTGTTTAATAGACGAAATCACAGGTGACGTATTATAAGGCTGAGAGCTCATATGCCCCGTGAGCGCACTTGAAGAATGGGTACTAATAACATTGCTGTAACCTGTTGCAGTTTGTGAACTTTTTACCATCGGCTGGGCCTGTGTGACTTGCTCCTGTTTGATTTGAGACTTGGACACAGATTGTTGAAACTCTATATCGACTGCACTAGCTGGTGGTATCTGGCTGATGGGAGCACTTATTCGCTGAGGACCTTCCGTCTTCTGGCCAGAATAACTCAAAACAACCACCCCTTCAGATGTATTCACTCTCAAACCTAAACTTGACCCTTGGTTTAATGGGATGTTATCCACTGGCCTAGACTCATCCCCAATGAATGCCACTGTACCAAGCTGATACCTGCTGTTTTCAGTCAAGTTTGCTCTGTATTTCTGTTTGGTCAATGGCATGGCTTGTAGACTAGATGACAGAGATGGAAGGTTGGCAGAGCCACGACTGTTGACAGCCATTTTTGGCATTTCCTCGTGGTCTACAATTAGTGGCATTCTGCTGATCACGGATGTGACTTTGGGTGTAATTAGAGAATTGACAAGGTTTTCTTTCTCATTAAAAAACACCTCTGGTGCATGTGGTCCTCCAACACTGCTTGGTGGAACGATAGACTTCTCCTCCAGGACTAGTTTTTTACTCTCACTTGAAGGAAAACCTTCCTCTGATCGAACTGCAGATAGTGGCTCACTTATCGATGTGGTAACAAATGTAGTTGGGGCATTGGTAGCGGATACATATTTTGGCTCCATTAAAATTTTCCTCAAGGTACTGGAGTTGGTGTCCAGGTCAGAAGCTTTAGTATCTGGAGGGGGAGCTGGGGGTGGGGTGGAACAAGTACGGGTGGCTTCATGTCTAGACAACCAGGACTCTGGTACAATCCCAGAACTAGCATGTGTAGATACCAAGCCAGGAGTTCCTGGGATCTTTGCAGCAACTGTAGTAGGGAGACCGGTAATGGCCACACGTGGCAAGTTTGGTTTTGGTTGCACATCAGGCATATGATCAGTGGGTTGCTTTAGTTTAAAATACGAAGGACTCTTATTCTCTTCACAATGAGATGACAGTAGTGGCTCATGAGGTGAGATGGCTTCAGCTGCTGGCTCTTTATCTTGTTCAGGTTTGCCCAATTCGACTCTGGTCACATTCTCAATTTCACTCCTGGGAGCAGCACTAAGTGGCTCTACCACTTTTTTATTCAAGGGTTCCTTGAAGGGTTTTTCTAAGATGGTCTCCACCGTATTAGCAACACTATTCTGTTTTAAATCTGTAGAAACCTGCACGATTTCAGGCTCTGAATTATTGCCATCAGTCGGATCTCCCTTTCTGCTGGCGTTGCCTCGTTTGTTGCGCCGAGTGTTTCTGGGTTTTGGACGTCCTCTGCGCGCAGGTGTCCGTGGGACCTCGATGGGCTCTGGCAATGGAAGCTTTTCTGTCCCCTGGGCTGTGGTTGCAGACTGCTGGAGACGTGCGTCTGCATCTTTTTGTTGGGGGCACACATCAGCATCGTTCGCTTCAGACACTGCGGTCAATACCGCAGCAGCTTTTGAAATGGAACCAACCGAGACAGCAGCTTTCGATACCAAGTTTTCCAAGACTGGAACTTGGGAGACTCCACCCTTTGAGGCTGGCCCTTGAGAGACCACACTGCCTACTGAGGTGCTATCTACCGAGACAACAGCTTCAGAAATCTTTGACAAGGCCAAAACTTTAGAAATCACACTATCTGAAGAGGCAGAAGCTTTAGAAATGACAGTCTCTGACGGAGAGGTTTTAGAAATGACAGTCTCTGATGGTAAAGCCTTAGAAATGACAGTGTCTGATGAGGCTTTAGAGATGACAGTGTCCGATGAGGCTTTAGATATGATGCTCTCCGTTGAAGCAGCTTTAGAAATGACTCTATCTGATGAAACCTTAGCTATTACACTGTCTGATGGAGAAGCTTTAGAAACAACAGTATCCAATGAGGAAGATTTAGTAATGACACTGTCCGAGGAAGATTTAGTAATGACACTGTCTGAAGAAGGTTTAGTAATTACAGTGTCCGATGAAGGTTTTGAAATTACAGTGTCCGATGAAGGTTTTGAAATTACAGTGTCCGATGAAGGTTTAGAAATTACAGTGTCCGATGAAGGTTTAGAAATTACAGTGTCCGATGAAGGTTTAGAAATTACAGTGTCCGATGAAGGTTTAGAAATTACAGTGTCCGATGAAGGTTTAGAAATTACAGTGTCCGATGAAGGTTTAGAAATTACAGTGTCCAAAGACGGAGCAGCTTTAGCAACAACATTGTCAGCTGAAGAAGCTTTAGGAATCACATTGTCTGCTAAATCTTTAGAGTTGGAAGTGTCCAAGGGGGAAGAAGCTTTGGAAATAACACTCTCCGATGAGGCCGTGTCCACAAAGGTAGGAGCTTCAGAACTTGCTTTCTCTTTCGAGGGGAGGTCTTCAGAAATTATACTGTCAACCAGTTGGCCAGGTTCAGAAATAGTGTCTATTAAAGCAGAATGTTCAGAAAATGAAGGGTCCATTGTGGGACTTTTAGAAACTGAAGAGCTTGGGGTTTTGGCCAAACGGTTTGAAGCTGAGGACTTGGACATCGAGCGGCCAGAGGATGGTGCTTTAGAAAATGAACGGGCTGCCACACCAACATCTGCATCAGTCTCCAATATGTTGGCAATCGCCTGATCAGTTTCTGGCTGTACACTGTCTGGGGGTGTGGACAGCGCTTCTTCCGAAATACCCGCGACTGCTGGCTCAGCAGGGTACCTTGGAGTGGATGGAAAGCCATCTGCTTCTGCCGACTCATCTGCAATGATTGAATCAATCGCTGCTGCAAGCTCAGTTTCACTGGCTAGATGGGCAGGTTTTTCCACCTCTTCTTCCGTTCTAACATCGGAATCATCCGAAGGCTCTTTGTAAGGATGTAAAGTTGGAATTTCGGTTAATTTTGCAATATTCTCCACTGCTCGTTCAAGTTCTATCTGCTTTGCACGCTGTACAGCCTCTGGCGAGCATTCAGGTTTATTCAAATCTTTTTCTGGTGATTTGGGCGGTTCTGAAAAAGGATGCTCAATTTCGTCTTTGAGTTTGAGTGATGGACTATCCTCTTTCAGGGGGTCTTTGCTCTTTGTCGTAGATGCTTCTCCATCACCTGCCTGAAGAACACCTTTTACTTCCTCAGTGTTGAGTCTGATTTCCAGATTCCTTAAACACATCTTGTCTTCAGTGAGCTTTGCATTTCTTCCTCTGCCGCCCTTTGACTTTGACCCCTTCTCCGCTGCAGTCTTTTTTTCTACCGACTCACTGGAACTGTTATCCGTCGGACATTTCTCCAACTCTCCATCATTTTTGACAAGCTTTTGGTCATTTAGTACATTGCCTCCATCGATTGAGGTTTTCCTGATGTGCTCGCCTGTTGACATTTGTTGATTTATAGGCTCTGCAGCATCCACAATAGGTTCAACACAAATCTCTGGGATTCGGGCTTCCATTTTGACACCTTTCTTTCCCGCATGGCTGCTCAGTGTAGCTGAAGATGAAGAGTAACTCTGGGCTGCTTTCTGTGATCTTGGTGACTTCCATCCCTCAGTAGGTTTTGGACTTTCAATGACCTCTTTATGTTCTACTTCCTCAACTTCTTGTTTCACCGGTTCAGTTTTAATAGGAGAAGTCTCGTCACCTGGTCTACGTTTGGGTTTTGGAGGCCTTCCTCTTCGTGCTGGAGTTTGTACGTTTGGAGAATCTTGAACTTCCTTTTCACCTCTTTTCCTAGTTGAACGTGAGGCATCTGTCGAGTCTTTATTAGCGGATGGTCCTTCTTCAACAGTAGCATAAACAGAACGCACATTCCTGCGTCTTGTTCTACCTAAAGGCAGAGGTGTGTCTGAGGTCTCAGACTCTGGGGCAGAACTCGGAGATTTTGCTGTGTTTCTGGAGACCTTCTCAGTTTCCAGTTTCTGTTCCTGGAGTCTCTGACTTTCACCACGTGGGGATGATGACCTCTTAAGCTTTTCACGGTCGATTCTCTCGCTCTTCCTGGTGGCAGGTTTTTCGGTGACACTCACAGTGATTGCCGGCACTGGAGTCTTTGTTCGTTTAGTTTTGGAAGCCCTTTTTTCTTTCAAAACAAGACAAGGTTCTGCATCTACTTCATTATCAGAATTGTGTGGATGAGCCTCGGAATTCTCTTCTCTCTGATTTACACTGCCGGCAGGATTCTTGTCACTTTTGTGGTCATCCAATCCCATTTCTCTCTGAACAGGTTTGGAAAAGTCAGTGTCACACTCTGGTACTTCAGGCTCTGGATCAGGACAGAGATCTTGTAGATTTGTCCCGCCTGGAGTTGGTGGTTTAGTGTCCAAATAAGAAGGATGTTCTCGAACTGCACGTTCTTGCTCCGAAGCCACTGGATCTGAAGTAATATTTATATCTCCCGATATTTGCTTGTTAAGAACAGGTTCAATTTCTTCACATGGACTAACACTAACAATGACAGGTTTAGGTGCATCCACCACAGGGGCAGATTCTGTACGACTCTCCCCTGAACTAGTAGCTAGGTTTTCAGTCACTAATGTTTCACTTGCTAATTTATCCTGAATACTTTCATGCTGTTCAATGGTTTGAGAACTCACGGTAGGAGTTGGTGGTGCTAGAGTCCTTAGATGAGGCATTATAATCTTTAATTCGGGTTCTTTCAACTCAGGTAGACCCTCTGGTGTTCTCGGCTGAACTTCATTCTCAATTTCTCGTCGCTCCAGTTCCTTTGGTTTCTGATCCTTTTCTTTCTCTTTCTGCTGCATACGGGTCAATTCAATGAATCGGCTGTGAAACAAGACGACAGGCTCTTGAACCACCTCCGGTGTATTGCTGGAGCCATCAAAGGACCCCTGTCTGCCAAAAGATCGACCTGAAATGATGTCCAGATCGTCATCCTTCCTTTCAAGATGTTGTAGGCGCCTTGAATCCTGTTCAAAAATCGAACTGTGCAGGAAACGGGAAGCAAATAGTTCTTGTCGCTCCTGCTCCTCCTCCTTATGATCTTCTTTCTTTTCATCTATTTTGCCTTCAGAATCCGTTCGAATTTTCTTCTTCTTCATGTACCAAGATGGGATTGGCCTTGGCGCCGACTCAACTTTTTCCTTGTCTTTGTCTTTCCGAAAGCTGGCAAACCTTGAATCCCGATCCAGGAACGACCAGTTCTCTTCTCGGGATGAAGAAAGTGACTTCGCCCTTTCGAGCAGTGCCTTGGTGTCGGGTGTGATTGTCTTGTCAAGTGCAAATGAGTAGAATTTATTCCTTTCCAGTGAACTGGGTGGTTTTAAGTCCGATAATCTGTCTCCTCTGTTCCGCAGAAAGAAGGGCAATCGAGAACTTTCAAAAGACGTTGAAGCTTTAGGTGAGTGAGATTTGTCATTATCCTCGTCAGAATCCGATGGCACCTCTCCCGGTTCCAGCTCACGCACAGAACGCTTGCGAATTCCATCGCGTTTTATAATGTTACTGGGAAAGCTAACGTCAAGGCGATTTGCATCCAGCCTTAGACGCGTTTCCCACCTTGGAGTCTCTTCTTCTGAGCTCTGTGATGTTAGTTTCATTCTCGATAACTCTAAGGTTTGCTCTCGCTTGCTCGGTTCATGAGCATTGCATTTTGGTGGCTCTTCTCTCATGGAGATGTGAATCGTAGGGTCCAGTTTGGGAGAATCTTTTGTTTCCTTTGGTAACAATGGCTGACGTGGAGAGTCAGTGGAGTTTTCTTCCTCTTCCTGATACGACAGAATGTGTCGAAATCCAGGAGAAAGAACGGTTTTCTCTGAATCCTCACTTAGCTGACGAGAGCTTCTGTAGTTCCTCTCTCTTTTCATGGTAATTTCAAAATCAAACTGGTCAGTTTTCCTGCGTTTCACCGGGGGAGAATCATCAGTTACATCCTGAGGAGGCTTACCCACCTCATGAACCAAGCTTCGTTTTTCAAACTCATCAGCATTTTCTTTCCTAGGGCTGGTGTATTTTTCTGATTTTGCCATCTCGATTTCCTGTTGCTGTTTAAGCCTCCGGCTCTGCTCCATCTGCTTCCTATAGCTTTGAGTGTAATCAATATCAATCCCAACTTTCTCGTCCATATCCGATGGCTGTAATTTCTCATGGGTAGACTTGTGATCAATTGTCTCTTCGGACGTACCACTGTATTTTCTATTCCGTTCTTCCCTTTTAACATCCCCTTCTCCGTGCATCTCATCAACCGGTGGAGGCTGAAGGACTGCCTTATTCTGAGCCTTTGCTATATTTAATTTCCTCAATCCAATTTCTTGAGTCTCGATTGGTTCTTCATTTGGCTCACCTAATCTGGACTGTGCATCTGTGCTGGGACGCAAGCCAAACCCCAGAGGAACACAGACAGACTCTTGTCCTTCTCTGGGAGTGAATGCTGGAATCATTTTCTCTGGCTTAACTTTTCTATGGTCCCTTTTGAGCAATTCTTTCCGCAGAGGTCTACGATCCAAATCTCCTTCTTTACTCATTGAAGGCGGCAACTCAGGATGTTTTTTTAGGCCTACGCGCAGCTCCTCTTCCTCTTGACTGCCTCGTTTAACTTCCAACTTCTGTCGGTCTGTTCTTAAAGTTGAATCTGCAAAACGCCTTTTCCTGGCCTCCAGTTTGTCGATGTCCATTGCACTTGGTGCTTCAGCAGACTGTTCTGGTTTAAGGTTCTTTTTGTGTTTCAGTTTCACTTCCTTATCCACAATCTCAATTTGGCTGGCAAGTGGTTTGTCTTTTGGCACTTTGGGCCTGATCGGTTCCAATTTTGACAGCTCGGGTTTGGTCTGATCTAGTCGAGTTAACTGTACCTTATTCTGCTCTACAGAAGGAGATTTAACTGTGTCATTCTCTGGCTTTCCTCTTGGTTTCTCTAAAACCGGTGGTGGTTCAACCACCTTTGCTTCCTTCTCCTTTACCCGGGTTAAAACCACACATGGAATTAAATCCAAACGATTTTTTGATGTTCCTTCTTTCTCTACCTTCTCTTTCCCCGGTTTTGTTTTACTTTTTTGAGCATCGGGGCCGAGATCCTTGTCCAAATCTTGTTCAGTTTCAGACGCGGGGGAGCTTGGAGATGGGGCTTTCACCTTGCGGTTTTTGGGCTTTTCGTTTTTCTCTTTCTTGTCTAATTTTTCTACTTCGGGCTTATCAGGTTTTTGTTTGGACCTGTCCACTTTCTCCACTTTCTCCTTTCGTGGGGCTCGTTTGTCAGTTCTGTCAGGTTCAAAGAGCCGATCCTTTTCATTTTTGTCGTAACGCTCAACTCGAATTTTGTCTGGTTTATCAGTCTTCTCGTATCGAGGTGGTGATAGAGAGCTACAGCTTCCACTGTGATCCGAGGACCGACTGTACAGTCTACGTTCAGAGTCTACGCTGTCACTTTGATGTCGTTCTGACTGCGTTGGTGATGCACTGCGACTCTGGGCCCTCCGTGAGTGAGTTGGGCTTTGACTCCGCTCACAAGTCCGTCTTTCGTGATCTCGATCCGTTTCATAACGTTCCCGCTCTCTTTCCCGTTCTCGCTGTCTGTAACTATACTCTCTGATATCCTGCTCGTACGGGTCTCTGTAATCTCTATAATCCCGTGGATCTTCATAATATCGAGGATCATAGTACTCAGCCTGATAAGGATCCCATTCGTAAAAATCTCTACTCCGTGCACGATAATCTCTGCGTGGGTCCTCGGGGAATACAGCAGCGGGTCCCCTGACAGCTTCAAAGTAAGCACGATCTGCTGGATATTCATGGAAAGATCCCCTCCGTTCCTCCCTGTAAATTGAACAAAAAAAACCTACATTAATTTACAGCTCCTTACTGTTTTGAAATGAAACAGGGTATGTGTATGTTTGCGTACGTGCGCGTGCATGTTGGGGAAGCGGTTCATCACTTGCCTTCTCTCAGCAAAGATTTCGTATAAATCCCGCATGTCCTGCCCGGACACTTCCATTGAACGGTAGAAAGCCAGTTGACTCTCGCGATTAGCAAAATCCACCTAGAAGGAAGCAGAGGTCTTATTACAACAATGTGCATTCTTGCTGTACCCTTCACCTGAGATAGGTCTCGGAGTGCTTAGTAAACATTAAAAGCATGAGTGATCATTTCAATACCAAGGAAAATGTAGCCAATGATAATTGAGTACTTGACTAGAATGATTAAGTTAAAACTGGCAGCAAATCATGTTATTTTACTCGATTTTGGTCTAACAAAGCATTAAACTGTTTTTCCAGTTTGCTTGCCAGTTACAATTCCATTTTTTTGGACTGTAAAAGGCAAAGTTTTTTTTAAGCATGCAAATTGCCAATTATTTTAACTTGCTCAATACCAGTCAAATTTTAAACCCACCATCCCTTTCAATATCTTCTGCCATTTCATGCTCTAGTTTTGCAAGCAATGAACTTTTCTGTTGGATTCATGTATGGAAAGGGGTGGGGGAGGGAAGAAGTAATTGTTTATGCTTGTGTGCGAGAGAGATAGAACCTATGAGAGGCAAACATATTACCGTATGTACAGAAAGAAGCACGCATTCGGGAAACCACGCAAGAGGAAGAAATATCCCCCATAAATTCTCTCATACTAACCTTTATTCTATTTCCTCCAATCTTCCTGCCCTTGGTCTCTTGCACTGCCGTTTGGGCACATTCAATTTCATCATATAACACCAAAGCCATTCCTTTCTGTCGGTCCAATACAATCTGTCCCAGGAGGCAAACAAAGAGGTCAACTGTATTCCTGATCAGGAATGGCACGTCTGTAATATACAGTATACCCTCTCATCTGTCTAGGACACTGTTTCTAACCACGATGTATATTTGTATTGTAAGGAACAAAAACAACAACAAAATTACATTGATAGAGCGCCTTTCAAATTGGGAGGACGTCCCAAAACATTACGGAGGATGTGCCAAAACACCAGACGAAAGGAAAATATTACAGAGCAATATTTTTAGCGCCTGGGGATATCCTCTCAACACGAAAGGCACTCTACAACTGTAATGTGTTTGTTGTTGTTATTGAGATGATGTGTGATATCATTTGTTTTTCGGTGAGAAAGTCCAACATATTATGGGGTGAAATATCAGAGGATCTGTACAGAGCTCCACAATGCTATCCTATGTGAAGCGTTCAATATAAATTCAAGCTGTTGACTTAGAAAACATACTGATGAGCTGTAAAGAGTGTAATGGTATTACACATGAAGTATTATAGTGACCAGCAACGGGGACAATGAGGGTTGCAGATATGAAAGTTTCAACAGTGTACTACATTGCCTGGTTTCATTTTTCTTTTTAAATTTTCAAAAGCATAACTAAAATGCAAAATAGAATAAAACCTTCTTATTTACAGAGTTTTCAAAGTAAACTGAAAAACATAGATTTTTCTGCCAGCTACCAAAAAGTTGCTAAATATAAATAAATAACTTCAACAAAGCACCCACCTTGAGCACGGGTCCATAGCGACAGAAATGTCTGGATAAGTATTGTTCAGTGATGTTTGAAGATAAACCATCCAGCCAGACACAGTTAGTAGGCATACTCTTTCCAAATCCCAGCTAGGAAGTGAGAGAAAGAGAAAACAGGTACATTTGAACTGCAACACAACTCTCTGACTTGTGCACAATATTATGCCTGAACTAACATTTACATTCGTAATAAATGTGTTTATTCTGCCTTCCCCTCCAATCATCTATTCTCTAAATCTTATTGCTGATTTACATCACATCCTGGTCCATTATATGGAAGGGTTCTTCGACATAATTAAAATGGAAAAGATTGAGAATGAATGTGATGGTGGCTTCTGTTTTCCTGTTTTGGGGATATCTTGTTTCTATTTTTGTCTCAATTATGTCTTGTGTTTCTCTGTATGATATGTACCTTCTCATTGTTGAGGGATTTTATCATCCCTGTCTATGCTATTCTATCTGCCATTCTAGATTGTCGAGATACAAGGATTGATTCACTCAGACATTCTCTCTTCTGGTGATGTACTCAAGCTCTAACATGTAGCACTTGACAAGATAAATAGGGCAAAAGTGTTCCTTTAGTTGGGGGAAAATCAGTAACGAGTATTCTCATAAGACATGGAAGAATAATCGCAGAGAGGATGCAAAGAAAGCATTTCTTCACTACAAGGTCTGTTATGGATTCATTTAAAAAGGAAGCACTTGAGAAGTAAAATCAAAATCAAACTCCTACATTCCCTCCTCTGCATTGTATGTCGGTGCATCAGGTCACTGCTTACAATACATTCCTGGCGCATGTGAAGCTAATCTGGTGTCAGAATTATAAATTGTATCAATCACGACTTGATTCATATTTGCACGAAAAAATACTGGCATTTAGCCTGGAAAAAGATGTGGGTGGGGGGAGGGGGGGGGGGGTGGAATGTTACATTGCTTTTGTAACTAGTTTGTTCTGGGAATAGTACTTGATATGTGATATTTTGGGTAACTATTTTAGGCACAATTATGTACTTGCTCTAAACTCCACTCTCATACTATGCTTCTGCCTCCACTGAATAATTGTAATAGAAAATTCCTAAGTCAGTAAATGTTCTTAGAACTACATTTATTTCTAACTTGTAACTACATTTATTTATAACAGTCATCTTCTGGACAATATGATGCATTGACTTTTTTTTTGCACATTCTATCTAGGTTCAGCAGTTAAAGTAACAGCACAAAACAGGTAAGCAAACAACAATTACAATTAAAAATATGGAAGGATGGGCAGCCTAGTGGCACAGCACCATGGTGTATGAATGTACTGCACCAATTGGTAGGACATGGGTTTCAGGATTCCCCAAACAGTGAAATCCCAATCTCAGCAATCTTGCCTGCACGCCCGATAAAGGCACCATTCTCGAGCATCCTCTGTTACCTGCCTCAAGAGCAGCAGAGGTTTGGAAACAAGGTGCCAAGTCACTCACTCCAGTCAAGGATAATGCCAAGGAACCTAAAGTTTGGGATAAATATAAGGCAGCCCAGGAGGTAAAACCCGAAGCAATGAATTCTCAACTAGAAAAGGAGAGCTCAAATCCAGTTTCGGTTTCATTTGCACTTGGGCTTGGCTGGGTGTGAGGGAGGAGTAACAAACGACTATAAAAGGTGGATTTTCACACACCACTCAATCACACCTCTGGTATTTTGACCAAAGGCATCATTGATGGCATGAACAGAAAATGCGGGCTGGACACTCCTGCCCTGTACCACACCTTGGGCAGTGCAAAACGTGGGGAGGGTAAAGAGCACGTAATTTAAGAAAACAAGAAGGGAACATTACAAAAGTAAACTTACAACAAAAAACAGTATACAAGAAAAGTGTGCAACAGAAAATTCTTACTAATATTTCACTGTGAACTCCTGATAAGTGAATATTCCTGATAAGCAAATGACTGTATTTCTCCTTGCTGACCTTGAGCCGGTTATTTCCTAGGTACTCGCCGTCCATTTTCTTGATGGCTTTGCAGACACTTGCAATGTCGCAGTACTGTAGGAAAGCGTATTGAGGAACTCCATTTACCTTCTTGATGTCAATGTCCTGTCATTTAAAAACACAGAACGGATAACTTTAAATCGTCTATAGGGTTATTGGAAACAGTTGCACAAATTGTTGTTTTCCATCTCTCTTTTTCCTTTGTTCAATCATTTAACATCCCATCCAAATTATACCTTCTCTAACAATGCAGCATTCTCCTAGTACTGCAGTGAAACATCAATCTAAGAATATGAGCTCAAATAGCATTGTGCAGTTTGGAGTCACAACTTTTGGCAGGGAGCGGAGAAAGTGACCACTTGAACCAAAATGAAATATTTGAAGCTCAAATGACTAATCTTCAGCTAAAGAGAGAGCCTCCAAGTGCAGCATCCAATAGGATACCTCCGAGTTAGGAAACATAAAATAATAAATTCTACCCAAAGTTTTGAACCTCCATCAGCAAAAATCTCTTTTCACAAGAATGGGCTCTAGAAAATAATAGCCAGGCTTTTCTCTCCACTTCTTTTAGACAGTGGTCAGGAGTACTCACGTTTAAAATGTCTCCTCCTCTCCAAAGAACATTCCCTTGATTCATTTTTCTTAAAGGACTGTAAACTTACAAGATTTTAGGAAGTAATATAACTGTTACAAACTACAATCTCCATGCTTGCATCTATTAAAAATGTCACAACTTGAAACCAGTTGTGTTCTAAACAAGGCATGACACAAAAATTCCCTCTTTGCAGTATTGGCCAGCCCAAAGCATTGTACACACCACAATCTCCCCAAATCGCTCGAAAATATTTCGAAGGTCTCCATAGGTTGTGGTTTTCTCCAAGTTTCCAATAAATAGTGTCCTTGTAGCTTTCGGATGAAACTCATCTATTCGGTCATCCAGAGGTCGAAATTCATTTTCACTTTCCGTTTCTGCAAGGGGACCCAAACCAAGAAAATTCAAGAATATTATGTCACCAGCACCTGATTATTGTTCGCCGTCATCCTTCAATCTGTCCACATCATCTAACAAACTACAGTAAAAGCCTGTTAATCGTGACCCGATCAACCGTAACGTCCATTTAACCGGCACCACAAAAAAAGGTCTGCATTTGATTAACTGGAATTTATCTGGGAAAATGCATTATTTTTTTGGGGGGGGTTTGGGCGTTTTCAGCCAAATATCCGGCCTTTAACCGGCATTGGCCAGATCCCGAGGATGCCGGATAAACAATCTTTTACTGTAATGATGATTGCATTTGATATAGTGCCTTATCACATCCTTGAAACATCCCAAAACGCTTTACATATTGTGTGGCCGAAATGTGGCAACTAACAGCGTACAGCAGTGTCACACAAACAGTCATGGATTGAGTGACCAAATTATTTAACATTCAGTATATCCAAGTTGCTGCTCAGCCATTACAAACTACTTTTTCTAAATATTATCTTCACAAGTACAAATAGTTGAACTACAACAACAACTTCATACAGGGCAGTCTCGGATCGCTTAACTGTTCTATTTGACAACCAGACATTACCAAATCTGGCTCAGATATTAAATCCACTTTCAGGGGATTTAACATTCACGGCTCAAGTCAATTTAAGCAGCTGAACCTCTAGTTTATTGAGCAAGGTCACTTCAGTTGCTTCTTAACTCAAAAAACATTTTTAGAAGATTAATCTTTTGAAGCCCAGAAACACCTTGTTTGTGAAGTGATTTGTACTGCATTGCCACATTATTTTTAAACCTTGCAGCAAATGTGCCCAGCAGAACTCAATAAAAACCTACCTGGGCCTGTCCAGGCAGTCACTTCAATCTGCATGCCAAAGAATAACTTCCCCTTTGATGCATTCATAGCCTTCTCCTGGTCTTCTTGTTGTCGAAAAAACACTAGTCCATAGCGCTCTTCAGATGCACCATGAATCTGCACAGATGTTACTTTACCATACTTCTTAAATTCATGGAAAAGGCCATCTTTAAGGCTTGTGTCTAGATATGAAATAAGAACTTTCAGTACAATTCAATTTAAATAACTCAAGAGCAATTTTCAAAAACAGTTATTATTCAACTAGTAATTTCCAATTTCTCTTTTCCAATCTCCTACTTGCATATAGCTCGATATTCTTTAGATTTGTGGTGGTAGCTTAGATGAGAGCTACCAGTGGGAGCAGCGTTTTGCAAGGCAGTGAACCAATGTTACTAAATACGTGAAGCCCAATAGGCGAGGGAGCCAGATTGTGTTGTTTCGGAATCTTCCTCACCATCCTTTTACAGAATACAATCTTACTTGCTCAACCTGAACACTGCCATTCCACAGCTTTTTTTCCCCAGATTTTTTCTATACTGGCTTAAGCCTCTGGTTCCACAGGCAATGGCTGCTCTCTGGTAGCTTGTCTAAGTGGCCGTCATTCATGTGCGAGTCTGGGCGTTGTCAGGCCACTTGGCAGGGCTTGCTACCAAGCCCCCAGTGGAAGGTGCTAATGAGGTACCAGGAACAACCCAGATTGTTGTTCCTCTCCCAACTCTTGAAAGGTCGCAACCCATTGTAGTTAGAAACAAGGGAAATCAGAACTTCCCACACCCAAATCTGTTTTGTAATTTATATAAAGTATTATTCAGACCAATGATATAAAAGATCATATCTGTGGCATTCCTTGACTAAATACACACCCACATCCTTAAATGTATGAAGGAAGTAGGTATTTATTTTGCTGATGTCCAAATCACTAGTTTTGATTCCTATGTAGATCTATAACAAGTTGTCACACTCAGTGAATTATTGGCCGTGGCCAGTAGATTTGCAATACATTCACTTTTCTCAGAAAAATGTTTCAGGAGCAATGAAGACACAATGTAGGACAAAGTTAAATAAAAACAAACAAGCAAGCAGTGAATTTTGTGAAGTTAAAATGATATAGTGCTCTCCTAAATAATGACCATCTTAAGGTTAGAATACTGGGTTTTTTCGAATATTCACAAAAGCTTCAGCATTAAGTAATCTCAAATCCTAAGCAATTTTGTTCCATACCTGCTTTCAGTTTTGTAAAATCAGCTGTAGTTAGTCCCACTGAAATGAATGGAGACAGGAAACAGGAAGTAAAAAAGGGCAATTTTTCTGGAGTGTGCTATTCCTAAATTAGTTGTAATTATAGCTTCAAATGGTGCATTATTGTATTACTTTTGATTGCACTTTCCAGAGAAGTGTCCAGTAAGCTCATCAGCAACATTTTTGTGCATGAATTGGGTTTTATTTTATTAATAAATAATCAGATTGAACAAATAAGGTCCTATTCTCTATTTAAAATTGAGTTTGAAAGCATAACTATTATGGACGTGGATTATTTTATTCAGCTTGATCTCCATAGAGCTAAATCCACAAATTTCAGTGCACAATAAAAAAAAAATAGCTTTTGAAGATATATTCAAAATGATTCTTTTCCAATTTTCAGGCCTGGATCTGCAAAGATCTCGCTGAATAAAAATGAAAAGTTGCCGTCATTTAGTTGAAGCTGGGGCCAGAGAAGTCAAAGGTTCATAAACTATAGTCAATTACTCTGCATCACGCCATGATGCCTTCAATTTAATACTACACGATCATTTCCACCTCTTAAACATCAAGATAATATTGGATCAAAGTGGTTTGTTTGTAAGTGAATTTCTAGCATCCCTAAAATCCAATATTCTAACCTTAAAAAGAAAGTTTTGAAGTTGCCTGCCAGATAATGGTTCCTTCGAGTTGTAGTAATATATTTCAGAAACTGAGCAATCTGAATGAATCGTAAAAGTACCTGTTATAACAATTGTTCCAATCCTTGACAGAACTGAGACCCTTTTTAAACTGTATACTTTACTCACCAGTGGACCGGACCGGCAGATTTTGAACTTTGATGCCATAGCTCTTCCGTGGTTCATCCTTTTCCATTGAGGGTGCGAGCTGGGCTGGTGGTGCGGGTACAGCAGCAGATTGTACTGATCGTGCTGGAGAGTCATCACTGGAACTGCTGCTGGAATCACTACTGTAAACAGGAGAAACTGCTGGTTAGAGATGTGCAGCTAGGAATTTCTAATACATTTCGGCTTTGAGACTCCCATGCCGAGGTTAATCGATCTCTGGGTGAAAATAGTTTCCCTTAGGTTTCTAAATGTTTCTAGTGTTAATCCATTTAGAAACTTTCAGCGTGCATAGCCCCCATTTGAATCAGACCAAATGTGTGTTAGAAATGCTAACCTTTTAAGGATGCATACTAAATTGCTGCAAATGATCTGCTGCTTTAAGCACATTATGTTCTTTATAATTGACTTCCTAAGCAATAAGGAATCCACAAAATTAAACCTTCAAAATAGAATTGATATAGCTCCTAAAGATATCTTCTGAACTCTATTTAATCAGTTAAAATAATTCAATATCAAATAATTATTTTTCCTTTTCTTCCCCCGAGAGAAAGGAGGAGAGAGGGAGTTGGAAGCATTTCAAGAGAGTTCCAGAGAGCAGCGCCAAAGAAATTGATGGAAGGATGTTAAGCAACACAGTGTTGGTGGAGTGGATCAGAGGGAGTAAGCAGAGGTGAAGATCATAGGACATAGCATAGTTAAGGGCGAAGCTGTAGAAACATTGAAAAGTAAGAGAAGGAAAGCTGATAATAATAATCCTTGCATTTGATACAGCACCTTATCACCTCTTCAAGACATCTCAAATAGCTTCACACAATTTACTGTAAACTGATTTGACTATATTTTGTGGGCTGCGACTAGAGACTAGAGCTTATCAAAAATAGGGGTGATTGGCTCTCGGGGCCTTCACTGGGATTCCTTCACATTGAATCCTAAACCTTCATGCATCATTCCACACAAGTAAGATCTGGGTTGCTGTGTTTTTCAATTTAAAAAGCACTACAAGGTTTCACCACTAGTCACGATCAGATGAGAACAATCTGCTTTCTAAACGAATGTAAAATCAAGTTTGGAGCACCCAGCAGGAAGTGAAGCATTTTATATGTTCCAAACAATGATCAAAGCAGGATTCAAAACAAAATGAACACAGTAAAAAAAAAATGCCTGCTGGTGGCCGCCTGTTGAACTCCGCTGATTCAGGAGTCTGGCAAATTCAATCTGGAGTCTGGGATCAAGCTGCCCTTTCCAAAACCTCACACTTCGGAGTATTTAAGCAGCTGAATCAGGGAATTGATTTAGTTGCTGAATCAGCATTACATAGAATGACAAACGGCTGCTACAGTGCCGTAAAGCCCAAACTGCATTGAATTCAGACATACACACATACCTCATCCAAAACACCAAGCTTCTGAAAGAAAAAGCAGCCTTGCTGTTGGCAAACTTGTACATTTAACAGGTTTTATCTGAACTGAAGCATCATATTGTGAGTCTCACCAATTGGGCACTTACTATTCCTAATAAGAACATTGTCTAAAATTAAATTATGATGCTGAGAATGTGAATAAAATTATATTAAGAAAACATTAAGTAACAGATAAATAAATCAACATACTCTAGCAACCAATTCTTCACAAACAAAATCCAAAACATCAGATCAGGTGAAATTCTCGACATGAGGCAGGTTAACCCAGGTTACACTGGGTACAGAGATTCCCCATCAATTTACTTTCAAATCTCCAACAAATAATATCAGCAGAAATCTAATTTTGTTGTGAACATGAGATATACAGTACTATTCTACTCCCACCCCCCCCCCCCCATATTCTGATTTTCCTCATTTTTTAAAATGGAGGATTTCAGTTTAAGTGTATATTAAACTGCAAGCAACCTCTTTCCCCTTGCCTTAAGACAGGAATAATTCTTAGCTCTACAAATCCAGTTCATTAGGATTGCTAATTAAAGCCCTTTCTGCTATGAACACAAATTCTCTTATAAAATCAACTCAGATACATGACCTCGCTCATTGGTTAATGTGGTAGCACCACAAATCCTAAAGCATGTGAACCAAACACACAAGAGTGAGGCTGCATCTTATTTACTGAATAATCCTAAGGGACATCACATCATTCATGTTCAAAACAGAAAACATGGCAAGTTTAACATTACATTTCCCCTCCCTGTGGCTTGCAATGAACATGATGAAGATTTAGCAAGCACAAATTTTAAATTGCAGCAACTAGTGTAGCTATAAAGGTATTACAGTACTGATACAGCTCAAACAATGGTGTGGTGAATCAATTTCAAAGTAGTTAAGTAACTGGATCAATGACTTCACATGAGTAAACTACCATCTGAACTGAAATGCTACCAGTGGTATAGCCTCAGCAGTTTTACTACATGGCTTTCAAGCTGCGTCCCCAAGACATTGATTTTCGTTGTGATCTTAAATGGATTGGCAGAAGGTCAGGTTGTTGGAATTGGAGATCAAGAATGACTGGTTGCAAACCTGTTCACGTCTGGGGCAAACAGGGATTAACATTGGAACATTATGAAAAAGGAAAGCGCTGGAAACCTGGGACAATTCAAAGGGTGACTGAAGAGATCAAGAGATGGATGTTAAAAGATCCCATGGCAGTATCAGAAAAGGGATTTTCCCAGCAATAATCTTCCAAATAAAAGTGGTCACCCACTTCATAGTTGTTTATGGGACTCTGGTGCACAAACTGGCTTGCCACATTCGCTTACAAAAATACCGTAACTACAATTTACAGTAAAATCACAAGAGTACTTTGAGAGATTTCAATAATGTGATAAGACGTCAAAAACTAGGGATTGTTATGTTAGCTCAGTACCAAATCATTAGTCATTTCTGCTGTTAACACAACTGCATATTGTACTTACTGCTGGAACCTGAAATACCACATTTACATTATAATTTGGATTTCTTTATTGACACATCTGACCAAAACTACACTTCAAGGAAAATTTAATGAGGGAAAGCATATGCCAAGGTTTCTTTGATGGATTTCACACTCTGCAGCCTCCTAATCTGCCCCCAATGAAGAAGGAACATTGGAGGGGCAAAAGGTATCATCTGGATAGGTGTCACAAGTACAGTTATACGAAGGCAATGCCAAGTTGTCAAATGGTAGAAATGCAGTAAGACATAATGTAAAGTTGGTCAGCCACTACTGAAGAACTCTAGCTGGGAAAGTATCTAATCTCACACCTACACAAACTTACATTTATATACAACTTTTCATGTAAAAATAAACTATTTGAAGAACTTTACAACTGAATAGTAAAATCTGCCTATGGGCTACTGTAAATATTGCAGTAACTGGATGAGCAGGTGAAAAGCATACAATAAGAGATACAATAAACCACACAAAAGTTGTAATTAGTTGGGACTACATACGATATGTAGTATATGACTTAGTACTGCAAAGTATGAGTTATGTGAACCTCAAAGAATAGGAAATTCAATGGGACTTGGGAAGACCTAGAAATTGTGACTATTATAAAGTGTGACAAAAATCTGGCAAGACAACAACAACAATTTGGATTTATATAGCGCCCTCCACGCTAGACGGCATTTGACAATAGTTGTAGACACTTTGGTGTTGAAATGTCTATCTGCATGTTTAGATGTCTTTAATAAACAAATTAAAATAAATTAAGGATATGACAGAATTTGTTTTAAAAGTGTTATCATTAGAATTATACATGCCCTGAAAGAGATCTATGAGGATGAGTATAATTTGCTGTTGAAAGCCAAATCCCATTGGCAACAGATAAATCAGAAATTAAATGACTGTAATTATGTAGGCAAATACAACAGCTAAATTGCACCAGCAACATCCTACATATGAGATAAGTGGCCAATTAATTTGAATATGGGGTAAATTTGGATGAGGAGGGAATACAAGGCAGGACAACTGAGAAAAAAAAGTCAACATGAAGTGGGAGAGAGAGAGAAAGGAGGCAACTGTTCCTTCACTTGAACCATAAGGCAAATGACTCAACCAAAAAAGATGGCAATGAACTTGCATTTAAAATAGAATATTATGAGGGCAAACACAATCCCTGCCAGCAACATTCCACAAGATGAGATCAGCTACTCATTAACTGTAAAAATTTCCATGTTTTGACTTTGGCAATTGGGTGGATTTACGACAGTATCTGTAATACTGACATTTCTGATCTGTTGAACACTGACGTGATTAACCTTTTACAATGCCATGAAGGATTGACCTTGAAAAGTTTTAATTGAAAACGACAAGCTGATTAGAACCTGACTTGGAGGTTCTCAAACTGCTTTGCCCTCAACCACACTCCATGCTGAGACAGAACAGTTACCAGTCTCAAATCGGATTTGGTCCCTTCATTCAGGATAGCGCTGCAGGGAACTCCCAAGTCATGGCTATTATTAGCAACAGTTTAATTCAACAATTGTCTGCAGCCAATTCCATTTGAAAAGATGTTGACCTTTATTACAATACCCTATGTAGTGTGTAGCAGTGTTTCTTTTAATTAAAAACAAATTACTCTATTTCCATAGCAATTTGTAAAATGAATATTGATCAGTATAAAACCCGAATAGCTAAAAATGGTCATTTTATAAAATTTAGCTAAAATTCCTCCCTCTATTTATTTGGGTCTACGCCACAACTAACAAAAAAATACAATATATAGAGCCTCTCTTTTCATTATTTCACAAATAATTAGTGTCAAGTGTAGAATTATAAACTACACTATCAAGGCAGACATTTACTCCACAAATAAGTACAGTACTAAATGAAAAGGCTTCCTCCAAAACATCAGAGGCACATGATATCAGCAATAAACCTGGAGCCTTTCAGAACAACTTCCCTCTCGTGAAAGTCTTACCAGAAAGCTTTTGCTATGTTACGCACAACTGTAGGGACCGAATAAAATTACCTCAGGTCTACAACCTCATATCTACTTCATATATCCAAAAGTAAAAGATCCAACAAACTAGTGGGCGGTAAAAACTGAGCTGGACTTTGTGCATACTCAGCTTCCATACAGCATTAATATGAAATTAAATAACTGGTGATCTCTGAGCCACCAGAAAAGAAGCAGTGGAATGGATCAACATATCTTGCCCTTACGAAAAAAAATACAAAATATTTCCAGCGGTAAATTTATGGATTACATATTTTGCCTACGATGTACACAGCAGAATTTATTTAAGCCGCATCAGAGAAAAAAAACATGATGTAACACTCAAAATTACTTTAACAAAGCAATTTTCTTTACAAACCATTAACATCTACCCACAGTAATATTCTCAAGGAGCAACTAAATTTGATTCCCAATATGGAGGAAATTTAAACCTAAAAATAGCTTGACATCTTCAGCACAGTGAAAATATTTTTGACAGTACATAAAATTCTTGTCAGTCAATAAATCTTATGGAAACAAAAATAGATAAAAGACTTAGTGTAAGTTGAACATTTCCCATCTATGCATTTAATTACAAATGTTCTTAAAAAATACTATAATACGGTACAATTACGTTATCTGGCATCACATTCCAACTTCAAAGCTAGGTGGCGCAGCTAGATAAGAAAATACAACTCATCTTTTTACCTGAAACCCAGATTTGATCTACTATAAAATACTTGAATAAAATGAATGTCAAGTGCAAAGAAAAGAAGCAATCACAGGTAAGAATGGATGTAGATCAGGAGACAAGGAAACATGTCAGTTTTTAAAAAACGCCATAAATTACTTTTGTTCTGAAAATCAGCACTGTATTAGTTCACAAAACAAATGGCTTCTAGCAATCCCAACTCACCGCTAATCTTTTCTGGTAATTGGAATCATATTTTTAAAATTCAGCATTATTAGCAGGGCGTTGTTTCTAGTTGTGAAATTTGTCTGGGATGTTTTTAATTTCCTATGCATTGGATGTATTTTCTAGAGCTAAATAAACAGTTCATTCTATTCTGCAATAAGAAAGCAAGCCTAAAAATGTACTGAATTAAATTACACGGTTAATGTATAAAACATAAAATGTGAAAGCACATTTTTTATACCATTGCAGTCTCAAAAACTGCTAGATTTTGGAAGAAAATGAGGGTGTTTAACATGATACAGAGTAGGGTAACATACATAAATAGAGCTGTGAACAATATCTTGGGAAATGCCATACGTTTAAAATTAATTTATAATTAATAGTTATTAGGAACTCTCAAGGTGTCAAAAATAAATGGTTTGATTTTCCAGTTTGGGTTAATGAAGTCTTCAACATCAAATGCTTAAAAAGACAAGCAATTGCCTGACACCATATGGCCTATGAGACTATCCTGAATTCCTATAGGAGATGAATTAAGTATCTGCTAATACAGTAATTGACAGGCAGGCAACAAATGCAGTTCAAGGAATCTTATAAACAGCTAATTAACCTAGTTGGAAAATCTAGCACCTCAGCTATTACAATTGAGAGGAAAAACTATTAGCATTTTCTACTTTTGTTTACTGTAGTCGGTCAATTTGTTGTTGTTGTCGTAAGCAGCAAACATGATAATTCACAATGTTTTCTATTACACATATGCACTCACAATGCCTTTGGAATGTTCAATTGTGTGCGTGAGATATGTAATTTGCAGCTAAGCGACCATCTGGATCTATTGGATCCAAAAATGAATACAATACAATCTCCCGAGTTAATCTGTTTATTTTAATGGACATTTTTTGTGCCTCATGGTTTGCATTTTTCCAGTCAATCGTTTCAGTAACATTTTCAAGCTTGCTAAAATGTATTAGTAGGTCTTCTTCAATAGGTTTGTAAGTTAGATGCATTTGAACTTTTAAAATAATTTTAATAATTTAGTTGTTGTTGATTTCTTGCTTAACTAAATACTGTATATGGACACCAAGTTGTAGAAACCTTCCTAAATACAAAATGCCCAAGCGGAGCCTCAAAACAATGTCACTTGGGATCAGGCCAAACATTCTGCAGAGCTCAAGACTAATGGCTACTTAGGTCATGGAAAACTTTGTAAATCATGTGTAAATGATACACAGCCAGTGATTATGTAGCAAACCCACCATTCTAACCACTGAATTATTCATCTCACCAAATTCAATCTAACTACTTATCCTTCTCTGATTTTATGATTGCAGTGCCTAATATAGTCCTACAGTCCTGTTTTAATATTTCTAAAGGTACCACACACAACCGAAAGGCTCATAGTAATCTTATGGCTTTGATGGAACTGAATAATAATCCTTGCATTTAATGTTTATCATGTTTTAAGATATTTTGAGATATTTCAAAAGAACTTCACAGAATATTCCGTAAAGTGAAGTCATTGTATATTTTATAATATATATTGTCTATAAAGAGCTAGGAAGCTATAACAGAAAGTTACTCCTTCCCTCACACAACTTTTCATTGGCTATCGAAAGTGGCTTTAATATTCAAACAAAGGAAGGCTTCCATGACAAAAGGTGACAAATTTAAAGGAATTTCAATTTATTTGGAGACAAAGGTATTAATATGCTTTTACTGCATATAATTTGATGTGAATCACCAAATATTATATATACAATGTTATACGACAATAAATACATTACATCAATTTATACATCTTTCAACCAAATGTGCGTTTCAAAAGAAACACAAATTCAAAACTACCATGTAGGATTGCCCATTTTAGACGGAAGGCTGTTTTCTACATTAAAGCAGACAGTTAGAAATCCCTCATAAAGGCAGACATGTCCCTTTTAATCTCTTAGCCGTTCCCAGAGAACAGCTAAAAGCTCTCCCCAATGTCTGCTCCACCGGGTGGCAGCAACATCTCCAGGTTAATCGACAGACACTTCATGGTCCACTGGCTGAGAATGTACACTCTCCGCCGCCTTCTCTCGGTGCCTCCCCCACCACCAGGTTAGGTTAACCACAGACTTCTGCCAGTCACATGCCTCCTCCCCTCTACCCTTTCACCCTCCACCCACAAAAGCTCCAACTGAGAAGGAAGTGAAGCTCATATTACCACTATGACATGGCTGACTGCCAAGTCAAACTGGATATTTCCAGTTCAAACTAGCTCCAAGAAGCCAAACAAGCAGTTCTTGGTTTTGCTATATTCAGATGCAGACGTTTTAACTCATACACCACCAGCTCCGATTGTCAAAAACCTGCTTGAAATTATTTCCTGTTACACAATGTTGCCATTCTTGTCCTCAATGAGGTAGAATCCCCTTTTGCTCACATAAGCTTCAGTCTACTCAATCAAAAATAATTACATTCGCTTTCATTTCAACTAAAATGCAGCTCACCACAGGAACACAGAGCTATTGTTCTCTGAATATCAGTGCCTCCCTTTTGTCCAAGAGTCTCAGAGTCAGCTCAATATTGTTTTCATTCAGAATTTGGAGGAGTCCTATAGCTCAGTTTAGAGCACTCGCCTAGGGTTCGATTCCAAGCAGGGTAAAACCTTGGGCATGTTTCCTTTCTCCATATGTCTGACAATAATCCCTCCCCAAAAAATGGTCTTATCAATCCACGACTCTTTGTGAGACACTGCTGTGCACAATTCCGCGCTTACAGTAAAAGCCCGTTTATCCGTGATCCAATCAAGCGTAACTTCCGTATAACCGGCACCTCAAAAAAGGTCCACATTCGATTAACTGGAATTTATCTGGAAAAATGCACCTTTTTTTGGAAAAACAATTTGGTGTGTGTTTTCAGCCAAATATCCGGCACGCGCTTTATCCATCATTGGCCAGGTCCCGAGGGTGCTGACTTTTACTGTATTATAATTTTTTTCTCAATTTAAATTTGGGCACCAGTAATCCAACAAATATAAAACATGCAAAATTTATTTAGAAACAGAGGTAAATTTTGTGTCACCTGCATGACTCTTATTCACGTTTAGTGTCTAACTAAATTTCAATGCACTTTATGGTACTGTATTTTAAAACTAGATGAGTTTTTCTTCATGTAGCCAACATTTAATGGCATTTTACCAATCTGGACAGTCAAATTAGACTGGAAACATTTCATCAAAAGAGGCAAAGTTCTTCAGTTATTTGGTCACAGTTGCCAGTTATGGGGTCAAATTCCAGTGGTGGTTTGACACTTCAACCTACCAGTGAGTAGGCGTTAGGTCCAACCTGCAGTCAGCAAATCAAATGAGTTCAGGCAGATCTGAGTCATCATCACGTTATCATTGTAATTTATTTTGAATTCAATCAAACGCTTCCTATTGGCAGAACATCACAATATTCATAAAATGCCAAACTTTAAAAAAAAGTTGTTTTTAAAGGGTTAACTGCCACTTCAGGTGCTCCAAAAGGCTTAAAGCTTTGGAGTGATCCTCATTAAATGTAGTGACTATATTTAATAGGCAGTTTACTTTGGAGGCTAGGATTGTAAGAGATCAGACTTAACCAGAAACAATTTTCACCCTGTCTGCCTGCCTTAAAAATCCCTATGAAACCTCTGTACAACTGTGGTCAACATCCTCAAACTCCAATTTCTTCTAACCCTGCGCAGTGATCCACATTATCTTTCTAAAATCCTTTGAGACATATGAACATACATACAAGTGAACATTAGACAGGAAACATATCTGAACTTGAATGGGAATGGTCAGAGAGATTCAGGAATGTTTACATCTATTCCCATAATCATAATTAATATTCAAAAAAAACCAGTGTAATCAATAAACCTCCACATTGCCATTGAAAATACAAAAACAACAACAAAATTACATTTCTAGAGTGCCTTTCACGTCGGGAGGATGTCCCAAGGCGCTGAACAGTCAGGTCGGGACCCGAGCAAGAGAGAGAGGCAGGGTAAGGGGGAGTGGCGGGAGAGTTAGGAGGAGAGGGAGAGTTGGGAGGCCAGCAGAATGCACGGTCAAAAAGGAGTTTCTTGAGACCGGCCTTCCAGGAGGCGAGGGGGGGAGCAAGGTGAAGGGTCCGTGGGATGGAGTTCCAGAGCTGAAAATACTTGCTTGGTACATCTAAAAATTATTTCACATTCAATCGGTCATTGCAAGTGACATTACAGTATTCACAAACATGATGCTGATTCAGTGGAAAAAGTCAGAACACATTATTAACAGGAGCAAATTCACTCCACAGATATACATTCCACTTGCTTCCTATTTTCAATGTCATAACATTTGTCTAAGCAAAAATCTGCGTCTGCGACTGTGACATGTCTACGCAAACCTTTTCATTTAACATGAGATTCTTAACACATGAATCTCTCATGTGTTAAGATTCAATGCTGTATGACTGGCCTCAATTGCTATTCCATGTCTCTCAGCCGCTTGGCTGTAAAAACAATGCAGTTTTGGCAGAGTACAATCAGGGCAAATTCTATCAAAAAGGATTAGTTGCATATTATTTGCCTACAAATACATTTCACATCAATTGCCTATAAAATACTCTTAAACATTAACAAATTTATAGATGTACACCAAGTGCAAATATTCTTTATTATATAAAGTAACTTATTGAAAGCATTTCCTCTCATATTAAGATCAATCCCAAATGCTTAGAACTTGGAAGGATGGATATCTGTTACAATTATATTAAAGCAAATTTTGAATGTGCTATTGTGATGCAACCAAATGTATACACACATCAATATTTTTTGCATAAAATGCACATTCTAACAAAAGAATCCAGCATCACTAAAATATTTAAATAGAAAAGTAAAATTTTATCTGCTTTAATTTGGGTTAAATTCCCAAATAAAAGCATGGATTTGGGTTTTTAAAACAGTGATGAAGGACCTTACAAGCTTGGGTGAACATTTACTCCATGGACTTGTTTACTAGCTGACATATTCACCCTACCCATCTGCCCAAATAAATTAGTCATCTGTGTAAAAAACAAAGGCAAGAGACCAAGCTCATAGACATCACTCAGGAGCCTCAAGCTCAATGATGAATAATCTTCAGATATGCCATCTTTGAAACGCAGTTTTGGTGATCCTTCCCATTAAGCATAATTTGAGCTTTGTTTAGCTAAGGTTATGTATAAATACTCTAGAATGTCGCTAATAAGGCAAAATAATTTACATTGTTTTTATTTTTATTGAAAGCTGTGAGATGCAGAATAGTGAGCTCAATATCTCCAACACCTAAAGAAACACAAATTTAGGACATAGAATAAGAACATTCAACCAATTGTGTCTGCACTGGCTTCAAATGAACAATCCATACAATTTCATTTACCTGAAGTTCCTCCATAATAATAATCTTTGCATTTGATATAGCATTTTTCACGTCTTCTAGACGTCTCAAAGCTCTTCACAGAATACACACAGAATGTAAAGTGAATTGACTGTATATATGAGTGAAACTTGGCAACCAATTGCACGCAGCTGTGGTTTGAAATGACCCATTTATTATTGGGTTTCTTCGAGGGATTATCAGGTGTGTGGAGTACAGAAACTTGCCCAAGATTTCGCCCTGCTAGGAATTGAACCCAGGTCTCTCGCTTGTAAGGCAATTGTTCTAACCATTAAACTGTAGGACTCCATGCAATTACCCCTGCAAATTAAAGCAGAAATCATGGGCACAGTCAGCAGGTCAGGCAGCATCTATGAAGAAAGGAAAGTGAGTCAATGTTTGGGTCCATGACCCTTCATCAGAACCATTCTGATGAAGGGTCGTGCATCCGAAACATTGATTCACTTTCCTTTCTCCATAGATGCTGCCTGACTGTTCCCAGCAATTTCTGTTTTTGTTTCAGATTTCCTACATTTGCAGTATTTTGCAATTTTTTTGGGTGGTCTGCAAATTACTCAGTATTAGATCCATAGGTCGATAGGATCTAGGTAGACTTCTATCAATTATAGTATTTGTCGAGTTCCTAACATGCAGTCTACCTTGACCACATTTAACTAAATTCCATTAGCACCCTCCACACCAAGTAATAATTACAATTTGTTCAAGAGTGAAAATTTAATCATCCTTCGAGGAGCCTAATTGTATATTAATATATTTTTGGAATTTTTGAATGCACCTCCATGCTTTCTTTCCAGGACTGTTTATCCCATAAATCAACCACTGAAACATGGGTCAGATTATTGTTAAACAATAATAATTTGGTCACTCAATCCACGAATGTTTGTGGGACAGTGCTGTGAGCAATTGGCTGCTGTATTTCGCCCACAAATATACAGCCAATTCAGATTACAGTATATTCTGTGAAGCGCTAGAAGACTTGAAAAGCGCTATATCAAATGCAGGGATTACTATTATCATTGTAAGCTAAATTGTAGTTTCATAATACTTCATAAAACATCTGGACATTATCTGGCAAAATAGAGAGGAAAGGGACCCTAAATTATTTTGATGGAGAAAGCAAGGTCAGGTTTTTGATTTCAACCAAATTCAGTCATTTTACTGATGAACCTTTTTTTTGGCCAACACGGGAGTTAGGAATCATCTGGAGGAACATGAGGCAATGAATACAACTGAACCTAATAATACACCAATTAAAATTGTAAACTCACAGCTGTTTGGTTGCAAAATATATTAAACGTTATAAGGACTCATTCGGGAATTTAATTTAAACACCTTGGGACATCTTTACCCGACGTGAAAGGTGGTATATGGATGTGATTTGTTGTTGTAGATTGCCAGAATAGAACTTTAATAGCATATGTAACTTTATCCATGGACCTTGTCGGTACAGAGCTAGATGAACAAGGCTGCAAAATGGCCCACCGTATTGTAATTTGAACTGGTACTAGCAAGAGAAAATTGTTGAATGCTAAAATTCTTTCTAACGGCTTGTTTAGTCCTGGAAAGGATTAAACAGTTGTCTGGTAACTATGACACAGCATATCCAAATGCCACTGAAAGGCCTGCAACAGCTGTCATGCTACTCAGTCTTACTAACAAAACCCTCACATCCTGTATCACAGCTTATTCTGGGGAAATCTGAAGGTCAGTCAGAAACATGCTCTTAAAAACAATGTTTTATTTGTATAATAGAAATAAGATATTTCACTGTCATGTCCCAAGGGGTTAAAGACTGACTGTCATATTTTCTTACATCTAAAAATGGTAATACATCTATGCATTTAAAAAAAGATGCAGGCGTGTATCAATTCCAAAACAGATTTAGCTTAATCAGAATATAGATGATCTTGTAAACATATTTCCTACCAGCATTTTAAAAGGTTATGGGCATTGGGAATCATCTGAATAATATAGACACAAAGATAATAAAGACAAAGGAGGTCTGAAATTATGCCACTTTCTCAAAACAAAAATGACATATAGTTTCCCCAGAAGAACCAATCTGCAAAGGAGGCTACTTAAGATCCACCATGACCATCAGTATAAAACGTTCCTCACATACAGAAAGAAGCTCAAATTTCCACTCAAAAGGTTATGCTCCTCACACCATCCACTGCAAAGCTATTTGCATTTCTGCAGTGAAGAGTCAGGCCAACATCCACTCCAGTGCCCTCCCCACATAGTCTGAGACAAGTATCTCATTTAGTACCCATCCTACTGATCTATGCTCCCTTCTCCCAATGCGATTTGGCAGCAATACAAAAGCAAAGAGCAAGAGTCAACAGTGTGAGAACTCAAAAACAATTGAGTTTTTTTTCTTTCCTCGAAGATGGATAGATTCACCCCTTGTCAACGTAGCACATTAATTTTAAGCCTAAATTCTGCAAAACCGGTTTTAGAGAATGCAAACATCAATGTTCTAAAACACAAAAGAACTACGTGGACACATCAGATGCATTAATCAAAACAGCTTTTACACAAATCAGATCAATTGTGTTGAGGCCCCATATTCAAAGATTCACTCATGTATTAGACCGGGAAAGTACAAATATTGTTAAATAAAAGAACAGTGGTTCTACAATTTTTATTTTGAATGGAGAAAACAATTTTAAAGAAACTTGCAGGAAGATGATTAAAGCAATAATGTGTACCTGCAAAAAAATGACCTTTATAACATTCAGAATTGAGGTGTGGAGCTACCCACTGCTGTGCATTTCAGCTGTTCCAATCACCAGAGGGGATACAATGGTCATCAAAGGATCTCCAAGGAGAAGTAGCTGGTGGGAACCAATGGTGATATTTTCTTCTCCACCTACCTGTCACTGCTGGTACTACTGCTGCTGCTCACTGAATCACTGCTTGATGACCTACTCCGAGACCCACTACCACTGGGAGATCGGCGTGACCTTGATGCTTGGCTGGATCGCTGTGGGGACTGGTTTCCTGACCGCGAAGAATGTGGGGATCGACTCCTACTGTGCTGATAATTTTTTTCCTGTCGCCTTCCTCGTACTTCCCGTGTAATACTTTCCCTGTAGAGGTCCCGGTGCACTACACTCGATATTGCAAACTGTTCCCTCCCTCTTTGTTCATATCGTGGATCATGAGCTTCAAATCGACTTGGGCTTCGACTTCTTGACCCATAGTAAACTCCGTGTTGTATAGTTCGATCCCGAGGGTCTCTAAAATAATCCTGTTCATAATGTCTGGGACGATCAAACCCCGCCGCTGTACGATCGTGGTGTCCATAGGCACTGTGATCATAAGTACGCTCCCTGTTATCAGAAGCCCTGTGGGGGATTTTGAGGGGAGGGGAAGAGGGAAAGGAAAAAAAGAATCTGTCAAGCATCAGCAACATAGCAAAAAGTTTCCCACATGCCCCGTCTAAGGTCTGAGAAAATAAGCACTTAAATCTTAACTACAGAGTAGACAGAATAAAGAAATTAGCAATAGCAGCTGTGTTCAGTAGATCTACAATGGTTGCCATCGGGTTTCTCATTGATTTTATATATTTTTTAATTTCTAGGTGCCGGTACAGAAGGAACGCTTATTCTATACTCCAGATGCTGATATGTGTATATCTGCCAAACTCTTAAGGCTGTCTCATCTTTTCACAGCAGGAACTATGTCACCTTAGCCCCCTCTATCCCCAATTTTACTCAATCTAAATTGTACAAGTGTTTTTTTTTAAATCTTCTCAGAAGCTTATTACATTATGTACAAAGTTAAAGAACAAGGGCTTTAAGGATGTGAAACCATCATATTTCAAAACAGTAAGGTAAGCCATTTGCATCAAGCGTTTGCCAGGAAACTCATGATTGGAAGAAAGCAGAAATGAATAAAGCTGAGTTTATTGCTGGTTATCCATAGAAGATAACCCAATATATTATTATGTATGAAGAAATATCCCTATTGGCTAACCTTGTGCATCAATGTCTCCATTCTGAAAGGCATAATTAGAAGGCAAGTGTAGAAAGAGATCTCTTTGTCCATACTTCGAAGTGAGGTCTTCTAGCCATGTACCTGGCAGAACCTTAAGGTCGTATCAGACATTAAATAGGTGAAGTTGATGCAGGTTTTGGAGATTTCTGAAGGCTTATCTGTCCAATATTGATCATGCAGATAGAAGATTAAATAAAAGCTGGCCTTGATCATTGCCGAAAAAAATCACGGCCATACTTTAACTCCATATATCCAAGACAAGAACAGTGAAATCGACAAAACTACCAGTATTTGATTTTCTTTTTTTTTTAAATCCACTGCTTTCTTCCAATGTCCTCCTTTGTGATTAAAATGGTTGTTGTTCCATTTTATTTTACCTGTATCCTGATGCATGTATCCATTGATGCATTATTAATTGAAATTCACTATATTGAAATTCCTAACTCTTAACCAGTTGTATTTAGCTCAGTAGATACATACAATATATTTAGTTTTATCATAATTCAATGTGTGGGAATGAAAAGCACAAACATAAAAAACTTTTAGCACTATCTTATTTTAGCTGTCTCTATTCTATACTCCCTGAAATTACAATATTTGCAATCTTATTCAGCATTCTTTCAAAATAAAACTTAATTTAGTCTGCTGTTAAAATATTTTTTATATAGCTATTGAACTATGCACAGTAATTTCAATTCTACTTCAATTATGAGCTAGAACTACAAAACTTTGGGCTCTACTGTGGAATCATTTTACACTGACCTTTCAGCAATCAGGAGCAGCAAGCTGATTCCAAGGGTTACTGCTGTCAGCTGACATACAAAAACACAAAGTCCTATTCCATAAAAAGACACAGAAGACAGGCACAAGAGCTAACAGAGCTGCAAGGCTGTGAGTTTCTATTGGCTACAGTGTTTTTTGGGTCTCTAGCAGTGCTAATGACTATTGGAGTTAGTGGAAAGGAAGGGTTGACTGGGTTAGCAAAGGGGCTAAGATACACATGGCAGGGCATACCAACCTTTTTAAGACTGCAGTAAACACGCCTAAATCCCAATTAAATCTAGGGAGAGAAAAGTGTACAAAAGATCCCCAATTTGGCCCCTCTTTAAGGGGTAATCCAAGTTCGGATAGTGCTAATGACGTATTGTTTTTGGGGATAGCATCAACAAGAAAAACTGAGCGAGCACCCAAAAAAGATAAGCTTCCATTGCCATTGTTAAGTATATTCGCCTGAAAACAGCTTCCAAAGATAAACAGTAACTCCCAAACCCCCAGACCTCTCTGAGATGGAGGAGATTGGACGTATGTCGGTAGACATATATAACTCCAATTCTTGAGTCCATAATAAGCAACTATACCAATTACTCCCAGAGCACAGTGCTTTCTTCTAGCAGAAGGCATCACTGATCCATTTGCTAGCAGTCAGCAGCCATTCAGTCCAATAGTTATAGCATGTTTTCATGTTTTTATCAAAGTTAAATATGATATATCCACTAACATTTTGGCTTTGTTCATTTGTCCACTGGTTACAATAAGGTAGAATCGTGTGAAACACAAACCAAGTAATCCACTCTGCCAAACACTACTTCAGATGTATAAAATCCCTTGATGAGGAGATAATGAGCTCTAATCCAGAATTGTTTTGGGGAAAAAGCTCCAAATGTTCAAAAGTCTAATCGTTTACGTTTAGCCCATAAATATCCACACGATCCAATGTGGGAGTAAAAATAGTACAGATTTGTAGACCCTTGGCAACTGTATCAGTTACGTCCTCAGTCTTCAGTATTCCTCTGCACGTATTCCTGTTGTGAATTGTTGGCTGTAATATCCTTCCAGGAAAATGTACTGTACCTTCATAGAAATCTTTCATATCCAAATAATGGGTAGTAATACTGTACATTTAAACAGAAGCCAAATGCAACACTGTAGAAAGTCCTCAGTGCCCCTCAGCGTCATTTCAAATAGTCGGTCTGGTAATTCCATAGTATTCCCTGGGATAGTTGCACCATATTATAGCCACTTGGTCGAGGGGATACATCCAGAGGGAACTGCTTGCAATCCAGGAAAACAGGGAACCTTATTACGAGAGATAACTCCACATATTGGTATTAACTGATAGAAACCTTCCATCAAACTAACCAGCTTATCCCAGGAGTAGTCATCCAGCCAGCTGCAGGATAGATCCACTGCGAATAGGCCAGAGCTGCTACTGGTTTCACTTCTCTTCCACATCCAATACGGCACGAATGTATAGATTTTCTCAATAAATCCATCTGGGGACCCTATAACATGAGTTGCTGTTTCTCACCACACTATTTACCAAAACCCTGCCTACGTCCTCCCGACGTGAAAGGTGCTATATAAATGCAATTTGTTGTTGTTGTTGTAGAGAAATCTTGGAACTTACCCATCAAGTCTCCGTTCATAACGTCCTTCCCGTCCATGTAGTGATGGTGGTGGTCCATATGTTGGCCCCCCACCAACTCCCCTGAACCCTGAAACCTCTCTAGTACGAGTTCCTATGGGAACGGTATCATCTAATCCCCGAGCAGCACTGGGAATAGTGGCAGGCTCATTGTAATCCGTCCGTAGATCTCTGTCACCCATTTTGTTGACAGAATTGTGTGCTTTCTGCGCACTTTTGATGTCCACAAAATCCACAAAGGCTGCCACTCCACCCTCTGAGCCCCTTTTGGGAAGAATTTTGACACTTTCCACACGGCCATATCTGGAAGGGAAAAAAAGAAAAAATATTAAGCTCAACAATTGAAATTATTTTGATTTATTCATCCTCCATTAGACATGTATCCAGATCTACAACATTACACTGTTAATAAGCATTATGCTTTGTTGAGATGTCTAGAAACTAAAAAACTAAGACTAAATTATTTCTGTGAATCAGATGATCAATATTGAAAGATACAGTGCAAGAAAGTGTACAAGCCAATAAAATGTCTTGCACTGAACAAACATTGACTGGGGTTAAGGTTGATGTTTTTAAATCTGCCACTAAAATTTAAAATGCATTGCCCAGTCAAAAAAAAATGATTTTAATAATTGTTCTCTAATCCACAGCCCTTTAGTACAACGTAAACCACATTCATAATCGTGTGTACGACATTATGAGCATCTCCGTTTGTAGTATCTGTGGAGCTCCTGTGGCTCAGTGGTTAGAGCATTTATCTTGCAAGCTGTGGAGACCAAGCTGGGAGACCTGTGTTCGAATCCAGGCAGATCAGGGCGAAACCTTGGGCAAGTTTCCTTACTCCACATGCCTAATAATAATCCAAAAAAACCACAATAATAAAATTGGCCATTTCAATCCACAACTGTTTGTGGGACACTGCATTGCTCAATTGGCTGCCGCGAATCGCCCACAAATATACAGTCAATTCACTTTACAGTATATTCTGTGAAGCGTTTTGGGACATCAATAAGATATGAAAAGCGCTTTACCAAATGCAAGGATTATTATTATTATTGTTGCAGGAATGACCAAATTCAAATCAACATATTTAAATCAGCTTCATGCAGACCTGTCCCTATTAGGGAAATACTTATCCCTGTTTAACATTTTCACCATCTCTTGTAACTACCCTGGGATCTCATTCATAAATGGACACTCTCATGCAATCAGTAGTGCTTAAAAAAAGATTGTATTAATTCTCCAAAAGAGAAAAAAGTACAATTTTCACTTACAAATTCTGTATCTAGTTATTGCTTGAGCTTGTACATATTAAATAAAATCCTAGCATTTCAGGAAATATCTCCTTGAAACGACCACTCATCAGATACCTTAATTGGGATTTATTTCAAAACTTAAAAAAAAATGCTTAGGTGTTTTCCTGGCTACTAAAAAGCACAGGAAGATTCCTATAGATTCACACACATTCAATACTAGGCGCAACCAACAACAATAAAATTACACTTGTATAGCGCCTTTCACATCAGGAAGACGTCCCAAGGCGCTGGACAGTCACTGCTTCAGACCCAAGCTGGGGGGGGGGGGGGGATGAATAGGTATTGCCAAGTACAAAAACAATCATATTTTGGAAATAAGGATATCTCATATGATATGTGGAAACATTCAACCTAGTGCAATGGTGTGCTTTTCAGAGGTTGAGATTAAGCTATGATACTGTAGCAGATCTTAGCCTGAATCTGACCCATAGGAACTGACTTGGAATACTACTGATATCAGATTGATCCTGGGCATGAGTGTTTGCTGTATCTGGAAAAAATTATAAATATTTTACATCAGTAGAGTATATTAATCTGTCAGCACAGATCTGACATTGTGATTTTAAAATGGGTGACTGTTTAATTTACAACTCATTCACATTGTTGCATTACACAAAAATGACAGGGTAGATTTCAGCCAATGGAATGGTTTTCTTCCAACAGGTTTTGTTATCTGAAATTTTTACACTGTATTCAAGTCAGATACTGACTGCACTAATGAATTCTGTAGAGAAAAACATTCTGACTGCAACTTATCCAAGTACTGCTACTGTAGAAAAAGACAAGTCAGCACCTGACTGCAATGTATATCCCCATGAAAACCAGGTCATCCAGTGTGAACATTTGGATCCAATCAAAAATTAGACAATCAAAATCAAAACAGCAACTAGATTCTTGTTTGCACACCATTATGGTTGCCTAGAGATATCCAACTTTAAGATGTAGACTTCAGGAGATCAGGTAATTAACTGAATACATTCATAATTCAGCAGTTTAAAAGAAAACTATTTCTCCTTCCACAATTGGGTTTTCCAATGAGAGAACCTAATTTCCTTCCCTATATTTCAAGTTAAAGTGCTACAGGCACTTTTATGTCTGTACTGCCAATGCCTAGGCATTTTTATTTTAAAAATACAGTCCAAAGGTTAGTGTGGACTACTTACTGAAAATACTAATCTATCGTACAACACTATCTTATTGACAAAAGAAAAGGACTTTGAAAGGACATTTCCAAAAAATTGTGTAATCAGTGAACGACAGCTAAACTATTTACTTTGATTGCAAAGTGTTGCTTAATACTGTACTATGATCTTAACTTTTCAAGACATATTAGGCAAGGCTCCAATTTCTAAATAGCAATGAACATTTTACCAGTTCCCATATAACAAAATTACATAAAATCTACAGCACAGAAACAAGCCCTTCAGCCCAATTACGGTAGTCCCTGAGAGCTTATATGCCAAGAGTACCATTTCCTTTACCTCTCCCATTCCCTTTTCCCTCAAGCATGTGATTTAGTCTTTAATAATGCTTGAACCATTCACGTCAATAAGTCGTCTTAAAGGTCTTCAGAGGATTTTCTGCAGTATAGTGAAAGGTGCTCTATAAATATAATTTTGTTGTTATTGTTGTAGTGACTGTGTATTCTATATTTGGAATGTTACATTTTATGTAAACAAATTAACAATTTATTCATGATAAAGCTATGCAGCCAAGTATTCAAACTGTGAACAATTTATGGTTGGAAAGCGTTTTTTGGGAGTAGAGGGGGTAAATCGACATTATGAAAACCGCCAGCAGCAAGATTTCACATCTTTTCCATGAGCCTAATAATCCCTCAAGTAAAAAAATAATAAATTGTTCACTGAATCCACAATTCAAAGCGCATTTGGCTGCCGTGTTTCTCGACAAATATAGTCAATTCTATTTACAGTTTATTCCATGAAGCGCTTTGAGAACAGCGGTTCTCTTTTGTACCCCGGGGGGTCCAAATTACTTCCAGGGGGTACAGGTGGCAGTACACTGATTTTTTTTAGCTCTCTTATTCAGTGTTTTTTATCCAAATTGTATATTTAATTGTTTTTCTGCTCTTCTGCTAGTTATGAGGGGTGTGGTGTGTGTGGTTGGGTGGGGGTACACGATAATGTTGAAAATTCAACAAGGGGTACATTACTGAAAAAGGTTGAGAACCACCGGTCTAGAAGACCTGATAAGCGCTATACCAAATGTAAGGATTATTATTTCACGCAGCAATTTTAGTTAATTTTAGTGGCGATCATTAAGTAATATGCTCTTAGTATAGTCAAACATAAATATTTATATTTCCATGTATAGGTTTGTAGATACTCCTAAAATCAAGGCCAATTAAACAAACGATCGGACTTTTAAACACATGCTGAGAGTAGCAACGAGCTTGTATGCTTTCCCCCAGCAAGGAGGAGTTGAACTGGCTGCATAGACACACCTAGTGGCTGGCTCCAACCTAACCTCTCTGGTTGCAGCAATCTCGCTGCCGACTGGCGGTGCAATGCTGTAAAATGGCGGGACGAGTCACAGCCATCTAACAAACCTATAATGGCGGGAGATACGATAAAACTGGCTTTAAATAGCGTTTGCCTAGTAAGGCAATGCTGCCAACAGAACACGCAATATCTCACGACTCCACACAATGCAGAACAAAGGATGACCTGTTTGAAACATATCACCCCCCCCCCCCCCCCCCTACCCAATCGGTTCTAAAGCAGAATTTTCCCTATCTGGTTATCTGGAGATTGTAGCTAGCGATTTCCTTTTATTTATTTATAAAATTGCTTTTTTTTTAACAATTAACCATTAATTCGTCTCGCTTTGCGTGTGAACCACTGGCGTACATTTTCAGTGTCATATGATCTATTAGTAATTGCCGCAGGATTTCAATGCGGCACCTCCTTGTTTCTGGAGTTTTCCGTACAGCATCAATTATAAACCTTTCTGGGTATTTCCCTCCTTTCTGATGTACAACGCCACCGGTTTGTGGTCCTGTATATGCAGCGATCACGAAATTATATTTAATCTGCTGTAATTGTGTGTTTTTTTGGCAACATTTGAGTGACATTGGGCTTTGGAACTAGCCGCCCTGTTGCACACAGACACACACACATATATATACACACACACACACACACACAGTATCAGTGGTTGCTCTTGCGAGAGAGGGAAGGGAGCCAGTTGCCACACCGACACTTTCACAATACAATTGCGGAATCACAAACAACACCGTTAACAGCAGCTTCCCCAACTTGGATGCTGCAGCCGAAACTTATTATTAAACACATCCTTTCTTTCCTGATCTTGAAACCATCAATACATATATATTCCTTAGAATTTTATTCTACACAATTATGTTCACATCGGAAAGGAGATCCTGCCTGCTGGCCTGACGTATATCTGGAAATTATTTTAATTTTATCACGTGGGTGAGGTCAACGTGTGCCCAATCCAGCAACCAGTGAGAAACTCAGGGCCATGAGAGGAGGAGCGGATAATGGCAAAAAAAACATGCAAGAACGAACAATCGAGTGCATTTCTATGGCAACTCAACCCATTTCAAATATTTATATATAGTTTGTAGCACAGAGATGTGGGCGCATTTATTCATAGATGCTCTCCACCATTTTAGCAACGGAACACTGATTGTACAGTATACACAAAGATGCAGAATAGCGACTGTTTTTAAAAATATATAGAAATATACAATTGTCGACCCAACATCTGGGAAGAAAAATGGGTTAACGTGTCGTGAGATCTTTCAGCACTTCTGGTTGAAGATTTTATTGAAAATATTAACTTATTTTTCTCCAATTGCTGTCTGGCCATCTGCTATACATTTCCATCAGTTCAATTTCAGATTTCCAGAATTCATGGGTTTTCTTTTTATCCTTAAACCATAACATTATGGTCTCATTATCACTGTGAACTATGGGATTCAGGTTCGAGTCTCCCGTTATAGTCAAATCTGACACTCCAATGCACTGTTGGGGTATGCTACAGGTTGAGCTGCCATCCTTCAGTTAAGATGTTAAACAAACTAAACCAAATTCTTTATGCCACAATTATTCATAGTTAGTTTTACCCAAATGAAAACTATCGCATTAGAATTTACAAGTGTTTCAGATTACATAGTAAATATGAGGATATCTCTGAGATTTAAAGGAATGCATGGCCTTACTACAAATACTGAAGGACTGGACAGTGTAAGTAGGACCACAAGAGATCAAGAGGTTGGGTGGAGCTCAGAATATCATTTCCTATGATTCAATGCAATTCCAATGGTTGCCAGTAAGATTGAATGCAGATATTGAGAAATATTGAATTGCATAAAAAACATTGCCTTGTTCCATCACTGCCTGTTTACTTTCTAGCTTCATTGGCAAAGTACTGCACAAGTACTTACCAGTTGCATCGAATTACGCAAGCATAATTACATAGATTATTGATTAAATCAGATCATGGTACGATTTACAAAAGTTGGCCTGTAACTTGGGACCTCCAGCAAGTCATATTAAATTTTATGGCCCTGACTGCTGTGAGTTATGTGAGTTACACTGTGTAACTACTGAAATATTGCTTTCCAAAACTATACAAACTACAACGCTCTATACAGTAATATTATATTATGAATCCTTGCACTTTTCATATCTTCTAGACGTCTCAAAGCTCGTCACAGAATATACTGTAATGTGAATTCACTGTAAATTTGTGGGCAAAACTCAGTAGCCCAAACAATTGTGCATTGAAGTAACCACTTTAGAATTTTTTTCTTGACAAGATTATTATCAGGCGTGCTTTGCCATGCTGGGAATCCAACCGAGGTCTCTTGCTTGTGAGGCGAGTGCTCTGATCACTGAGCTACAGCTGGATATTAAATGGTTTCAGGGTTCGGAATCTTTGGACATAATAACTGACACAGCCAATTGACATTTTCTTGATAATTAATCAGAAAGTAAAGCAATAAAGTCCTGGCAATGACAATTATGTTTAAAATGAAGTTCAGTGCCAGTCATTCCAAATAAACCCTTTTAAAATTCATTTTCTAGAAGATAATGAATGAAAATTCCTAACAAGCAGTTATTCTCCATCTAAAATGCCCAATATTTAATATTTTCAAATGGAGGAAAGCTAGCATGAAGTCTTCAAAGTCTGATGAAGGTCAGACAAGTGAACAACTCTCAAATTACATTCACTCATTGCTAGCTTTTAATCTGACACAGTACCTATAATATCAAAAATGATTGTGCTTTGACGGCATATTTGTAGGTGAACCTGGCAGTCATACACTATTGTCCTGAAGTAACTGCAGCCATGAAGTAAATGGCAAAATTTATCTGGAGATGTTAACTAGGACAAAGTCCATTCTGTTTGAATAGTCTAATAGGATCTTTAAAGTCCACCTGAATAGGCAGACTGGCTTTGTCATAACATTTCATTGAAAGAAGAAAAGCTAGAAGAAAGCAGAACTTTTCCAGCACTGCAATAGTACAACAATGATACCAACGAAGAGTGAACTGAAAAAAGACTTGACTAAAGGATCTGGATGTACAAGAGTGGGCTGACATTAGGCAATTGTCATTTAATACAGACAAATGCAGAGTGACAAGACAAATGGTGGGAACATAAATTAAACGACATCACTCCAAAGAACAGTGAAATTATTAGTGGGAATATGACATTAAATAGCGACAATATGACACGATGGGCCAAAGTGGCTTTTTTCTTTAATGCAATTGATTGTATATACACAGGATCAAGGTAAGCATCAGCACAGTGTTCAGCGTAAGTAACAACAAAATGACATTTATAGAGCGCCTTTCACGTCGGGAGCTGAACAGTTAGGTCGGGACCCAAGATGGAGGGTGGTAGGCGTGGGGGGGGGGGGGGGGGGGTCGGGATAGGGGGGAAGGAGAGTAGGGAGAGTTAGGAAGGGAGCAGAAGGCACAGTCGAAGAGAAAGGTCTTGAGAACAGCCTTGAAGGAGGAAAGGGAGTAGACAAGGCGAAGGGAATGCGGGATGGAGTTCCCAAGTGTGGGGGCAGAGAGGCTGAAAGCCCGGCTGATGATAGGCAGTTCGGGCGGGGGACACGGAGCAGCCCAGAGCGCGGAGGTGAACGGAGGGCAGACTGATAGGGAGACAGCAGGTCGGAGAGATAGGCGGGGGCAAGACCATGAATGACCTTGAAAGTGAGGACGAGGATCTTGAATTCGACCCTCTGCAAGATGGGAAGCCAGTGCGAGGATGGGAACGATGTGGTCGCGGAGCCTAGTGCGGGAAAGTACACGAGCTGTGGAGTTCTGAATAATAAGTTACGAGTGAAAGCAAGATTTTGAGGATAGTTAAAGCAATAGAACACATAGGAAGTGAAACCAAACTCATACAGAACCCTGATCCAGCATTATGTGCTTCTGAACTATCTGCATTGTACTGAAAAAAAGCTCATCAAGGCGCACACACAATACTGGGAATAACAGGTAAAATGTTTATTAGGAGCAATACCACTGATTGCTTAATCTGGTGCTCTATGACACTAAGCAGACAACAATTCTGTGTACCAATTCTGTGTTCTTTCTTTTAGAATGTTGACAATTTTCATTTATGTTTTTGTAATTAGAAGTACAGTACTTTCTCTTGTGAGTCTCCTGTACTTTCCATGGTTAGTTCCAGCCGTAACTCTTCGTTGCAAATGTACATTTTTGGGCAGGAGATAGAGCAATTCCTACACTATAGACAAAAATGAGTAGGGAGCACAGAATATAAAATGCAAAGTGGAATTGGCAGCTGCAGACCCAGGCACCATTTGTACGAAGCTGTGCATGTATTGGTCCCAATACGAAGCCTACGCCAATTAGCATTTAATGATGGGACCAATTTAGAATTCAACCTATTGTAACTGAGGTCAAATTTGGGCAGATTCCTGATTAGAACATTCCATGTAGAGGCTACACGATACTCCATATTTATTACTTGGTTTGCTCTGTAACTTCAATGTAGGGTGTCGATGCTAACATTATTTTTTAAATCACAAAATCGTTATGTCGCTGACAGTACAGTGATAACAAGGCCGTTCAATCTTGAGACATATACTAAGTAATTTATTAGTCTGCAAGTATAATGTAACTATTCTTCATTATTGTCAAATAAATGGGTCTAGTTTGGCAAAATACAAAGAACGCAAAGGAAACACATCCTTTCCTTAGAATCCGAATACTGTTCCCGAGCAAAAATGCCTAAAAAACTGCAGACAAAATATGTAAACTGAAGGGAATTGAAACGATAGCGCCATATTTTCCCTTCCTTCTGCCTCCGACTGTAATCCGACTCCAGCTGCTGACGTCGTGTCTTTTAACGACGCCTCTGTAATGGCTCCGACTGCAATCTCCTAATTTTAGTTTACCAAATACACACAAACAAAATCCATCGATTCCACGGCAGTAAACATACAGCGATGTAGTTCGATTTATGTCAACGCCTTCCTAACAAATCCTACGCCGTTACAAAAATAGTACCAATCTAAAGATACTCTGACACCGAGTGTAAACACGCCCCATGAATATTGCAGTACCAGGTGAATTATCTCCATGATCTGCCCTTTGTTTCACAACCCGTTGGTCTACTTGGCCGGTTTCCCCCCTGAAGCGTTTAAGGTTCTAGATCTTTGCTATCTTCAAACCCCTTTGTCCCCTCCCCCAATGTATTCATCTCGTTCTCTGTTGGGGGAGGGGTGGGAACTGTCTTATTTGCATTTCAAGATGGTATTAACATACGTTTTCAGCATTAAATATGGAAAAGACAACATACACTAACCACCGCAAGCACTTTCACATTCCACATTTTAACGACCTAGCAGTTGTGCTTTAAAAATAAGCAAATGACAAACAATAGCACGAGATTCTCGGCGGCTCCCACATCATTAGCTTAATAAAACATTAATACCGATGAAGTATCATATTAAAATCTCCAATTAATTGCTTTAAGATTTGTTTGTATTTCTATAAGTATTTCCTGACTTTTTTTTATAAACCCTAAATATTGACAATATTGCCATTGAGAGAATGTAGGAAACAAACCACAATTCAAAAATTCTAAACCTCACCAGGAATGATATTCATCTAAATATGCATATATAAGGGTTATTGTTAAGTAACGGTTGCTCTGGAAGCATAAACAAAATAAACGGTAAACGTTGACTTATAGAATAACTTTTTAAAAATGCTTCGGATAAAGAGACATAAAGTTTTCTTTCACTGATCGTCATTAAATGCACAACGATGCCTAGCTTCAAATGCGTTTTCAATGACTGCAAATCTACAGCGCGTTTAAGAAAAAGGCTGACATTTTATTAACAGCTTTTCTCCGCAGATTACCAAGCAACCGTAACCAGGCAACTTCAGCCGAGCCTAAAAGATAGGAGTCCCTTATTGAAAACCTTTTTGAACATGGAGAGCGGCCAAAATATACTTCATGTCCATGTTAACATTTATTTTCATCCCATAAAAATAGTACGACTTTCAAATACAGGATGCAAAATGTATCTGTTGCTCCAATGCTCAAAATGTAAAAGCCTAGTCTTGTTCTGTTAGAAATGTGAACTGGAATCCAAATGAATTCTCGTTTTTAACAGAACAAAATCAAATGGATTACTTTAAATATACACCAGCACGAAACCGTTGGATCGCAATACTGTAACTACATTTAGACAAACGACGCAATCTGGAGGCTCATTTACATGTTTGTGTTTGTGTGGGGGGGGGGGGGGGGGGGGCGAGAGAGGGTCCTGACACTTTCTCTGGATTAATAATTATCCTTAGTAAACATGTGAATATGAGAAAAACATTCCGGTGTTTTTGCAACCTGCGCGGTGAACCATAATATGAGTTTTTGGTGTGGCTGGCAACATAACTTGTCAATTAATTTAAAAATAAAAGTATATTTCATGAATTGAGTTTCTTCCTTGCACAAATTACAGGACATCCTCCACTGGATGGAGAATAATGTTGATTAAACACGCATTTAAAATGTAATGAAACACAATGCTCGTGTATAATTACAGCTGTATTTTAATAACTCAAGACATAGAGTTGCAGTTCATATCCACATTTTGGGAGGATTTTTTTAAAAGTTAGATATACGTGGCAGATTGAATTGTGCCATACATCCTTTGACAGGTAAAATACATGTTTCTAATACCAAATCTGTGGTTTGCTGCTGGGAATGGGATCCGCCATTTTACTCACGCTGATCAGCACACGCCACGCTCAGCATCTCTTTCTATCTCAATATTCTTGTTACTTCCAATACAACATCTCTCTTTGTATCCTGTAATTCTACACCCGGCCTGTCTTGTGTGTCTGTGCTGATGCTTCGCGAAAAATAAAAACTTTTCAAATTTAGCAACTGGCATCAATGTAATTTTTTTTAAAAAACACATTTACAAATTTCACTCCAGATGAGAAGCAAAATTCGATGCTTTGGCCAAGTCTCTGCGTTCTCGGAATGTATAAACAACGCGTGTGAAAACGCACTCAATGCCAACCCAACAGTCGCATTTCAAGATCGGTATTTTATCGGCAATATATATTTCACATCACCCCGAAGGTGTGAGTTCAAGACACGAGTTTGTTCTCTAGTAGGAGAAACACTGCATAGTAAATCTGCCCATGCATGGATTTCCTTAACCTCCCCACCACCTCACCCAAACATGAAGAACATGCAGTTTATTTGCTCTGATCTCAAATTAGCGCTAGTTTGGACCTTTGGTATCAGTGAACTTGTTGTGTTGTGCTCCCCCCTCCCCCAGCCCAGTTTCCCACAGACAGCTCGGTCCTCCATTGCAGCTCCCATGTGTCTAAAACACACTCAGACTTTCACATCCTTCTCTCCAGGGGCCGGGCTTTCAAACCCACCACAATAATCACACATGAAATAATCACAAACTTTACGGGGGTTGTTTTTTTTTAAAAAAGGAAAAAAAAGACACACTCAGATGCACACAGGTGCTGTAGATCAGATCAAATTTGGACCGAACTCAATAACCGAGGCAAACATGAAACAGTTTAATTGTTTTGCATTTAATTAAGAGATTCTCTTCCCCCCCCCCCCCCCCCATACCCTCAATGGTCTGTATGGAAACGACTGTTGGGAGCTGAACAAGCCCTGAGATTGCAGCTATACCACACACAACAATAGGAATATGTATTTGTTTGTTAACCAGCCAGCGACCTCCCTCTTTCCCTCCGACAGAGTAAAAGAGCGATGTGAAGTTTAAACAGCAGCGAGTGTGAGCTCTGAAAGGTGAAATAAACCAGCTCCTCATCTCAAAACAATGAGCGGAGCTTGTTGCAGTGAAGCAGGAACTGGCACTTTCTCGGGTTTCGATCAGCTCCGAACGGGCGGGCGGCCCGGCCCCAGGTCCCGGCCCGCACTCTCACAATAACAGCCCAGACTCCCCCCCCCCACACACACACACACTCTCCACACAAACCTCTCCGTGTAAAACTCACCGTTTAAAATGCTCGATAATTTTATCTTCGCGCACATTTTCCGGTAAATTCCCCACCCAGAGGTGCCTGGTCTCCCGTGCCATCCTTTAGCGAGTCATCGGGGCTTCCTTTTGTCAGTGAAAGTCTAGGGGGGAGGGAGGAGGAGGGGGGTGGGGTAGTGGTGGTGGGGGGAGGTGGGGGGGGGGGGGGTAGAAAAGGAAGGAAGGGGGGTACAAACTCCTCTCAGTCCAGTCCGGGGTTAATCCTTGAGGTAAAAATTCCCACCATTAGGTAACGCACACTCTCTGGCTCGCGCCGCCCGACCTGACGCGGGTTTTTTTTTCCTCGAGACGCTTCACAGTTCGTCCCAGGCGGACCACAGACAAGCACTGCGCCTGCGCGGAAGCGGCTGGCTCTCCCCGCGCGCGAGCGCAGGCGCCACGGGAAGGGAAGGAGAGAGGGGGGGGGAAAGAAAAAAACCCGCCTTCGCTTCCAGCCCAGGTTCAGCGGGGTACGCATGCGCGGAGACCACACCACCACTCCACCCCGCGGAGGGGGGGGGGGAGGAGGGAAATGTTTGAGCCGCGCGACTGCGCAGTCGTGTATTCCGACCATTCCCCCCCCCACCCACTTTCCGACAACGGCTCACCAAAGCCAGCTTGTGTGACCTGACTGCGCACGCGCGGAAAATGCGGCATGCATTCACTCCACTCGCCTGGAGTCACTGGCGGCGTTTAGGAGTGCGCACGCGCAGCCGCGGCGATTACGTGTGTGGAGGGATGGGAGGTGTTTCCCCCTCTCTCTCACGAGCGGGCGATCAACTGCGCAGGCGTGAGGAGCGGGCGCAAAGCTGCGCATGGGCAGAGAGAGAGAGGAGGGGGGAGGGTTTGGGATTCCCGGCTAGTGCGCAGGTGCCGAGCTTCATTTCCCCCCCCCCCCCCCGCAGTGGGTGTCTTGTGTGAGAGGAAAGTTCTGGAATAAAAAGCTGCTGTCGGCGCGGGAGGAGCTGGATGAATAAAAAGAGAGAAGGAGGAATCTTGAGAAATTTATAACAACCTCAGGAAATTTCCATTATTTTCACTCTTTTTTTTAAAACAAAGAATTCAGAGTTTTTACAAAAAAAACACCACCGAGCTAATACTTTTTTTTAATCTGCAAGAAAAAAACTGGAATGTTATTAGGAACCGATTATTTGGGAAGATGATAAAATGCTCTCTCACACACTCTTCTATGAACGACTGGGGGGCACAAAAAATGAAAAAAGGGACAAAAAAAAACACACTGAGGAGATACGACTCTTCGAGAACGAAACCTTCCGTGGCCAATAACTTTTTTTTGTTCTTATCGACGGGAAAACTGCCGTGTGTTTCATGCAGAATATGGGGGTTATTTATTTTTTATTTTTTCTCATCTTTTCTTCCACCCCCTTGTTCTCCACCACCCACCGGAATTTTTTAAACCCCTTCTATTCCTTCCCCCCCCCCTCGCCTCACACACCTCGACCGCTTTCCTCCGTCCCTCACCCAACCCCACGTCCTCCTCTTCCTCTCCTCGTCCTTTCGGGCGCCATTTTAAGCCGATGGAAAGTTTCGGGAAGGTCCACCATTTTGTGCCGTGCTGTGCTCGTCTTTTTTTTAATATATTTTTTTAAAAAACCCTCACCGGGAGTTACTGAGTGAGGGCTGTGCACACACTGCCTTGGGAGAATCAAGAGACCAGATGCACGCTACTCGACGGCTTTAAAATGATTAGCGGAGTGACAGCCAATTAAAGCCATTTTGCGGGTGTATAAAGAAAGAAACATTGGCCTTTTTTTGCTATCTGGAAGATGCCGTTTGGTTTTCAAACCACCCAAATATATATATATACAAGCGCTAAATAAACACACTGGCTTTGGGTGCAGCCTTTTACAGAATCAACTGGTACAAGCTCGATATATATATATGTGTGTGTGTATATATATATATATAAAGGATTCGTTTTTTTAAAAAAATTGTTATTGTCAGTTTGTGGAGAGAGAAAAAAAACCCAAAGGATTCTTTGGGGGGAAAAAGAACATCAAAAGAAATGATTGGTAGTCATACAACCGTGACAGTAAGTGCTTCGAAAAGGGCATATATCTATTCTCTCTCTCTATATATATATATATATATGAATTTTTCATGAAATCGTTGTGTTATGAAATAGCTGGCTCCGAGATCCAAACATAAATCTACAACCCCAAAATGCCCACACGGGTTATAAGGGGGGGGGGGGGGGGGAGTCACACATGCTTCATGTTTGTTGGTTTCGTTGTACAATCGGGTGTTTTATTAGTCACATAGAATGATATCATACTGCAGTAAGTTGTGGGGGAAATGCCCGTAATGGCTCCGTATTTCTGTAGAATGGCTGTGTATGAGGCTGGAACCATAGGCATTGTGCTTTATCTGAAACCCTGCAGATCTGAATTCTGCAAAATGTGCTGCCTACATTTTTTGGGGGGTGTGCCACTGGATAGCAATCCGGTTGATTCGATAGAACCTACGTGTAGGGCTAGAATTTAACGTGCCCTTAAATTGTTTTAGGCGTTTCCAAGAATACAAACCGAAGCGATATGCCATCCTTCTCATTTTGACGTGTCTGGGGGTGGGTGGGGTGAATGCTGAGTGCATCTGAAGTCTCCACCGCAATAACCTGCCACAAGTGAATTGTGTCTACCCCCTGGATTTAATAATATATGCATTATATAACTTGTAGTTTTAAATTTGCGATCGAGTGCAAACAACTGCAGTGAATACACTGGATGCATTTCCACTGAAATTGGAGACCAACTGGTTGCTGGCTTTTAAGTAATATACTCACCGTGTACATATATGTACGATTTAATTGGAAATTGGGTTCTTTTCATTGCAACTGTGTATATACACTTACAAAAAAAAATCAGATTACTGAAATGGGCTGTTATAAATCCCGATTGAGGCAGCCGCAAGCATTCATCTGAATTTGAACGTCGGATTCTTACAACGCTCTGTTTTAACATGTTCTATTTGGGATTGATACAATCAAATATTAGAGGCTCTACCTAGAATATGTAAACCGTACAGTCTAATTCATTTGTTCAATTAACTGATTGTCATAAAATTGAGTGGAATTCAAGCGGATTAGTGTTTTATCATCTATGTCCATAGAGCCCATTGTTAATCTTTTCGAATGAATATGGCTTTATAAAAACTAACAAGATCAATACATTTGAAGAGTTTGGGCGGTTCAACTGAATATTTATTAAATCATAGCTAACATTTATTGAAGGTTAAAAGGGAACGTCCACCAAAATTGAAGAACAGCAGAGGAAGTCAAGAAAGCCTGTAGATTGTAGAAAAAGGGAAGATTGCAGGAGGCGATGAGTTTCACACTGCAAGTCTTGGGAAAGATTAAACGAGAAGATGGTGCATTTTTGTTATTACAACGCAGAATAAAGCACATGGTAACATGACTTATTTCGAAATTGGGAGGAAAAGGAAACGAATTTTGGAGAGGAATGGGCGCAATGGTTTCAATAAAATGGAGTAAGAGCTTCCCGAGTTTCCTTGTAATGTTGTCCAAGAAGAACCGATATGGAAGCGGATTCAAATGTTGACAGAACCCAACCATCCTACGTGCAAAGTTGAGTTGTCAAGAAAATAAATTATTTGGTAAAGAGAGGAAACCAAGCTTCTTGGAAATTGTTTTAATACAGGGTAATGAGATCCAAGAATGTTAGTGGAGTAAAAGTAAATTTTAAAAGTAAATAGGTGGCAAGGGTTTGTAGTAGACATGAATAAACCTGCTTTATGACCTTGATTATTAATAAATGAGTTCTCACTGCTTATACTTTTCCGTCAGCTATCTAGTTGTGGCGAAAAAAGGGTAATGTGACATTTAGGAAATGACTCTTTTGTGTTGTGTCTAAATCCTGCCTTGAGGTCTTCTGGCGGCACTGCACAAAATGACATGCTCAAAATCATGTGTTTGTCCTGCTCAGTGTACTGTCTCTGAAAGGATAGAAATGGAGAGGTGGAGTTCTAGCATTAATGCACATAATACTTGTTTGCACGTTTGGAGATCAATGTAGATTCTATTCCTGATCTGAAGGGCTGTAGGGGAGGAAAGATCAGATGGTAAAGTTGTGACTGGTAATCTATAGGATTTTTTGGCTCCAGCTAGCCTCCAAGGTTTGTCATAATTTTGAGAATAAATTATTTAATACGGAAATACTGTTCCGTTTTTAAACATTGGAAATGAATACAATAAATGTTCCTGGTTACACTTTGAATGTGCTATTTTGTAAATATCTATTACAGTATGTAAATAATTGGTGATCATTTGCTTGGCTGGTATTGCTAACCATGAATGATTTGACAATTGGCTACCCTCACAAATGTTTTGAGTGCTGCATTTATTTTGGAACAATTTTATTAATTACATTGTAGCTGTAACTAAACTAACAGACATGGCTGATTGGAGTAAATAAGGTAACCTATTGATTCTTCAGCGAGACTGAACATTTATATGTCCCTTTCTCGTGTGAACTCAACAATGACGATTACATAGAATGATACAACACCGAAAAACAGCACGGAAACGGGTTGTTCAGCAGACCTTTGGGGACAATTTTAGATAACTTTCAACTTTCACAACTTGCTCCAATCGCGTTTTGCCTAAAAACAATTTCACTTCAGTTTCTTAACCACTCTTCTTGTGATTTTCAACCTTGAAAAGTGCATCCCATTGGTTTTCAACTCCCCCAGCCACCCAGATATTAAGTTACAAAACCTGCTATGTTCACAATTTTTTAATGTTTTTCTGAAAGCACTTCTATTTACTTCTACCTGACTAGAGTGTTTCTGGTTTACTTGGATCAAAGACAGGCGTGTGTTGTAGCTTATTTGAAGACAAGTTCTACTGCCAATATCATTCAATAATTTTTAAAAACACAAACTTCATTCAGGATTTCCTTATACGGTATTTGTCCGCATGATCCCTTCATAACATGGATGATTGGAACCAATTATTTCAGAGCATTGGTCTGTAAACATTGTCTTTGAGCATCAAGCTTCATGATGTGAAGGTGGTATGCTTCTTGAGGGGCTTCCTTTCATCACATACAATACTTGCTTCCTTCGAGTGTGGGTGAGAGAGGTGAAAGGTAGCATGGTGAGGATGTGATCAAAATAATTAAAATTCAAGGGTAATACTTCTTGCTTGGTGTAGTGCCATGTTTGAGACGATGTAATGCCTAGCTTGCCATGGTTACACTGGTTTATTCTGGCAAGTGTTCAGTCCGACTACAGTACTTTTAATCCATTGATTTTATGTTTATGGAAAAACTTTTTTGTTTGAGGATGTAAGCAATGTATCAAAGCAATTTGTTGAAACTATTACATGTTTACTTTTGCCCTTAACGCGTTGTAAACGTTTGATTTGGCAGCATTCGTACAGAAGGCATCTTGTGAGCAAATAGTTGTGGCATTCTGTATAGTGTTCAAAAGGTTTCTAAGTAATGTTTCTGGAATTTCAGTGGTGGGAGAAGCAAATCATGTTGAGAGTAAGAGTTTGTAAACACTTATGTAGTTTTTGTACCCGGAATAATAAATTTGATCGTGTGATAAACATTGTGGTCTAATAACTGTATATTCTGCAGTCATTTTGTTTACATATTATATATGGAGTTAAATACAGAATTGATCCTACACATGATCTGAACTGAATAACATTTTGCTATATATTTCCTCTCTCCCCAGTTAGGGATCAATTGTGGTTAGGTCACCACTGGTGTGTTTTGTAATTGAATCTTTTTAGGGGTACTTATCATTGGATAATTGGTTGGGTAGAAGGTTGCTTTGTGAGTGTGTATTTCTGTGTGAGGGTTTTGGGTTACATGAGAATATATATAATCCCAAATTAGCATTGCAGTTTATCTTGCTGTGTCTCCTCTGGTCTAGATTTTTGACTGTTTTAAACATAATACGGTTAATAAATTTATTCTCCCTTAATTTTTCTAGTGAATGTGCTATTTTATTATTTGGAATGTGCATTGTTTTATAGGAATGGGAATAATCTCTCATCTGCAGTCTCAGCCAAACCTATTATGTAGTAACCAAGGACATAGATGAATTAATTTAATGGTTATTGAATAGTTAGTAGAAACTCAGGGGACTGGTATTTTTCTTTCTCTCACCAACCAAAGCTTGGAGTTGATGAGGCCAATGGTCATCACAATCCTAGCTGAGAATGTCCTGCCAGAACAGATGTTTCTAGTTTATAAAGCTCATTATTAAATCAAATGGCACATTTATACACCATGCTTGTGGCACATTTATAAATAGATTGGTTGTTTCAATCCACGACTGTTTGTGGGACACTGTTGTGCGCAATTGGCTGCAGTGTTTCGCCCACAAATATACAGTCAATTCACTTAATAGTATATTGTGTGAAGTGCTTTGGGACATCTAGAAAGACGTGAAAAGTGCTATATCAAATACAAGGATTATTATTATTTATTTACATGTTTACAGATTTATTATCATTAGTATGGGGAGAAATATTATTGAGAAACATAGGAACAGGAGTAGGCCATTCAGCCCCTCGAGTCTGTTCCGCCATTCATGGCTGATCTGTACCTCAACTCAAATTATCCATCTTTGCCCTACATCCCTTGATACAGTGACCTAACAGATATCTATCCACCTCAGTCTTGAAGATGTGAATGCATCTACCATCCACATTCTTTTTGGGGAGAGAGTTCCAGATTTCCAGGGTTGCAAAGGTATTTCACATATACTTTCTGCTGTTAAAATTCAAAATAACAACATATAAATGCAAGAGAAATATTTTAGTCAAAGGATGTTAACTTGCATTTTTAAATACAGTAGTGGCATTCCCATAAAACCAAACATTTTGAAGTGGTTTCCAATATAATGCATTACCCACAAATATACAGTCAATTCACTTTACAGTACTCTGTGAAGCACTTTGAGACGTCTAGAAGACGTGAAAAGCGCTATATCAAATGCAAGGATTATTATATTAGAGATGCAGTGAATGTTGTTACAGTACACATGTGAACAGGGCAGTTAATCAGCAACAGCCTCATAAGCAGCAATGAGATGAGCAGACAATTTATTTGATATTTAAGGTTGGAAGGGGGATACAACATAGCATAACCAGGAGACAGACAGAATGACAAGGCAGGTGGAACCCAAAAGTGACAAGATGATCTGGAAATAAAAAAAAATTCTATAGAAGGTTATGCACGCAAACACAAGGAATCGTATCGTCCATAACAACATAACATTTGGACCAAGAAGTCTCACAAACAACCGAGCAAAATTAAAATTGAGAAAGGAATAAAGAGAAACCGGGAGGTAGATATAGTCAGTCATAGTTGTGTTATAGGAGCAAAGTACCACACAAGCAATGCAACAAGATGCCACAAATGGCTTCATAAAGCAACTCATAAGTTCGTATCAACTAAAATAATTTGTGTTATTGGATTTAAACATGGAGATACAGAAATGTTAATACCAGTAGGAGATTCGCTCAGCCCATCCTGCATTTCATTTCTCAACTCTTTCCACATCTACCTACCTTGTGATTTTACCTCTCAGTTGTAAAAACAGTTCCGTTTTTACGGATTCTAAGGAATCTACACAAATGCATATGTGGGCTTGAACTCTGTCTGATTTAGGTATTCATAAATATCCCTAATCCACGTGCCTGAGCAAAATAAAATATTCTATTGATCAATGGACTGTGTGAGAAACTTAGTTGAGTAGCTGGATGGTGCAATTCTGCTGGAATTGTTTCTAACGTAAACCTTTGGAATGAAGCAAACCTTTGGAATGAAGTGGAGTCCTATCGCTCAGTGGTTAGAGCACTCGCCTTACAAGCGAGAGACCTGGGTTCAATTCCAGGCAGGGTGAAACATGGGGCAACTTTCCTTATGTGTTTTGCCCACATATATCCAGTCAATTCACTTTACAGTATAATATGTGAGGCTCTTTGAGACGTCCAGAAGACGTGAAAAGCGTTAAATCAAATGCAAGGATTATTATTATTAAAATGGTGCAGTTGAACTGTACGAAGTGCAATAATGGCGTCAAATTCTCCAGCAGTTCACAGGTTGCATGTCGCTTCAACTCCACTCAAATCTTGATTGAGTTTGGAACTTCAGCTCTGGAACAGTGATAACTGCAAGTTTTGCAGAGAATTCGATCGCCCAGTGGAAAGCATCCTTCATCCGTAGGATCAGGAGAGAGGAGAATTCCACATTCCTGTAAACAAGACAACATCAAAGTTTACTAGGAAAAGCTTTCTCTGAAGTGTTTTGGTTAATAAGTAATATGTCAATGATGATGTTCTGTTATGTCAGCACATAGTCATTTGATGAACCCTCTTTAGCACACTGCTTTTTGTGAAATGCTCCACCGCCCCTCCCCTCCACCCTGCCGCTCTCCCTTGCTCGGGTCCCAACTTGACTGTTCAGCCTTGGGGCGTCCTCCCGACGTGAAAGGAGCTCTATACATGTAATTTTGTTGTTGTGGTTATTAAGTCTCTCCTTCGGATTAATCACTCATATCTACTGTGCATCAAAATTATTTATTCCTTGCCTTATTCCTTATCCCAGTCCTTGCCCACCCTCGATAAGCTTCGGCTCACACAGAACTCTGTAGACAGTGTCGCCTTCCATTTGGTGCCCAATCAACCTTGCCAAGCTCCAGTGGCTCCCCTGTTTCCCAGTGGATCGAGTTCAAATTCTCTCACCATCGTCGCCCACGCTCCCGACCTTTGCAATCTCCACCCAGAGCCCTGTTGTCTGATCTGCATTGTCTGTTTGCTCGTATGACTCGATGACACGTTCCTCCAAGGTGCTACCTTATGTGCAAGTTGCTTTTAACAACTTTAATGCTGCGACATTTTGTCTTGGAATTTACTCGCGATTGCAACGCTTGAATATTTCAGCAATAGAACCAGTGAGTCTTAAACATGTCACCCTCGTAGCTTTCAGTTAGGAGGGATCTTGACAGCAAGGCCACGCTGAAAGTGCAACAGCTTCTGTCTGAAGCCTGTCACAGACAAACTTCGGAGATGCACCGTTTGAAGACTGGAGCAAACTTGTCATTGTTTGTAGAGACTTCACTTTGTATGGTTAATTTTGAAACCTAGGTGTACGTTGTGGCATTTCTCAACCAGTTTAGAAAGGAATTCCTGTTTGACAACCAGTTGGAACACAGATCTGGAAGTTGATTGCATTGAGGTAGAGTTTCTCGTAGGACTGGCCTGCGCTGTTGTTTCTCTGGTTAATAGGAGTCCTCAGTCTGTATCACAGATATTCCTTATTAAGTCCAGTAATTAAGCTAAGAAATCCCACAGTTTTAAACCCACCGCACACGGAAAGTTAGCCGAGTCACTGAGGCTGGCAGTTTCTCCCTGCGGAGGTCTAGCTAATCTATACAGTACTTTACAGATCACTTTACATGATTTCTCTGAGCGCTGCCTTTAAGGTGTGGCTGGAAACACCAGTTCCTGAACAAAAGATGACTCATCCACCAAAAGGCATGTTAGGAGGAAGTAGTGAAGCTTGAACTTTACAAACTGACGGTGTTCAGACAGACTGCCTGATTCGGTTAGCAAATTTATCCTGGTTTACAGTAATTACAGTAGTAGTAGGAACAAAAGGTTTGCGTTTAGAAGAAAAAAGAAAGAACTGGCATGTTTATAGCATCAATAGATCTTCAGTGAAATTATTCTCATGTGTTTTCTGTCGAATAACCTGGCAGCCATTTTGCACATAGCAAGGTCCCATTAAACAATTATAAATTTAACAGTTTATCTGACGGTTTGTTGGCCAGGGCGCTGCGTGAAACTCTGGGTGGAGCTGCGGGAACTTTAAGATCCACCTCCCAACGTTGTAATGAAGTGTCATCTTAGACTGTGTTCAAAGTGGCAACGAAAGGCTGGAATCCACAACCTCATGACTCACAGAGACGAGAACTAAACCGTCCAAACTGAAGCTTATTTTTGTGACATTTGTTCGACACCCGAGGGTGAAATTTAACAACTAGGGTATTTTGGGGGTATTCTGAACTCACCGGTTGCATTGAGGGTAGAGAGGGGGGAACTAGACAAAGCTGACCTGAAAACACAGGTGTTTACGTTGGATTAATAATTCACATACTAATTCAATTGCCTTTGGGGGTGAGGAAAGATTTTGTGAGTGTTTCCTTGTCTTGTGAGTTTTCCCCGCGGTTACTCACCTCCTCCAGGAGATTAAGTACAAAAGGAGAAGCCGCAGGCAGGTCACAATCAGGATTATCTCCGTGGGAAAATAAACAGATTAGGTTATATGTCAATTTTTCCCCCCTCTCTTAACCACTTTTTCTTAAATGAGCCGGGGTGAGAGGTTATCCTTCAGGTGGATTAACAGAGGTGGGTGCAGGAGAAAGTCAGATAGGAACAAAATACGGACATACTTTTGCTGTATTTTTTCCCCACACACACACAACTGTCGGCAAACATTAAGACAGTCACATGATTTTAGGGCTCAGTGCTATAATGGTAGCAAACAGGGAGCGCCTGCACAGTAAGCGCTACTCTTGCTGAGAACATACGGGAATGATCAGAGTCCGGCAGGCGGACGTTATCTGGTTCTAACTGGCAATATTAATAAGGAATAAGGAACATCACAAACGGGGACACCTTCGGTTTCCCAGAAATACGTCCGGGCAAACTGCTCGCGGCACCCCTACGTGGCCAAGATCCATCTCTTTTCTCCTTTCCCTCACCCCGACGTCAACTGGAAATCCAATCTTATTATCCTTTAATATTTAATACAGCAAGCCTGTTACAATCCACCATACATTAGGCACCGTTAATTCTGATGGAGCTGTGGGAGATCCTGGTTTGAACACGAGAGAGAGAGAGAGAGAGCTTTGAACAGATGTGTTGCTTCTGGCCGAAACAATGCTCGCAAGCTAACCTGAGAAGCACCCACGCACACCACTGCGCATCACCTGGGACTGTCTCACACAAACCACGGAGAGATTTTTTTTTTGTGGGGGACTAAAGAGACGAGCATCTATACCCAAAATACTAACAGTGAATCCTTCGAAACTAGAACTAAATAGATTCACTATTAACATCAATCAGCCTGTGTAAGCAAACAATGCGGGCAGTGTAGGAATCAGCCCCTTGTGACAGCACACACTGTAACTGTTCGCTCCATCAGCCTATTGTTCAAGGTCACATGGATTATTTTTTGCACATTTAATATCTTGTTTACAAAGTAGAGGTTCAAACCCCCCCCCCCCCACCCTCCTCCACCAGCTTAGCTGTAACACGGACGGTTGCCTTAAAATGTAACACTGTGCAGAACCTTGGAAAATTCTCAAATTCGGCCTTAATTTGCAATCTGGTGTTTCCGCCTTTCCTTCCAAAAACATCTGTGGACTGACGGGCGAGGAGACTTTGTTTAGTTCAACTGAAAGATGGACGTGCGTCAGATTCTCTTCCTCTCGGGCAATGGGCTGCCTATCGCCAGTGGCTGCCACCTATCTCCCTTTCAACCCAAGTCGTTGTAACCTTCTGTCCTCCACACGTCAGTCCAATGCCTGTGAATGGGAGGACCACCCTTTTCACCCACTGTGTATCTTGGAACGTAAATGACCAGCTAGAGTGCGTTGGTCATGGGTTTCCTGTCAGGTTGTCTGCTTCCTGGACTGTAATATTTCCTCTGCGGAACTTTTCCTGCTCTCCCTAGGCTAACTCCCGCCGGGATCCAGTGGTCAAACCACGTTGCTGGAATGGCTCTGAAACTGTTTTTTACAGAGCGCTTGAATTTGCCTCGTGGCGGGTGTATGGATTTGCTGCGGGATGACATCGGATGCTGGCGGGGTCTAAAGTCAACCTCTATTTTTTTTAAAAAAAACAATCCGATCGGTTCATGCCGTCCGAAAATAGTATTTTTACTGCAGTGAATCCATGACCCCCCCACACACACATACCCCAGTCTCCTCGCCAGTCTCGCACGATTCCACAGGAGGCGAGTTACCAATTCAGCCCAATGAGTTCTCTCCCACATGCGGGACTGCATCCGGCTTGAAAGGTGGTGGGTACACAAGCGCAAACGACAGGAGCCTCCTTACCTCACATTTGTAGCAGTCGATGTGGAAGTGCCGATCGAACAGCTCAATGTTCATGCATTCACCTGTCCCAGTCTCCGACATAATTGGTTGGTAACAGACCGAGCACCGAGGGGCATATCGCCTACAGCAACAGAAGGCACACACATCGAGATTCTGTACACGTGATAAGTATTAAGTTTCTCCCCACAAAATCCACTTTATAGTGCGTCCCATGAAGCGCTCTCAGACGTCTTGAAGACGTGATGAGGTGCCGCAACAAATGCAAGGGTTATTATTCTAAAGGGGGAAAGGCACAGCTATTCGTAGGAACTTGCGACAGGTTCAAAATGGCTACGACATTTACTGGCAAAACATTTCCCGAAGCTTCTTTTTATTGTCTACTATCATTATGATTATTGCGTTTTGTTGGAAAAACGCCAGGTCGTTTGGTTAAAGCAATAGTGTATCGGAGAGAGCGTGCGGACATCAAACTTGCCACCGCGACGGGTAACGTTTTGTGGATTGCAAGCGTTTTACTTTGCAATGGGAGCCAGGGAGCAGTTTCACCGTTTGGTGGTAGACTGTAGGAAGATATAACAATGCGCCAAACAGGAAACTCTTGTTGACACTGTCTGTGTTTCTCTGCCAAAGCCCAATGCTTCAGAGGAAAGTAATTTGTGAGGATATCTTTTGGTAGCACAACAGTGCCGCGTGCTGGCATCAAATGGTAACACAGTCGCTAAAGTATCTTTACACTGCAAAGGAATTACAAGAACTCAATTTATTTTTGCAGCCTGTCATGTCACAGGGTTTACAGTAATTACTGTCAAGCATACTGGCAGTTTGTGGAGGCAATACCGCAGCCACTTTTGCACGCAGCAAGATCCAGAGGTCAGTGTACAACCTTCATTGTACTATTGCAGAGCTCGGCGATGCAGACGAGAGAGACCAAGGTTCGTTTCCAGGCAGGGCGAGACCTTGGCCACGTTTCCTTACTCCGCACGCCTGATAATAATAAATTGGTCATTTTCAATCTACGGCTGTTTGTGTGTGTGTGTGTGGGTGGGGGGGGGGGGGGGGGGGGGGGGGGACGCTGCCGTGCGCAATCGGCTGCCGCGTTTCGCCCACGAATATACAGTCGATTCACTTTACAGTATATTCTGTGAGGCGCTTTGAGACGTCGATAAGATGTGAAAAGCGCTGTATCAAATGCAAGGATTATTATTATTAAAAACAACAAAATTACAACTTGCATAGATAGCATACCTCTATCTAGATTTATATTTAACTACTCTGAGATGCTACCAAGCGTTAAATATACTATATAAATACAGGTTGTTGTTGTCACCTCTAGAGAGGTCAAATTCTCTCCGAACTTCCAAGCGCCATTGCAGAACTCTGCAGCTTGTGTTGTCTGCTGCTTTTAGCTCCATCATAATAATAATTCTCGCATTTGATATAGCACTTTTCACGTCTTCTAGACGTGTATTTTTTTTGTGGGTGAATCACGGCAGCCAGTTGCGCGCAGCAGCGTTCCACAAACAGTCGTGGATTGAAAATGAACAATTTATTACAGTTTTTTTTTGGGGGGGGAAGGATTATCATGAGGCGTGTGTATGGAGTAAGGAAACTTGCCCAATGTTTTGCCCGGACCTGCCTGGATTCGAACACGTATCGCCGACGTGATACTTTCCCGGGCCGAACATGAAACCTAGGCCCCTTGAGCGCTAATGACAACATGTACGTACCTCTGAAAATCTTGGATGCAATGGATCTCGTTGGCCTGGTTCAGTCCGAAACGCTCGTTCCCAATGGGTTTGTGACACACGACACACGTGAAACAATCGGGATGGAAAGCCTTGCCCAGGGCTCTCATGATTTCGCTCACCAGCCTCTTCCCGCATTTCCAGCACTTCTCCAGAGTGTTCTGTGGTTTAACAACAACAATAAATTGCGCCTTTCAGGTCGGGAGCATGTAAAAGATATAAAATCTTAACGCAAACTGATCTCAGCATTTTGATAATAATAATCCTTGCATTTGATACAGCGCTTTTCACATCTTATCGACGTCTCAAAGCGCTTCACAGAATATACTGTAAAGTGAATTGACTGTATATTGTTGCGGGCGAAACGCAGCAGCGTCCCCCCCACAAACAGCCGTGGATTGAAAATGACCAATTTTATTATTGTGGTATTTTTTGTCCAGATTATTATTATTATTATTATTAGGCGTGTGTGTGTGTAGTAAGGAAATTTGCCAAAGTTTCGCCCTGATCTGCCTGGATTCGAAACACAGGTCACACGCTTGTAAAGCTCTGAGCTAACCGGGAGTGCGGACGGACGGTACCTGATAGCAGGGATCACAGTGAGGATTGCCTTTCAAGTTGAAGTAAACCTTGCCCACAAGTCTGCATTGGCATATCTGGCATTTCAGACAATCCTCATGAAACAACTGGTCCATGGCCTGGACAGCCGGCATAGTCAGCGGAATCACCCCCCGGCAATAGCCGCAAATCTCTAGGAGACAAAACCCAAGAAAATTTCAAGCGAACGGCTTCATCTGACCTCCTGCCACCCTCCGCCCCACCCGCTTACCCACCCACCCACCCACCACACACAGACAAGAATCCTCCTTCTCGCCACCAGCCGGATTAATACTGATAATAATCCTTGCATTTGATATAGCGCCTCATCACGTTGTTGCGGCGTCTCGAAGCTCTTCACACAATATACTGTAAAACGGATTGACTGCATCTTGTGGACGAAACACAGCCGCTAATCGCACACAGTCGTGGATTGAAGGGATTATTAGCCCAGGAGAGAGATCCAGGCCAATCGATTAACAACTGAGTTTCCTATTTACTGCTGGGTAAACAGAGGCGTGTGGAGTAAGGAATCTCGCCCTCTCTGCCACCCACACCCACCCCCTCCCAGGAATCAAACCCAGTTCCTTTAGCTCCCTCACCACAGGCTTAAAAACCAGCGCACGCACCCACGTAGCATGTTTCAGACATTTATCGCTGGTCCATACCTGGTAATCCATTCAAACCAGCGTCTGGCTTCAGTGACGGAGAATTCCCTGGTGTCTGTTCCACAGTCGTAGCTCGGTATCCCTCCGGCTCAGAGGCTGCAGAGTGAGGCTAGGACAAACAGGGATGGGACGGGAAGTCAGTGGGAACATCCCGCCGGGTCAGGCAGCATCTCCGGAGATGTCAGTCAAAATCTTAACTGTGCGTTCACTGCGAGTTAACTCACGTCCTCTCCCGCACCGGGCTCCGGGAACCTTTCACCCCCGTTCTTGCTGCCTCTACTGGCCTCCCCACCAAACCCTTTTTGACCTTGCCTCCAGGCACCTTCCCCCCCCCCCACCCCCCACCTTCCCACCCTCCCACCACCCCCCCCTAGCCCCCTGCCCTCCTGCCTTCTGACCCCCAATTCCCAGCTCGAGTCTGAAAAGCCAGGTTGCCCAGCACCTCTGGGACCTGTTTCTGACGGGAAGTGCGCTCACTATACCAGTGTAATTTGCTGTTGTTGTTGTTTGTCTGTGTCCTACCTGCTTGGCTGAGGATGTTCCGAGGCTCAGGTGCTGCAGTCTGGCGTGGGTATAGTCGAGTGCGGGGGGTTCCAGCACCTCCCTGCGGTCTGGGGAGGGTGGGGGAGGAAGTGGGAGAGAGTTCCATTCGTTCACTGACGGAGGAGGGGGAGGAGGGGGAGGAGGAGGGGGGGGAGGGGACGTCAAACCTGCAAATCAAGGGCACGCACGCAATGAGAAGTGACCATTCTCTGCCTCTTTCCCTGTCTCCACGGGGATCCGCCGCCCGCCACTTCCGTCAAGGTTCTGTGAAGCGCTCCGAGGCGCCTGCGAATCGTTTTCGCCTCCTCTTACCTCCTCCAAGGCCCATCTCAAGACCCTCCTCTTCGACCGCTCCTTCAGACACCCTCCCTACCCTTACCTCCCCTGGCCTCTACCCCTCCTGATGCCAGCCCCCCCTCCACCCACCCCCACTAGCTCGGGTCCAAATCCTTGTCTGTCTAAAAACCTTGAAGGTAATTTTTTTTTTTTACCTCCGTGAGCAGTGTTGAAGGCTTTTGGGGTGGAGGGCACTCTGATTAACGTTGCTCTCCCGCCGTGTCCATTGGCGTAGACCTTATCATTGGAAGTGGAGGAGCCTGGCTTGTCGCCTGCCTGGGAAGCCTCGAGAGAGCTGTACGTCTTTGGGGTGCTGAACGTGCCAGGAGTCACGAGCCTGATGTAAACCGAACTGACTTTCTTTGTCTGGGACATCTCGTCTGTGGAATGTCTGAAATCAGGCGCAGCAAGTCACGGTCAGCGTCAGGCGAACTGATCGGCATCACCCGCCTCACCTGTTCAGCAAGTAAACTGATCACCAAACCTCGGAAACGCGACACGAGAAAACCTGCATCGGCGCCCGAAACGCAACAAAACTTCACGCCTCAGGCGGCGTCTCGGAGCGCTTGCTTTGCGTTTGTTTCAGACGCTCCGAGGACAACTTCAAAACGCCTAAAGGGCTTCGTGGTCAACGACTTTCAAGACTCGATATTTGTTAGTTCAGGATATCAAGGGATCTGGGGTCAAGGAGCGAGCGATTGGAGTTGAGGTACAGATCGGCCATGATCTTATTGAATGACAGAGCAGGCTCGAGGGGCTGAATGACTGCCTCCTGTTGCTAGGCTTCTAAATATTGTGAAGTGTAGAGACTGTTCTTTTGAAACCTACGCCTTTGAACTATCACTTCCCCACCCACCCTACTCTGGTTTGGGGCCCCACCATTGTAAACACTCCCAGGTCCGAGGTCTAATCTACATACAGGGCACTGTGTAAACTTGCTCACACAAACACCCAATCTCACACACACTGATGTATACACACACACACACACACACACACACTGATTCGTCCACACGCACCAATTTTGACAGACACACAGACAGTTATGGCCAATGTGTAGCCTTATTTCGCTCGAAAAAAAAAGTTGATTCAGGCATGGAATCCTTCCTTCAGCCCTGAGGGCATTAATTAACTTAATAGCGTCTATAACATTGGATTTCTAATAAACTCTCACGTAACGGGCAATAATTACCATCTCACAAGGCAAGGCTTGGGGCTGAGGAACATACATCGATTGTATTCAAAGGGAGTGGTGCCTTGTACTAGAGATAATAGACAGGTGAGTATACAATACAAGCCACCCAGGTGAGGTGGCGAGTTCAATCCCTGCTCTGTGCTGAGCCAGCCTGGGCAATAGCTCTGGCTACATCACCAGGGTTTCCTTGCTCCTCGGCCCCCAAATTCACTTAAGGTCTCAGCCTTAAGGCCCTGATTGTGTTAAGACTGTGCACAGCCTTGGAATGTTCTCAAATCCAACCTGAATTGGGGGGTGGGGGGGGGGGGGTCAACATGACTCAGATTCCAAGGGTCACTTGGGTTAAATATTGACATGACTTCCCTCCTCTCTCCTCTCTCTCTCTCCCCCTCCCTCCTCTCAACCACCACCCCGCCCCACCCATTGCTGAAACTCTCGCTAATACTGCCAGGTAATCCGTGTCTAGGAACCCGGATGTTAGTTGATTGGCGGATCGCTTTTCCAGGGATAATAATAATAATAATACTGCCTTGAAGAAAAGGAATTTAAAACAAAATAATTTGGTCACTCAAGCCATGACTGTGTTTTTGGGGACGCTGCTGTGCACAATTGGCTGCCGGGTTTCTCCCACAAAACATACAGTCAATTCACTTTTACAGTCTGTTGCGTGAAGCGGTTTGAGACGTCTCCAAGACGGGGATATAAGGCGCTCCGTCACACGCAAGGATTATTATTCTCCAGCCACCCCGAGGGTTCATTCTCCCGACGCTCTCCCCTGACTTCCTCTCCAGCTCCAGTCTCCCCTGGCGTAGAACCTCTGCGTCCCACATTCTCTCCTTTACAAGTCTCCGCTTGCCCATCACATCATTCCCAAACATCTCGAGAGTCAATGGCTCTGTGCGTCAGAGGATTGTATTTAAAAATCCTTGTGTTCTAGTCTTTAAACCCCTCTACAGCCTCACTCCACCCAACCAACGTTGATCTCCCTCTAGCCCTAGATTCCCACCTTGTAGCTTTTGCCTGTGTCGGTTCTGTTACTTGCCCTGAACTGCTTTCCTGTGGAGTCTTGCAGCTCAGTGGTTAGAGCAACTCACCTGACAAACGAGAGGACCCGGGTTCGATCCTTAGACAAATTTCCTTTCTCCACACACACACACACACACACGCACACGCGCGCGCCTTTGCTTACCTAGCAATCAACAGGAACGAATGGCGGATCGCTTTCCGGGTGGTAAGAATCTCTCCAAAAAAAACAAATAAGATAATAATTTGGCCACTCGATTCACGCCCGTCTGTGGGGGGACTGCTGTGCGCCACGCGCTGCCAGTCTGCCCCAACACTGTGTGCAAGTAACTGCGTGATTGTACACACTGGCAATAACGCAGTGCCGTGCATTACCTGCATTGGCTGAAACCCTTGTCACCCTTTAGGCGCTCCCCTCCCTCCCTCCCTCCCCTCCCTCCCTCCCTCCCCTCCCTCCCTCCCCTCCCTCCCTCGCTCCCGTCTTCCCTCCCTCCCTCCCTTCTTACCTGTCTTTGCGGCTGACGCTCAGTGCTGTACGTGCAGAGATCTGTCCATAGCTGTGAAGCTGTGTGTGGCACTAAACACGCCTTCCCCTCAAAGCCCCAGCATTCAGCAGTGCAGCGCCTCAGAGCAGCTCCTGGGATGTGACTCCTTCACACTCGGGTCAGTCTCTCTCTGGCTGCCTCGACTTTGCTTTTTTTTACCATAAAAGGAAAATGAATTCCTGGGGCATTAGTACAGAAACAGGAAGCGCCCGGGGAGAGACTAACCTGCCCTCTTTTGCACAGGCTCCGGTGTCTCACTCACTCACTCGGTCAGTCAATCAGTCAGTGTGTCACACTACTGTCAGTGTGCAGATTCTCAGATAAACTCGGTTCTTTCCAAGTGAGGTAATTAGCTGACGTGCCCTTGACAAGAACCAGCCAGTTCCTGTGAGCGCCTCTCTCTCTCTCTGTGTGTGTGTTTTGCATTAATCTCTCTGGCACTGCGACTTGTATTTGTTTAAAATCCGCTGACGATTCCTTTGTCCTGTCTCTCTCTCTCTCTCTCTCTCGTGAAACCGGGGCGAACAGGCGGGTTTTTACGTTAAAGGAGTCGTGGGAAGGGAAGGGGGTGGGTGAGGGGAGTGATGGAGAGGGAGGGAGGGAGGGAGGGGGGGTGGGAAGGAGAAGCAAAACCAGGTGGGGGAAAAAAGCCTGAAACAAAGAAAATATCAGACCCCCTCCCCCAGCTCAGCCTATCTGTTCTCACAACGTAAGCCCTCAGCTCTATCAGTGTCTGATCTCTGGTCAGGGAAGTGATATCGACCACCCGCAAGTCAGCCACTGACTGTATCAGTGAAGCTGATGAAAAAATACAGTCGGTTCACTTTACAGTGTGTATACCCCCCCCCCCCGGGGAGCTTTGAGACACATTGAAGACATGACCAAGCGCTGTATCAAAGGCCGGGACTGTTAAGTTACTGTTAAGTTACTGTTAAGTTACTGCTCGAGTGTCTCTGCGTCCTCGGCACCTGCCGCTGATGACGGACGCTCTCCTACCGGCAGGAGCTCCTGTAGCTCAGTGGTTAGAGATACTCTTGCCTTACAAGCGCGTGAGACCTGTGTTCGAATCCAGGCAGGTCAGGGCCAAACCTCGGGGGCAGGTTTCCTTGCATTAGATATAGCGCTTTGAGACGTCTAGGAGACGTGAAAAGCGTGAAACACAAACCCGAGACGGGTTAGGGCGCCCGACGGTGAGGACCGCGTGACTGTGTGATCAGCCTCCTGATCCATCACTGCAGCCACCGCGGAGGAATGGCCGAAAGTCGTGTTTGGATCAAATCGCGATCGTTTCGTTATGAGGTTCGCGGGAGACATTTTTCCTCCCTAACCTCTGGGATCAAGAGCATCGACAAGGCCGGACTTTACCAGGACTCGGCGGTCGGCTGACGCTATGAAGAGCGCTTTCTCTCCATTCACATACGCGTGCGTGCGTGCGTGTGTGAGCGAGCGTGGTGCGTGTGTGCGTGTGTGCTAGTCCGACTCACGCATCTCTGGGTCAGAAGTTTGTGGGTGCAAACCTCCACGTTGGGATTTTGAACTGACTAAGCCTGTGGTGTAATGAATGGTTAGAGCGCTCGCTTCGCAACGAAGAGATACCCGGGTTCGATACCAGGGGGGGCGTGGGTGGAAACCTCAGGTAAGTTTCCTCACTCCTCTGTTTAACCCGGGTTTGAGGTCAACTGGCGGATCACTTTATAACTACCCCACGGCCGGAACTGTGCGAAATCGTCCACAAAACACACAGTCAATCCACTTTACAATATATATTTCCTGTGTGTTTATGTACAATCCCAACCCCCTCCCCCCCCCCCCCCCCCCCCACCCACCCACGACCCATCCCTGTGATCATGAGATGTCAAGGGAATGTATGCAAAGCCCTGGAGAGATTTGTAGGCGCTATTTTTAAAAGGAAACCCACATTCTTTAACTGCCACGGTTCAGTTTTGTCATTGACCGTCTCTGAAACCCAGAACCTGATATTAGGGCCAAAGGTATTTATACAGTCCCGTCTCCTCGACGCTCACTGTCCGCGCTATTTTTAGACCCTTCAGTAAGCTGTGGGTCAGTTGTTCGAGGGTCCGGTTGCCACATTAGCACCAGAGAGAGAGAGAGAGAGAGAGAGAGGAGTGAGAGTGAGAGCGACAAGCGGGTTTGTTCAATGTTCCTGAGGCTGTTCCCCGCTCAGGTGTCCGGGGGTCCGTGCGAGGACCCTGTCGTGACCGAGGCCCACGTCATGTCGAGGGATTACATCAGCTTCGTGACGGGCCGGAACACCAGGGCCGCCCCCAGCCCGGCCTCCGCAGCGCTCCGTCACGCCGGCACAGACCTGATGGGGAAATATCCCATCTTCTTCAAGCGCTGGCCGCGGATCTTCAGGGACGTCCGGCTCGACAACGCCTGCGACTTCCTGATCAAGATCCTGGACGAGCATTTTCAGCCGGATGAGTCTTGGCAGCGCAAGAGACTGACGTGGAGCGGGATCCTCTCCATCTACGTCCTGGCCGGACAGTTGGCCATTTACTGCCAGGAGAACGGGATGGGGTCGGTGCTGGAGGAGCTGGAGGCCAGGGTGGGGCAGTACGTGGAGGCCAAAGTGTGTCCGGACATCGTAGATAAGGGAGGATGGGTGAGTAACACGACCCAAGCCCCGAAGCTGGGCAATAAAACCTCCCTCGTTGTCCCGCTCCTCGTCTCAACGCACTAACCTCCCTCGTTGTCTCGCTCCTCGTCTCAATGCACAAACTAACCCCAACCTTTGGGATTCAATCCCTCCACCTTTCCCCACCACCTCTCTCCCTCCCTCTCTCTCTCTCTCTCTCCTTCGCCTTTTTCAACTCATGCCCGAAGACCTTCCTCTTCGACTGTACTTATGGTCAACTCCTCCCTCCTTCCCTCCTTTCCTCCCTCCCCCTCTCTCTCTCCTTCCCTCCCTCTCCCCTCCTCCAGCTCGGTGTCAGGCTCCGTCACTCTTAAGTGCCTCCGAGACGCTATCCCCCACGTGAAGTTCGCTATATATAAAGGCAAGAGGTTGGCTGGCGGAGTGATTGTTGGGACAGTGAGGGGAAGGGGAGCTGGACCTATGTGTTAGCCTCTCAGGCAGGCAGCCTTGGCTGGCTTCCAAGGGGTGGACTATTCCTGGCCTCACCACACGTCATTGTGCCCAGCACCTCAGCCAAACAACAGTCACACAACACGCCGGCTGTCGCCAAGGTGAAAGCCGCAAATATTTACTGGGAAACGGCGCTGGAGGGAAGTTTGCGGGTTCACAGGAATTTCTAATGGAAGGAAATGAATAGTATAATAATCCTTGGCATGTGACAATAGCGCCTTATCACATCGTTGACACGTCTCGAAGCGCTTCGCAGAATATACCGTTAAAAAAAAAGTTCAGTGACTGTATATTTTGTGGGCGAAACGCGGCAGCCAGGTACGCACAGCGGCTTGTCCACAGACAGCCGTGGGTTGAAGCGACCAAATTATTATTATTATTATTATCTTTTGAAGGGATTATGACCCCTCCCTTCCCCCTCCCCACCTCCCCCCCCCAACCACCCACCTGGGAAAGCGATCCACCGATCGACTAACAACTGGGTTCCTACTGACGGCCGGCAAAACAGAGACGTGGAGTAAGGAACGCTACAAGAAATCTTACACTTGACTTCAGCCCTAACTCAGGTCCATCACACAACACTCTCTCGAACAGACACTGCAGTCCGACCTAACTCTCTCTTTAGGCTCAGACCCGCTCGCTGTGTCTCTGTGACACAGCGAGCTGAACCCGAGTTCAGCGAAGTTATTTTGCAGCCTGTGTTTCCAGGACTGCGTTTCACATTTAGCAGCGTTGACTCAATGTTGCCGCACACAAATCTTCTCGTTGGTGAGCGATCTGTCAGTGACATTTCAATTTAAGTAGCACAGCTGTGTGGACGGTGAATTATTTCTGGAGTCCGCGGGGTGGTGGTTAGCGCGCTCGCCTCGCAAGCGAGAGGACCCTGGTTGGATTCCCAGGTGGCCTGAAACTTTAGGCCTGTTTACGTACTCCCGCTCGCCTCTGTTTACCGTTGCTGGTCGATTGGCGGATGGGTTTGGGGGGACGCTGCTGTGCGCTATTGGCTGCCGCGTTTCGCCCACAAAACACACACTTACTGCACTTTACAGTATATCCTTCGAGACGTTCAACAACGTGATCAGTTGCCGTGTCAGGGGATTTTTATAAATATAACCGTGATTTGTTGTTGTTGTTATTATTGTTATGGGCTGTACAGAAACCATCGGAGTCCTGACTGACTGATTGACACACACACACACACTCACACACTCACACACACTCACTCACACTCACACACTCACTCACACTCACACACTCATTCTCTCACAGACACACGCTCGCTCACTCACTCACTCACACACACTCACTCACAGACACACACACATACATACACTCACTCACTCACTCACTCACTAACCCTGCCCTAGGCTCGGTTCACACACAGGCTCAGACCCGCTCGCTGTGTCTCTTCTTGTTTCTCAGTCTGGGTTTGTGGAGAGATACACCAGGAAGGAGAACGCGGAGCAGTCGGTGGTCCGTGCGTGCTGCGGGGCCGCTGGTGTTGCTGAGCGCTGGCTTGCTGGGCTTACTACAGCTACAGGAAACGCTTGTGCTGAGAACAGGACACCAGAGCAGCAACAACAAGGAGGCGTACACTGATACCAGACCCCCCGGCCCCAGACCTGCCAGCGGACGCTCTCCACGCATTGACTCCGCGCCGGGCGGTGGCTCTCGGCGGGTTAGGTGGGGCAGTCGGGCTGTGCTCGCTTCGCTCGCTTCGCTCACTCATTCACTCGCTCGCTCCGCTGCCCACTTACTCATCGGCGTATCTCAGTGTGTGTCACACCCAGCAGTGAACAACATGTAACGTTCACTCCATTGCATGATTCAAGATCCGCTCGCTCGTTCACGCACGCACTCACCCACCCACCCACCCACTCGCGCTTCTCCCTTCTCGCGCTTCTGGCCCTGGCACCCCCCCCCCCACCGGCTTATACCTCGTCCCCTCGGCTCCGCTCCCACCATCAGCGGTCGCACTTTCAGCCACTACGCCCCCAAAACTTTGGAGCTCTCCCCCCCCCCCCCCCCCCCCCCCTTACCCCCACAATCCCTCTGCCTTGCTCCCCTCCGCTCCCCTCTCTTTCAGATCATGACACAACACCTTACTCTTCGACCGTCCTCATGATCACCTCCTCACCCGCGCCCCCCCCCCCACCCCACCCCCCCAGTCTCCCGGCTGCCCCATTGTCAAGCACTTTGAGACGCAGCCCAAGCCCTCTGAGACGCTATATGTAGGGAACGGCGATATGGGAATTTCCCGATATATCCATATCGGTTGGCTCATATCGAGATATACCGAAATATCGATATTTTTAGTTTTTCGTACCGCGCATGCGCGCGCATCCGAAATGCGCCGTGCGTTCCGGGAGCGCGCGCATTCGGGGCCTATCTTCTCAGGAGGTAAATATCTTTCTCTCTCTGTGTCTCTCACTCTCTCCATCTCTGTGTTTTTCTGTCTGTGTCTCTCTATGTCTCTCTCCCTCTCTCCTCTCTCACATCCCCCCCCATCTCTATCTATATCGGCATATCGATATGAAAATCATATCGGGTTTTAGCGATATCTCGATATCTCGCCGTTCCCTAGCTATATGAATGCCAAGTTGTTCTTGTTGGAACTCTCCATTTTCCCTGATTGGAACTGTGTCACACTGTTCCTGCTGTCTGTCTCTACAGTGGTTTCCCATGTCCTCTGGTGGTGAGAGATGTGGAGATGGGCGAAGAGAGGTGGGCTGGAGTGAGGGGTGAGCAGGTGTGAGTGAGATTAGTCTAAAAGTCTGATACAAAGCTAAATACTGTACAGACTCGAGCTGAACCAAGCAATATTTGGTAGTGGGGACAGGTGGGAGGGGAAGAGTTGAGGAGCTGGGGGGGAGGGGGGGGGGGGGGGGGGTTTGTTGGGGAGTTGAATTAAAAGGCTGAATGAACCCTTGGGGGTCAGAGAGACAATCAAACCTAACCCCCAGCTCAACACTGCCACGTACTGGGCGCAAGCCAACATGACTGATCAGCGCTTCAAACTCCCTCCCTCACTCCCTCCCTCCCTCACTCCCTCACTCGTCGCTGCTCAGCCGATAGCACTTTCAGGTGACACGATCCCAACAAACCCCGACAATCTGCTCGGGAGCTGCGCGAGTTCAGTCACATCCCTTTCTACCCGCAAGACAGTCACTCCACGTCACCGTATATTCTGCAAAGAGCTTTGAGATGTCTCGACGGCTCGATAAGTCACTCTATTAATAAGAATAATAATATTAATAATTATCCTCGCATTTGATATAGCGCTCTTCGCATCTTCTGGACGTCTCAAAGCGCTTCGCAGAATACACTGTGGGCTTGAGGGGCAGCCAATTCCACACGTCAGTGTCCCACAAACGGTCGAGGATTGAAATGACCAATTTATTCTTGTTCTTTTCCTGAGGGATGATCCAGCAAGCAAGTGTGGAGTTAAGGATACTTGCCCAAGGTTTCGCCCTGACCTGCCTGTAATCGAACTCGGGTCTCTCGCTTGCAAAGCGAGCGCTCTAACCCGCTGAGCTTCAGGACTCCACAATGCGCAAAACAATGAGCAATACATCAGAAAGAAAGACTGACAGTGTTATGATTATTCTAATAAATAATAAAAAATATTATTACACAAGAGTTCTTATTCTTATTCTAAGGTGGGGAAAGATGACGAGACGTTAAACCCCAGTCCTGAAGGTGATCGCGAGAGAGGAAGTAGCGTTTGCTAGTATCTGGCCAACAGTCATAGGAGCAGGAGGCCATTCAGCCCCTCAAGCCTGTTCCGACATGCCTGATTTGTACTCCAGTCCAATTACCCGCCCTTGTCCCGTATCTCTTAATACCCTGAAGCAAGATACATCTATCCACCTCACGCCTTGAATCCTCCTCCGTTCATCACCCGCCTGATTGTGAGACCTAACCGTACGCAAATGTCGCGTTACGTTTCCCTACAAAACACCGAGTGTCCTGAGCAGTGATTACTGTAAAGCGTCGCGACGAGACAGAGTGATGGGGGGGGGGGGGGGGGGGGGCGGGGAATGATTGTCTTGCCAGTGATGCCGTCCTTCGGGTGAGATGTTAAACCAAGCTCGCGTTTGCCTGTCGATGTTCAGACGGGCCTCGATGATGTTACACGAGAACGATTCGAAACCAAAAGAGAATTTCTCTCTCCTGGCTGACAAGTCTCCCCCCCA
>CM068767.1:7431097-7533738 GCA_035084275.1 Hydrolagus colliei
TGATCCGAAGCAGGTTACACAGCACACAGACAGCACAGGCCCCAATAACACCTGGGGAGATAAAAGAGTGTCAGAAACCCTCACACGCTTGGCTGTCAGCCCCGATTCCCCAGCTCTCTCTCCCCAAATCCTGGCTACCTGCACTTATATCCTCTCTCCCCAATACCCACTCTCCCCCAATACCCTCTCTCCCCCAATACTGTCTCTCTCCCCGAACACCCTGTCTCTCTCTCTCCTCTCTCTCCCAATACTGTCTCTCTTCCCCAACACCCTGTCCCTCTCCCCCAATTCCCTGCTGGCTCCCAGAATACCTAGCTCGCTGCCCATCACCCTCTCCAAGCCCCTGGAGGTCCCTCACCCTGCAGAAGGTTGTCCACAAGGCTGGTGCTCAGCGATATCCACCCAAAGCCCAAAGTCCACGACCGGAACCACCCCCAACATCATGTGAGGGTTTCGTTAATGGTGAGGGGGTGTCTGTGTCAGTGTGAGCAATTGTCCCTCAGTCCTGGTCTAAACCCAGACTCCTGGTCTGTCTGACTGCTCCCAGGAGACAATGTTTGCACTGGATCAAGGAACAAAGTCCACTAGAGGCACCCACCGAGTCAGACTCCACCTACTTCCCCACAAACCCAACCCACTGGCTGTAAATCCCATCCGTTCCTTTCCCACTCACTAACCCAAGGTTTCCCAACTCTCGGGGTCATGACTTGGAAAACAAAATGGGTTCGCGACGCCATCTAGCTGTCGGCAAAAGAAAAGGAGTAGGGAAGGTTTTGCGCTGACCTGCCTGGATTCGAACACAGATTGTAAAGCGAGTGCTCTAACCACTGAGCTACAGGAAATAGTCAGTGAAGAAACGTGTATCCGGCCAAAGTGGAATCAGGCTTAAAGATAAATGATTCCAAGCAAATTGAAATGTCTGGGTTTTTTTTCGTTTTGAGTTTTATTTTTTTCAGATTAGCAATACAGAGATGTTATCCAAGGCACAGTGTGACAACAAAGGCAGCTAAGTGTACTGGTCAGACACGACAGTCTGTCTGTAGTGCAATGAGGTTAGTTCTGAGATACCGGCCAGCAATCAGCTGCTCTCCGCAGACAGGTACAAAGGCTTCAAGAGTTTCACTGAATTTCACAAGGCACATTTCAGAAAGATACCGAGAGAACGGGCGGCAAAGGCGACCTATGGGTTCATCGTGAGGTTCCTAGAAATGACAGCATTGGAAGGCTTCAGGCATCCCAAACTTAACCTGACGCAACCACCCACTGAGAACATTTTCGCAATTTCCCCTTTCAGTTTGAGGTCTCGCTCAAACTGGTTGCAAAATGTTCTCTTCGCTGGCAAGATCCTAAACATGGTCAATGAGAGCGAATGTCATTTCTACCCAAAGGGGAAACGCCATGATCTACACTGGCTCTTTAGCCCATGGACTAGTGTCTATTCTTCTTTTTCTTCTTCTTCTTCTTATTTTTATTATGACTTCCTGTCATAATAATACGTGTTACGTCCTATGCACAGGAAGAATCTGAGGAAGGAGGAAACTGAAGCCAACGAGCCGAGGAACGGAGTGCATTTTGAAGTCGCGAAAAACAAAGTCACGACTTTCGGGAATGTGGGATTAATGGGAGTTGATTGAGTGCGCACAGAAATCTATTCTCTCTAAAAGTGTGTTGTTGTTCTCTTTGAACAGTGCCTTGAAACATTGAAAAGAGCCAGAGGGTGGATTCATCCCAAAGCTTGAAGGGATTTATCAATGGACAATGAGTGGGTGGGTGGGTGAGTGAGTGAGCAAGTGAGCGAGTGAGAGAGGTTGGATGCTCCTATACATGAGAGCGTACAGCACGGAAACAGGCCACTCAGCCAACCTGTCTGGGCAGCTCCTTCCAATTCCAATGTAGGGTTGGTTTCCACTTGGTAATGGGGGAGGGAGTGGAGAAGGAATGGGGGAGGGAGGTGGAGAAGGAATGGGGGAGGGGAGTGGGGAAGGAATGGGGGGAGGGAGTTGAGAAGGAATGGGGGGAGGGAGTGGGGAAGGAATGGGGGAGGGAGTGGGGAAGGAATGAGGGAGGGAGTGGGGGAGGAATGAGGGAGGGAGTGGGGGAGGGAATCCTGTGTTAATACACTAGGTGTTGCTGTTTCCCCAAGCTTCTGTGTCATTGTGCAAACTTGATCTGAAATGTCATGCCCTCTAGTGTGCATTGGGTGAGACAGTTGAGATGGAAGGCAAGTCACTGAGGTTGGAGGGAGAAGGGTGGGGGGGGGGGGAGGGGAGTGTCTTCTTCGCACTATGGCAGCTAAGCCCTAGTCAGTGCAATGTTCATCCAGAGTCACCAGCCAACACTCAGGTGGTCTTCTTGTCCGTATGGCATGGGTTGAGGGGGGCGTCCCTCAATATCTGGTCGTCTGTCAAATCTCTGATCTCAGCACGAGTTGGTGCTGGGGTTTCGAAGGGCCGAGGCAGCGCTAAGGGCTCAGTTATGTTCTCCCCCAATAGTCTGATCGAGCAAATTTTCTGAGTTCGTCCCAGAAGAGGAGGCTGAAGACTGTGTGTGGGCCCAGGCGGAAGTAAGAAGGTCCAATCCCCTTGTACAGACCCCCACAGACTCTCCGTCCGGGAGATCTTTACGAAACAATCCCAGAACCCACTGTACAGCTTCCCCTGCGACAAAGCAAAGCAGTGATGAGAGAATACACTACATAATAACCCTCGATGTAGTGCTTTTCACGTCTTCTAGACGTCTCAAAGCGCTTCACAGAATATACCCTGTAAAGTGAACCGGCTGTATATTTGCGGGCGAAACCCTGCAGCAAAATGCGCACAGCAGCGTCCCACAAAACAGGCGTGGATTGAAATGACCAATTTTTTTTGAGGGATTATTATTAAGCGTGTGGAGTGAGGAAACTTGCCCGAAGGATTCGCCCCAATCTGCCTGCATTCGAACTCAGGTGGATAAACAGAGATGTGTGTATGTTTGTGTGTGTGTGTGTGTGTGTGTGGAGTAAGAAAACTTGTCAAATATTGTCTCTCTACCTGTGAATCAACCCAGGTTATCTCATTATCTCACTTGCGAGGCGAGGGCCGTAACCACTGAGCTACAGGACTCCACTGAGGCCGAACGGATCTTTCAAGGCGGGGAGTGTGTGGGTTCAGGTGGGGAGTCACTGGCTCACCTTGACGTGTGCATCCACGGGCTGATTGTAGAGTCTGGTGCTGATCACGTCGAATGGTGTCATGGCGATGACCACGGCCACGCTGCTGATCATGCCGCTGATCAGACCCACCAGCCAACTGTCTCTGCCAAACCACTGGTTACCCAGCAAAGCAAACACCGGCTGGGTTAGACTCCATCCTCCCCTCGTACCCCCCACACACTCTCGGTCGGTGACCAGCGGTGATACGCGACTGAGCAGTCACAACGTGTTAGTTAGTGAGCGCCAGCACGAGTGACATGTCAGTAACCGATGGTGACACATAGAGATGTACGTGATGAGTGAGTGCGTGAGTGAAGTGAGTGAGTGAGTGAGTGAGTGAGTGAGTGAGTGAGTGAGTGAGTGAGTGAGTGAGTGAGTGAGTGAGTGAGTGAGTGAGTGAGTGAGTGAGTGAGTGCGTGCGTGAGTGAGTGACTAACTCAGGTCACTAACCAACGGCAGTATATCGATAACCAGAGCGGGTGATTGGAGTTGAGGTACAGATCAGCCATGAACTCACGGAATGGCGGCGAAACAGGCTGGAGGGGCTGAATGGCCTCCTCCTACTCCTAATGGCGTAGGAGTGTGACCAGCACGTGAGTGACCGATAACTCAACCAATGGGAACAGTCACTGGGTGCCTTTGCCAGGGTTTGAAGCGGATGACCGATCGCTAGTTAACGGACGCACTCAAGAGGATCTCGCTTCTCGAATTGCCGCTGACCTGTTGGTCGTTGACCAGCTCCTTGACGGAGGTGAAGGTGGCGAGCTGTGCGGCTGACCCCACCATGGTCCTGCGGCTGACCCCACCATGGTCCTGGGTATAGCCCCACTGACCCCCCTCCACAGTCCCAGCACCCCATGCTGCCGGTAGATAGTCACAAAGGCTGTCAGAACTCCCTGCGGGAGAGAGAGAGAGAGAGAGAGAGAGATGTATATACAGTATATTACAGTCGCGGAGAGACACCCAAGTCCTCTGAACACTAACACTATTCTAGTCTCTCCCCTTCTGCCGTGCGCAATTGGCTGCTGCTGCGCTTCGCCCACGAATATACAGTCAATTCACTTTACAGTATATTCTGTGAAGCGCTTTGAGGCGTCGAGAACCACAGAGTGCTTGAAATAATAATAATAATCCTCAAAGCACTTCACAGAATTGACTGTACACTTTGTGGGCGAAACCCAACAGCCGACTGCGCACAGCAGCGTCCCCACAAACAGCGTCGCGGAATTGAGTGACCCAATCATTTTCATTCTCTCATGTTTCTTTCGAAGCCACCATTAACCCCGGGACGAGATCCGCCGATTGACTATAGTTCCTCGGGGGTTCCGAATGGCCTCCTCCGGTTCCTACGTTTCCACGCTGTTTGTTTCAAAGCGCCCTGAGACGCTACCCTGCGTTGGAGGGCACTACCGGTACAAGCGCAAATTGTTGTTGTTGCTGCCAGAAAATGTCAGTGGCGGAGGGGGGGGGGGGGGGGGGGGCGCGGGAAGGAAGTGAAGAATGAACGGGTGGAGAGGAAGAGAAATCAATGGATAAATGCATCCACCGACACAACCACCCACTCCTCACTGAAACATGGGAGAGCCCTGGATTTGCAGATGTATAAACACAGACATCCCCCCCGCACCTCCCCCGCAGCTTAATGACTAACTGTGAACCCATATCAACATTGCACCACAACAAGCTCCATTGCCGCTGATTAGCAAAAAGATCTTGTAATTTTTTTATGGTGCCTTGGCATTTGCAAGCGCTGTGTAGTGTTGTTTTCGTAAGAGCCGTCACCACCAGGTCTCATGATACGTTTACCTGGATGACCGTGGATCGAACTAGTGAGAGGTGCTGCTCTCTTCATGACTCAAACACGCACACATATACACACACACATACACACACACACACACAAATCAGCTGCTAGAGAAGCTCCTATTCAATCTGTCCTGTGGCAAACTATCCGTGAGCTACCCTCGGTGAGGTGGAAGGGCAGTTACGGTCACCTTGTCTGTAAGGGGGCGAAACGCGGCAGCCAATTGCGCACAGCAGCGTCCCCCCCCACCCCACAAACAGTCGTGGATTGAAATGACCAACTTTTTTTTAGATTGTTGTTATTACCTGGTGGTTGTGCTGGTATCCCACCCGCGATGGCTGCCGTAGACTGTACCTGGAGATGTGTCTTCACCTGTCACAAAAAAATCAATCGGACGTTTGAAAAGGGCTTTTGCGGCCTAGAAAGCATTCCGCTGGGAAACTCACACGTGAAAATACGTCAGCGGAGATCCCCAAAGCATTAGCCCAACCCTGTTTGTTCATCGTCAGACGACCTATTTATTTATCAATTTGTGGGGGGGGGGGGGGGGGGGGGGGGATTGTTAGAATAATTATACAGTAATAATCCTTGCATTTGATATAGCACTTTTCATGCCTTCCAGACGTCTCAAAGCGCCTCACAGAATATACTGTAAAGCGAACCGACTGTATATTTGTGGGCGAAACGCAGCGGCCAATGGCGCACAGCGGCGTTCCCACGAACGGTCGTGGATTGAAAATGACAAATTTTTGGTTCAAGCGATTATGATACTATTATCAGGCGTGTATGTGTGTGTGTGGAGTAAGGAAAGTTGCCCAAGGTTTCACCCTGACCTGACCTGCCGGGAATCGAACCCAGTTCCCTTGTTTGCGAGGCGAGCGCTCTAACCTACCACTGAGCAACAGGTCTCCACAGGGGACGCGGGACACTCGGGATTCGAACACTTTCCATGATATTCCTGACAAAGGGAAATTACTACGCACTTGGAATCGGCTCCTCCCTCCGCCCCCGTCCCCTCCCTCCCGCGTGGACGCTCAGGGTGAGGAGGGCAGAGAGAGCTTTACACCTCGGCAGGCGGGGAGCTGCAGCTGTTGTTTTCCTCCCACACACAAACACGTGGGAGCTTTTCTTGAAGCTAAACAGAATCCTATGACTGTGCGAATCTCAGCGGGCAGGGCTGGCTGGCGAGAGTTTCCACAAACAAGTAGAGTGCGGTGACATTCACTTTAGCCTCTCCATGAACCCCGTCCTCGCTCGGCTCCACTGCACCCCCCCCCACCCCCACCCGTCCCCAAATCCTCTTCTTCGCCTTCGAAACCCTTCACGACCTTGTTCCTCGCTCCCGCCTTGACCTGCTGCCCCCCGCCCCCCCCCCCCCCCCCCCCCCCACATCAGCCCTGTCTGTCCCCTGAGCTCGGCGGGCTCTGGGTCAGCCCGCCTGGCTGACCCCACCATCGGAGAGAGAGAGAGGTTAGACCTTCAGCCTTTGGAACTCCAGCCATCTCAGAGTCCCGTCACCTCGCTCCTCGCTCAGGGGGCCTCCTTCAAGGCCCATCTCCAGATCTCTCCTCTTCGACCCTGCCTTCCCACTCCCTCCCTACGCCCTCCCTCCCCCCAATCCCTCCCTCCCTGCCCTCCAAACTCCTCGATTCCAACCCCAGGCTCGGGTGTGAATCCAAGGCAGTAAAATAATAAACAGGATAATTCTAAAGAGCAAAGCTCGGCTGGCTCATAAAGATAACTTGAACCCGAGGGAACGAGGTCAATGTGGTTTCTACAGCTCCTCCAGAGGCAGAGAGCGAACTGGTTTTCTAGACTTCTGGTTCTCTCCCCAAATCCAACTGGAAGTCATATAATAATAATAATAATCCTTGCATTTGATACAGCTCCTTATCACGTCTGCTAGATGGCGTCTCAAAGAGCTTCACGAATATACTGTAAAGTGAACCGACTGTATATTTGTGGGCGAAACGCACGGCAGAGGCCCATTGCCTCAGCGCGCAGGGAATGCCTCACAGTAATCCTGATGATAATAATAATAATCCTGGCGTTTGATATGCAGCGCCTGGTCAGGTGTGCGAGACGTCTCAAAGCGCTTCACGGCAAGTTCCGCAAAGCGTAGCGTCTGTGTGTTTTGTGGAGGAAAACGAGGTCCCCATCTGCGCACTGACAGCATAAGAGTTGGCTTTGGTAAACTGTGTTTGCTTGTATTCTTCTTACTGCGTTCAGCTTGCTCCAAGTCTCTATTGCAAAACACAGCAGGTTTAAGTTGATAGATGCATTTTAAGGTTTCATAAGGATTACTACTATTGTTGGGTGACACGTCTGATTAGCCCAATCAATATATTTACCGAAAATCAGTTAGGGGGCTAATTTGGTTGAAGACTATGCTGTGCCATTGCATCATTCTCCACTCTGCGGGCTTTTGTTTCCTTCTTCACCCTCAAGCTGGTGAAATGTCAGGTAAATGACTGATGATGCATAGAACATCTTTGCATAAGTTGTTAACTCATTTGGTGGTAGATCAATGCAAAATTGTGTTAGGTTTGTGTGTGTGAAAAAAAATACAGGCTGGTGTGGGGGGGGGGGGAGGGCGGGGGGAAGGGAGTGTGGGTTAGTGGGGGGAGAGAAGAGGGGAAACTTTTCACAACCAACAATTTGCAGCATTACTCATTTCGCCCCCCAAACATGTGCAGTCACTCCACTTGACTGTGCAAACCCGCGCAGTGTTTTGAGACGTCACGTCGACGAAATACAAGGATTATTGGTACTATCAAGGCACTATAACAAATGCAAACATTATTCTTCATTGTTATAAGGCTCTATATCAATTGGAAACATGACGATTATATTATTATTAAGACACTATAACTATTGTTATTAAAATACACTCTTGCAATGATTAGAATTATAAGACTGTACCAAATTGTTATATAAGACACTAACAGCTATTATTGGGTATACAGTGCGACAAAAAATATTATTGCAGTACAAGCCACTATAACATATTATTATAGGAAGACACTAGACACTAGAATTATTATTATACTATAGCAAATAATATTATTGTAACACTAGAATTGTTATTAAGACATTATTATTCTAAGATTGTATAACAATTATTATAGTAATGGTAATAAGCGAGTAGTGTTGCAGTGGCTGTGTGTGTGTGTTTGTGAGTGTCTGTGTGTGAGTGTCTGTGTGTGAATATGAGTGTCTGTGTGTGAGTGTGAGTCTGTGTGAGTGTAGTGTGTGTCTATGTGAGTGTCTGTGTGAGTGAGTGTGTGTGTGAGTGTAGTGTGTGTCTATGTGAGTGAGTGTTTGTGTGTGTGTGTAGTGTGTGTCTATGTGAATGAGTGTCTGTGTGAGTGAGTGTGTGTCTGTGAGTGAGTGTAGTGTGTGTGGTGTGTCTGTGTGAGTGAGTGTGTGTGTGGTGTGTGTCTGTGTGAGTGAGTGTGTGTGTGTGTCTATCTGTGTGTCTGTGAGTGAGTCTGTGAATGAGTGAGTGAGTGAGTCTGTGAATGTGTGTGAGTGCGTGAGTGAGTGAGTGAGTGAGTTGACTGACCAGGTAAGCCGGGCTGCCCACCACAGCCCCCAGAGCCCCGGCCAGGGCTCCGGCCGCGATGCTGCGGGTCAGGCTGGCTCTCCCTCCCCGGTCCCGGGTCAGTCCCCGGGTCTCCAGACGCGAGTACAAGCCCAGCCGGACCCCGTTCATCAGAGCCTGGTACAAAACCCCGGCCGCCAGCCCCTTCTGCAGCCCCAGGAGCCCGTCCTGCCTCCCGATCACCAGCAGGGCCTGGAAGGCGTTCCGGTAAAGCCTCCGGTAAGTGCCGGCCTCCCGGAGCTCTCCCTGCAACTGCATCCGAGTCTTCACCACCTCCAGCGGGTGGCTCAGCACACAGGCACCCGCTGCCGCCAGCCCTCCCAGAGCCCAGTCCGCAGCCTGTAGCCCCTCCACCATCGCCCCGCTCACACACTCACTCACACTCACTCACACACGCAGTCCGCACTCACTCACACACTGTCCACACACACACTGTCCACACACACACACTCACTTACACTCCACTGTCCACACACACACACTGTCCACACACACACTCACTCACTCACACACTGTCCACACACACACACACACACACTCACTTACACTCCACTGTCCACACACACACACACACACACTCAGACACTGTCCTCACACACTCACTCACGTACACTCCACTGTCCACACACACAGTCCACACTCACTCACTCACACACACACACTCACTCACTTACACTCCACTGTCCACACTCACACACAGTCCACACTCACTCTCACACACACAGTCCACACTCACTCTCACACACACAGTCCACACTCACACACAGTCCACACTCACTCTCACACACAGTCCACACTCACTCACACACACACTGTCCACACTCACACACTGTCCACTCTCAACGCTCACACCCCGCACACTCACACACTCCAATCAACTCTCCCTCCCACCCTCACTCCCCACACTCACTCACACACTCTCCCTCCCACCCTCACTCCCCACACTCACTCACACACTCTCCCTCCCACCCTCACTCCCCACACTCACTCACACACTCTCCCTCCCACCCTCACTCCCCACACTCACTCACACACTCTCCCTCCCACCCTCACTCCCCACACTCACTCACACACTCTCCCTCCCACCCTCACTCACTCACACACTCTCCCTCCCTCCCACCCTCACTCCCCACACTCACTCACACACTCTCCCTCCCACCCTCACTCCCCACACTCACTCACACACTCTCCCTCCCACCCTCACTCCCCACACTGACCCTCACACACACTGACCATCACACACACACACACACTCACCCTCACCCTCACATACACCCTCTCTCCACTCACCCTTACTCTCCCCACTCACACCCTCCCTCACTCTCTCTCTCCCCCCGAGTCTCTGTCCCTGTCTCTCCAGCAACTGCCGGTGTGTCGGAAGCTCGAGTCTCCGCCCTCTCCTTCTCTCTCCCCCCCCCTCCCCACCCCCACCCACCAATCTCTCTCTCTCTCTCTCCCCCCCTCTCTGGCTGCTTCTCTCCCCTCTTTGCCAACCCGGGGTCAGCAGGATGGAGTCAGGTTGCAAAGCAAGTCACCCTCGATACAGCCCCTGGCTATGAACCAGAGACACAGAGAGAGACAGGGAGAGAGAGAGACAGAGAGTAGAGAAAGACGGGGTGTGGTGGGTGGTGGGGGAGAGAGGGACAGGGGAAGAGAGAGACAGTGTGTGTGAGAGAGAGAGAGAGAGAGGCAGGGACACACACACACAGAGAGAGAGACAGTGATTTTTTTGCCTCCAGGGTTTAAAACAACTTCAGCGATCAGACTTTACTGAGCAGAGACACGGGTTACACAATGAAAGACCACGACTCTCCTCTTTAATAATTAATTCCGTCCTATTTGCACCAGTTTATTATATATATATATACACACACACACACACAGTAAACGCTGCATTTACACTGTGAAGTGAAGACAAGAAACACATGCACTTTTTGTAACAGTTATCTACCTGCAATTTGGGTTCCTAAAGACGCAATCGGTATCAGCATTTAAGATCAGAGTATTGTTATAAACCGTGAAATCCCTCAGCAAGAAACTTCAGGGTTGATCATGCTTGAAATAATCCATCCATCCCATCCATCCATCCATCCAATCCACTCCCATCCCAGCCCATCCATCCATGTCAGCATTCAATATAGTAGGGATCAATTGATGGTCAGGATTAAACTAATCTTGATGCCAGTATTGATTGGTACAATTCAATAAGCTCCTCAAAGAAATTCAATGACTTTTATGTTACAAGGGCCAGAGGAGAAACTGTTTTGTCTATGATTTTAAACCTCTCCATGACTGACTCACTCATTCACTCACAGCCAGCTAAATACTCAAAGTTTCCAGCAGAGATTCTGGGCGGAAGATTAGGATGGTTTTGAAATGCAAATTGACTGGATTATTTCATTAAAATGCCAGTACATTTGATATTGTAATGTCCTTCTTAGTAAAAGGGAGTAAAATTACACAGGATTCATTTGGTAGGATTTGAAATTGCACCAATCGTCATCAAGACAATTTCAACACTCCACCCACCCCTTTGTATTTAAAAAAGTCTAGCTATAATCAGAAAGCAGGAGAAAGGGTCGCTTAACTCTCTCTGAATTGATTTCAAACAAATTTTGAGAGAAAATGTTAGACCGATCATTGAGGGGCTACTGAGAGAGGGCGCGAACGGAAGAAGAGACGTTCTAGAAATAATAATAGCTGTCCGTGTAATATGGATCACGACACAGTCTAGGTCACAACAACCAGAAACATTTCATGTCTGCAATTCACTTCTCCTTGATGTTCGCAACACAAAAACACAGTCATTGTGCGTTACAGTACAGTAAATACATTCTGTGAAGCTTTATGAAACATCCTCCTGGTGTGAAAGGTGCTGGCTGTGTCAAAGGTAAAAATTATTTATTATGTGACTTTGAACATACAACAGCATAAATAGTCCCTCTCCAAACTCCCAATTCTAGTTTCTGTTACACACTCGGAACGAGAACATTTAAAAATCGCTAGGACCATTTAATTTCCCACGGTCTTTAAAAGTAGTATTTTGTCACAAACCAATAATTTGAACTGTTTATAGAGGACAGACCATCTCCATTGTGGAGTTTCCCCATTTCTATAATGTACACACTAAATCCTGCATGTCAGGTCTGACTGCAAAATATTACAGTGCAAACAAAATCTTATTGAAATAATAGATTATAGACAGTTTGTATTGTAACTCACAAACATGCTCCATCATGGAAACAAAACCTTAGTAAAAGTTACGACAGTGTGTGGTGGTGTGATTGTGTGTATGTATCCTGCAACTTCCAGGAATCATAGCCCCAATCCCCCATTGCAAGGCTCCAGTTTGGAACTAAACCAGCACTCAGCCCACAAATTTATAGGGATGCCAAGACTAGAAAGTAAACTCTGCTAATTATTAACCTTGATAAAACATACTTCACATGAGGTGACTAGCTTTCTGCATGCAGAGAGAGTAAATTCTTACTTACTCTTAGTAAAAAAGGTTTGCTTAGGTTATGAAATCTAGCTTGTGCTAATGTAATTTACATCATCAAACAAACTGACTTGACAATAGAAAACTAGGCCCATCGACCTATTCATTCCCACGAGCCCCGCATCAAGAGAACCCAGCACCATTTGTAACCAACATCGTTTATTTCTTTATTTCCAGTGAATTGCTCAGGCTTACAAAAAAACTATTGGTGTTCTTTATTTTGAGGTATTTTGATTAGCAAAGACGTTGCTGCAACAAGACAGGGTTTTGCACGAGTCAGCAAGTAATGTGTAAAAGGATTTCCACGACAGTCAGTGAGTGATGCGCACACTAACCAGCCAGCCGGTGCTGTTGGGAACCTAGTAAATAGCTACTTTCTTATAATTAAAAAAACTACATCCAACAGTAAAGTCTTCAGAACAAACTGTTGTACTTGGACCCTCTAGTCAAAATAACAGGTCAAATCTAAAACGTAATCCAATCTAAAGCAAAGGCATAAAAAGAGCACAGCTCACTAACACTCAACTCTGAACACGGACAAACTATCACACACAGAGGCTAATACAACTCCAAACAATGCTTGTGCTTCACACAAACAGCTGGTGAGGCTGATGGAAGCTGCTGACATTAGTTGAACATTTTGCTGTAATTTTAAAACTCCCGACACTGGAGTAAATTTTGCGCACATCAATATAAAGGACGCTGTTGGTGGAGAATAGTACATTTGGATTATTTTCCATCCCAACAGCGCAGGTTGAATTCATAGCCAATAGAGAAGTGTCTGACCATGCCACCCTCCTGCACATCACACTGTACAATGGCACATTGTAAATCTATCTGGATTCTCAACCACTTGAAAGGCGCTATACAAATCTATTTGTCGTTGTTTTTTTAACAGCAGCATTGAAAAAACAACAGCTATTTGGTTTGCGTAATGTATTACAGCTACTTTCCATTTTAAAATTCACTAAATGTTGGCAAAAAACTGATTAGAACTAAATACTTTAAAAAACAAATTCTCTGCTGAACTGCGATGGCGCAGCCGGTTCCTAATGGAAATACTGATGATTCCTTCAATTCCTAGTGGTAACACAGACCTACAAAACAAACCAGAGAGAGGGCAGGAAGTGGTATGTAACAGATTTGTTGAAAGTTAAAAGGAAAGGCAAGTTATTCATTTTAAATAAATGATAAAAAGCCTCGTCCTGATGTGAGTTATAATAATAATAATCCTTGTATTTGATATAGCGATTTTCACGTCTTCTAGACGTCTCAATGCACTTCACAGAATACACTGTAAAGTGAATTGACTGTATATTTGTGGGATCAACGCAGCAGCCAATTGTACACGATAGTGTCCCACAATTGAAATGACCAATTTATTATTGATTTTTTGAGGGATTATTATTAGGCGTGTGAGAGTAAGGAAACTTGCCAACGGTTTCGCCCTCCCTGGAATAGAACACAGGACTCACTCTTATAAGGTGAGTGCTCTAACCACTGAGTTACAGTACTCCACTGAGCTGAACAATAAAGATCAGTTTGACCCCCAGAGGCACAACATTCTTCATGACATTTGTCTTAAGACCATGGTACTGTAGTAATACTTAAGATCAGGCAAAATTTCAGAGGTTTTCCTCAAATTTAGTGTAAATTCAGAAGTCGGTTTTCAGCAGTAGTTGATAAAAATAAATCATATTTAGTGTACAGCAAATTCCCACAAACAGCATTTAGGTGAATGACTCATTTTATCTGGAGGATTGTTTGTCAGTACAAGTAAGAAACGACGCTGAATGCCAGACACACATACGGTTTCTAGAGAGAGGATTCCAGTATAAACTGTCTCATTGCACCAAGTCCCATTTTAGTCCATAAATGTAACAACAGGCTTTACATCTCGATAATACTGAAGCAAGGCAGATATAACCCCATATATAGCCCTTATAAGGGCTATAGAGGTATGTACTGTGTGCACACACCATGTATATTACACCACCACCCCCACCCCCCCACACACATTGTTCAATAAAAACAGTTTTTTCAGCTGCTTCTAGCTGTTTCAATCTCTTAACGTAACTGTGTCTAACATTTACTATACTTCATTAATCCCATCATTTCATAGGAGTTTCACTTGCTTGAATGCCAAGCTGAAATAGGTTCACGTCCCAACTGTTACTGTTCTGTGATGACAAAGTTCTGTACACTGGGGCATTTCCCACTCTGCCAAAAGCTGCAGCTACACTAATGAATGAATGGTTCATTATTCAAGTCGTACCCCATATCCCTTCACAAGATCAATAATAAGATCACGTGTTTGACAAATGAATTGGGGACAAAAAAAAACACCAAACATGCGACCCATATTTCAGCTTTGCAAAGAAAAAGAAAGACATTGCCCAGAATTTGCAGTACTAGCGATATAATATAAACAGCTCAGGTTGTCATGGACACAAGAGGAGAGGGTTATTCTTCCAGTAAATGCTTGAATGGATCTTCTCATGTGCAACAATGATGCCTTGAATCCACAGCGCATAATACCAACAGACCACGCACGGGCTGTTAGCACTTGCAAGAATCACATTCGCTAGTTTACACGATATTAATGTGTTGCTGTATTCTATTCCAGGCAGAAAGATTCACATCAAGCTGCACAAAGCTTCTCCACTCGACGCTATGCTACTGTGTCTTTGGAAACAAGCGCCTCTCTTCTGCTGGCAAAACAGTCCAATGCACAGCTTGCTAATCTACTTTGTGTAAATCTGATGAATATAAATTTCACAAATCGCACCTCACTAATAGAAGGCATTAATTAATATGCAATGGTGTGACTTATGAATTGGATTGTACAACAGCTATAAACGGCACAAGTGAAAGGATATTCTCTGCTACTGAAGAGTATATCCTATAAAGCACTTTCTGATACGTTTCGACAACATGGTTTATTGTAAGAATGGCAGAAACAGTTTAGCCAATAGGGATGAATTTAAGAATGTTCCAAAATTCTGCCCGATCTTAAATTTTGAGCTGGTCATTTTAAAGCTAAGGCGCTTGACTTGCTGATCCCCCCAAAATTGCAGGAATCAGGGACACTCCATTCGCTCAATTTCCCTTTCCTCTCGGAGTAGAAGAGCCTCACTTTCCTGCAGGTCCCTCACCTACACCTTTCTACAGGCAGCAGCTGGTGAGTGGCTGGGAAAACTCAGCTCCTTTCAACAGACTGATGAACCGAACAGTGTTCAGAACTGAGAGGCATTTCTGAACGGGGCCAATGTTATCTCGTAACAAATGCCCCTTTTTGCAGGGGTTTCCACATTTGCATTTACACAACAACAGTGTGGGTTTCGTTCTGCGGTTTGAAGAGAAGGAGAATGTCGCACAGACAAGAAGAAGAAAACCTTAGAAACTGCAAAGTCAGTAGCACACATTCCACCATGTCACCAGCACCCAGCGCTGGACAAGATGCCACAAATCAGCTGCTCCACCTCACACTAATCTCAGGGTGGATGTCAGGCACAGCCTTGAGTGCTTTTAATTAATTTATTTTACAGACAGCTTCAGGAGCCTCATCAGGAAACAGAGTGTACAGTCCAAATCAAAGCAACAATCGATCAGTAAAAGCATTCTTTATAAAAATGGTATTTCCTAAAATTCTATCAAGGATATATATATACTATATATATATACTATGTGCAGACCCCTTTGTATCAGTTGCTGAGATTAACTATCATCTTAGTAACTGTGGAGGCTCCCACACCAAAGTGCCTCTCCAGTGGGAACCGTGAAAATAAAATCTTCATTAAAACCATCAAGGAAATTCTCTTGAGTGGAACTGACAGCTGCTTTCAGAGGCCTGGGAAGTGACGGCAGCAACAGGATAGCATTATTCCATGTTGCGGGAACAAACAAGCTTGCGAGCAACAAGAGACAATTACTGTGCAGCGTCATTACATGGACGTGCTCGGTTTGGCATGGCAGCCTTTCTTTTCCGAGAGGAAGAGAGAACTAGATTCAACCAACGTATTGAAGATGCTATTGTCCAATAATGGAGGCCACACAGGCGAGTGCTTGTTGTCAGTGAGAGGCTGAGAAAACCAACTGTTCAGCAAAGGTCACCTCGGCCCAGTGGGAGAATTCATTACACACCTCAGGATAGATGGAATCACTCACCTGATACCCAGCTAAACAAGTAGGTCTGTGTTCAAAGACCATCGGGTATCCCTGACACTGTCGCTTACTGTCTTATTTCCCAAAGCTTTGATAGGTAGTCTCTGTCAGTCTTCTGGTGGGCAAGAGATTTCTGCCCAGGCAAATCCGACTTCCCACATACCCCAATGTGTTGCCACCAGAATTTCGCTCTGTGCCTCCCAATAACTTTGTGCACACGATTGCCAGCATGACAGTGAGCAAGCTTCGGCTGAAGGACTCCAGCCCTGACGGTGCAGTTCTCTGGGGGTTCAGCACCAGGGATCTCGCTCGGAGCGTCCTCGGTGAAGACTGTCACTGCGCTGCCACGTGGTGCGAATCAGCAGCACAGCATCTTCACACTTCCTCTGAACACAGGGCTCCTCCAGCTGCTTCTGCGGCAGATCCACCTGAATCACAGATACAGAGTGTCAGCGCAGAGATACAGGGAGCCAGCAGAGATACAGAGCGTCAGCTCACAGGCACAGATATACAGAACAGAGATAGAGAATCAGAGCAGAGCACTGTACAAGGAGCCAGTCGCAGAGTCACTTGGGTGAGTGGGACACATTTTCAAAATAGCGCTGCCAGAGTACTTGAGAATCAATCAGCTGTTGGGACACGTCTAATACATTTTTACATTTCTTCCTATTGATGCGCAAAATACAAAACCGACCGAGAATAGCTGCCAGCTCGAAGGCTTGTAACTGAAATATCCTCGCAATGGGAAAGACACTATACAAATGTCATCTGTGGTTGGGAGTGACTGACCAGGCAATTTTACTGTGTCAATACCACGGATTCCTTGCTCACCTGGTAGATGCTTCTCCAGGCTACGTTAAGTGCAGTAATGAAACATTCCAATTCTGCAGTACAGCTGAAATACAGGAACCAAGGGGGCAAAGCCTGCTTCTGATCCTCGGAAAATTCCTGCAGAGGTTAAAACTCGGCTTCGTAACAAGCGAACAGACAACAGATGTGTAAAAACAAACCATTTTGTGAAAGCAAAGGTCAAAAACAACACATATCTGAACAGCTACAACATTTTTATTTAGGAGGGATTATTATTAGGCGTATGGAGTAAGGAAACCTGAGCAAGGTTTCGCCCTGATCTGCCTGGATTTGATAAGGCGCTATATCAAATGCATGGATTGTTATTATATTATAATTTTTAGCTCTCAGTGGTATTTGAGAATAGCTGTCATCTTGGATAGATAGAAGAAAGGAAGGTTTAAGGCAAAGGTAATTTAGTTCCTTATCAACTTCTTTTTTAAAAAAAAACACTACTTTCCCTTCCCTTTCTCTTGTGATACAATGCTCTATGCATGGCAGAAAGTGGGCTGCGAGGTGCCTGCTGAAGTTAACTTGTCCAGGCTACTGGCTCAAACATCACTTCCCTAGCCCCCACCAGCCAATTGTCACGGTCAAAGCTCACACACAAACAAACACTTGAGAGAGCTAACTCAGCTTGTAAGACATGCCTCTGTGGAGTGAGAACTCGAAAGCCTTGCTATGTCCTTATTTACTAATGTAAATGATTAGTGTTCAAGCTGAAGACCATCTCTAATCATACTCACCAGCAGGCAGTACTCTCCATTGGGGTCGATGGAGATGCTGTTCACATTTATCAGCTCAGCACTGCCCAGCGATCGGAAGAAGCTTGTCTGGGAATCCTCGTGGCATGTAATGACCAACCTTTCAGTTACAACAAGGCAGCAGGGGATACAAGGCATGGGTGCCACACCCTGAGGAATAATCTGACAACACAAAGCAACAGTTACTACACTAAATAGTCTCATTCGGTGCGATTCAAAGTAACGAGCACTCGTCACTGAAAGCAGAGCAGTGAACACACATACCCGTTAATATCAGGAAGAGTTGAGCACTGCCTAAGCAAGGGCAGGCAGACACTGCTCTCAGTACTCGCTTACCCCTTTGGACACCGCTTGACAGAGGTGCTGCATCCAGTCGGCCATCTCCTTCTCGCTCTTGGCACTCAGCTCCAGAGCAGGACGCTCGGTCAGGATCACATGGAATGTGTGCGGCCGCTCCGTAATGCTGGATCTTCGACACCCACCGCACTGCTCCCCACTACAATAATAATAATAATCCTTGCATTTGATATAGAGTTTTTCACATCTTATCGACGTCTCAAAGCGATTCATAGAACATACTGTAAAGTGAATTGACTGTATATTTGTGGGTGAAACGCGGCAGCCAATTGTGCACAGCAGTGTCCCCACAAACAGTCATGGATTGAAAATGACCAATATTTATTATTGTGTTTTTTTTGGACGGATTATTATTTGGTGTGTGGAGTAAGGAAATTTGCCCAAGGTTTCGCCCTGATCTGCCTGGGTTCGAACACAAGTCTCACGCTTGTGAGGCAAGTGCTCTACTACAGGAGCTCCACAATATCACAACACTAGCATTTTTCAGCTAGTAAATTCCCAAAGTGCTCAACAGGTATAATTAAGAGAGCAGGGAGAGTCAAGGCTGTTGACCAGAAGCAAGCACATTGGGTTTGAAGGGAAGGAGAGAAGACATGAGGCAATGAGACTGAGGAAGTGCGGCAATGAGAAGGAATGGGTGGAACTGCACAAACACAATGGACACTGCAAAGGCTAATCCTTAAATTGTAATATGCAATTTGAGAACAAATTTGAACCAATAATGAGATAGAGTCACGCAGCAATCTATTGCAGACACGGTATTGGGTTAGAGAGAGAGAGAGAGAGAGAGAGAGAGAGAGAGACAGACAATGGGCATTCAACTGCATACACTTTTATAAAGGAACTTACGCCAAGTTTATCGAAATGATGGGCATCACATTTGTTCTGTCAGGGTATTGATAAAGGATCCCGTTGCTGCCAAAACAAAGCAGTTCTGTTAACAGAGCTTCTCATGTGGCCATAACAGTGACAAAGTGATTAAGATGTTATTTCTATCTTGGGGTCAATCATCTGAAGCATGTACCAGATTGAAGAAATAATAATAATCCTTGCATTTGATATAGCGCTTTTCATGAATTCTAGACTTCTCAAAGAGCGTCACAGAATATACTGTAAAGTGAATTGAATGTACATATGTGGGCAAAACGCCCACATATTGAAATTATATGAAATGACCAATTTTGTTTTTGGGGGGGATTATTAGGTGTGTGGATTAAGGAAATTTTCCCAAGATTTCACTCTGCCTGGAATTGAACTCAGGTCTCTCACCTACCTGCAAGGCGAGTGCTCTAACCATTGAGCTACAGGACTCAACAAAAATCCCCAAAGTCTTTAAAACCTCACTCAGTTGACCAATAATTTTTTCGGGAAGGATTTTATGTGTCAAAATGTCTCAATGCAGTAATTATTGTTGAATGTAATAACTGTTTTTGTAGGCAAAAGTCCTATTCCAGAGACATGAGATCTTTTAACGTTGAATGATGAATGGAACCTTGGCTCAAAGTCTTATCCGAAGACCATCACTTCCAACAATATAATACTTCTCCAGTACCTTACTGGAAAGTAAACTTTGATTATAAGTCCTAACATGAGGCTGGAACCCACAACCTTTTGAGTTAGAGATTGCTAACAACTGAGCCAACATGACATGACACATGTGGCAGATTGGTTGGTTGAAGTGACAGGATTGGAGTCAGAACCTCACCTGAGCACGACATAGGAGGATTTCCAGATAGGTGACCCCAAGTAGGTGGTTCCAGCCTTGTAATGTAGTGATCCCTCTTTGGTGACTGAATTTGCACCAGGCATGTAGAGGTTTCCCTGGGGTCCTGCAATTACATCCAGAGGATCTTCCCAGTGAATGAGACTATACAGGTGGATGGTGACTTCAGTTGGCTGTAAACACAACAACAGCTTGCATTAATATAACATCCCTCACGAAGGGTAGCGACCCAGAGAGCTTGACAGTGGCAGAACACGATGCCGGGCTAGGGGTTGGTGACCATAAGCATGGTCACATACAAAGGTCTTCAGACGTAACCTGAAGATAAAGAATAAGGGAGCAAGGCGGAGGGATAGAGAAAGAGTATTCCAGAGTTACACAAGTATTTGCATCGCAGTATGAGGGCCCAAGCCAACAAAGACACCACAAAACATTTCCTATTGAACTTTTTAAATAAACAACATTTGAAGGACATTCTCTTTCCCTATTGCCAAGACTCGAGGAGTCTTTCAAGCATGCAGCCAACTCTGGCTTCCCATCGGTCTGTGTGATGAATGAATGGCGAGACCGAGTAATGAACGAGTACTACTCGGGAGTGAATGTACACAGACAGGAACATATACTTGTATCGTGTGGCAAACCTTACCTCACATCTGGACTCCTGGGCCACAAACTTGGTCAGTGCCAGCCTCTGCATAGTGGCATCAGTCAGGATGCTAGGATATGGTGGCTCACGACAGCCTTTAATCATGGCAGACTTCAAAGCACTCAGGAAAAACCTAGAGAATATGAAATGGGTAGAAATGAGTCAAATGTATTTTCTTACATGAAACTATTACTGTTTTTAAAATTTTATTTTTGAAGGGATTGTTACACCCAGGAAAAAGCGACTCCCCAAATCAACTAAAAACCGGGTTCCTACTTACCTTCAGATAAACAGAGGAGTGTGGAGTAAAAAAACATGCCTAACGTTTTGCCCTGCTGGGAATCGAACCCAGGTCCTTTGTGATTTCTCTAACCAATACACTACAGGACTCCACAACACATATACCGCTGCACTTGGTACTTACTCTGTGAGGGTCTCATCTGCCGTGTCGAGCAGGAACTGCCGGCGCCGATTAGTGCAGACAAGCTGGATAGTCTGCTGGCCAAGCCCCACCTACAGACATGATACAGAAATGAGTACATCATACTGGCTTCAACAGGTATACCTGCATTCTAAAGCATCTCAGAAATAATTCCTCTTCTTCAACCATGATGGCTGAAAACTACACCCAATAATATAATTCTTGCAAAAATCAAAACAGTATGTAGCAAAATGAAGGTTTTCTTCAAGCCTCTTTCAGCGCCAGTTTACTTTCTGCATGGAGTAGTGTCCCTCCTAGTGGTGTGGGCGGGATGTGCAGGACCTAGCCAAACCTGCATGTGCCCAGGTATCTCAACAGCAACAATAAAATTACATTTGTAGAGCGCCTTTCAAATCGGGAGGACTTCTCAACGATTTGGTACTGAATAATAAATACTGTGTAATAGCTCTTGTTTTACTATCCTTGTAGAGTTCTGTAGCTCAGTAGTACTCGCCTCACAAGCGAGAGACCTGGGTTTGATTCCAGGCAGGTCAGGGCAAAATCTTTGGCAAGTTTCCTTATTCCACATGATAATAATAATCACTTGAAATACACAATAATTTGATCTCTCAATCCACAACTATTTGTGGGACAGTGCTGAGACCAATTGGCTGCCAAATGTTTCATCCACAAATATACAATTCATGTTACAGTATATTCTGTGAAGCGCTTTGAGACATCTAGAAGACGTGAAAAGTGCTATATCAAATGCAAGGATTATTATTATCTTCTAACTTTTTGTCTGCGTATTACAGCCTTTTCTTTTTCTCTACAATAGCTGCCACTTTTTTTTCCCACACTCCCTGACAGCCTTTCTCATTTAAAAAAAAATAAACTTTGTACTTTTTCATAATTTCATTCTATACAACTAATCTTTTACTTTCTTATACCTTATTTTTGTTCTATTCTCCCCATTTAACCTTGGAGCCTTTGATGAATTCTTTCATTTGAAATAACCTCGACCTTGTCTATCGATACACATTTAAATATGAAAAACAGAAACACTACAGCATGAATAACTAACTCACTGAGATGTAGTCGAGTTCATTGTAAGACACCGCTTCTTCCACAGAGTACGGCTTGTCAGCAACTCCTGCTCAGAACAAGACAAGGAATCAAATACAGATACTTGGCTCCAAAGATAATAACAGCAAGGCTCTCCCAATGTCCCACTACTATTTCAAAAGCAATTAGGTTAGAACAATGTGTGTTTAATACACATTTTAGCACATCTGAAAATTCCCAAATTGCTGAAATACACCGGTTACGCAATTATTCCTCTGATATTGAAGTCGCAGCCAATGTGTGGTGGGTAGGAAATACCTTTCCTCAGCAGGTAGATGTAACAGTCTGTGAGAAGCACATACAACAACTGCAGGTTCCCCTCCATGTGTCCTGACCACATCCGCATCATCTGAAAGATATAGCTGCATGTAGGCAATTTGCAAAGACCTCAAGCTTCTCCAAAGCTATAATCATGTCTGAATTCTGTTAAATGACACAGTGGTTTTGTTTTGGTGGTAGCTACTCCACACCGTCAAAATCCAGCCATGATGATTAACAAAGGGAAAAGAACAACAAACATCAATATACAATAATGCCTTTCATATAAGAGAAAAAATACATAACGTACACTGGGGCGTTTAAGTCGCCTCAATTTTTCAGCTCAAAAATAATATGTTTTGGCCTATACTTGCCATATAAATTGCCCTCCCACAATTTTTGGGAAGATGTTTTAAAACTTAAAAGGTCGAGTTACACACCGCGATATATGGTACTGCTAGTTCATTATGCTGCGAATTTCTGCATTTAAACCAAGTATTAGAGAGACTCGCATTACTTTCGTTTGGGGAATTTCTCTTTGAGAGAAATTACCTTGTAGAGTTGTTCTTCGTTCTCCCGGAAGACATGAATCATCAATAGAAGCAGGAGATTGTTGTCCACCCTAAAGGGACGAGGGCAGAAGACATGAACAGAACTGTTCCTGACCTAGGTACAGTGCAGCATTCTATCTAATCTGGCTAATGCTGCGCAATCTACTGCTCGATTACAAATCAGAGGCTTGAGAATCAGTACCTCAGATAAAACAGCACCTCTGTTGGGATATTGTATTTAAACAGGTGAAGTGAATTTTAAAAATCTTTCTAACAAGAATTCAAACCATGTAAATAGCCCCAACATCAACACATATAGAAAAGGACTGAGGTTTAGGGTTCAGTATAATAATAATCAGAGCATCTTACCTGAATTCAGCCGAATGAGTCAACTCTGAGGGACTAGTGCGGGCTCCCTCTAGCTCCAAGGTGTTATTTCCTGGTCCCTCGAGCTCCAAGTGGCTAACTCCAGCTCCCTTTCCCTCTACAGAGCTACTATTGGCAATTTCTTTCTCTGAGGAGCCAGCTCCCTCTGCCTTGGGAGTCTCAGGTCCTCCTGGCTGCATGTTAGACTCTTCCAGGCCAGGGCTGCAAACCTCCATCGGATCATCTTGCCCCGAGAGCCGCTGCGTTTCTGTTGTCTCCACTCCGTCGCTCCATGGGGCAGCAGCCTCCTCTATATTCCCAGGGATTTCCTCCCCTTTGCACGTTTCCGAGTCAGCGCCCTCATAGCTACTAAAAACATGTGCTTGTTGACCATCCCCTGAAGTGTCATGGTCGCTGCCACTTGTTGCACCAGCACCTGGACTCTCGAGTGCAAACCTGTAGAAGTCCATGGTGGGCGGCTTCCGCTCACTATAGGGAAGTTCATCCGGGGTGTCCCCCGGGATACTGGTCCGAAAGGGCTGCTCGGGTTCATCATTATCCACAGCCCAGCTGTTGTCATTCAGCGTTCCATTCAGCCGTTCAATCACCTCACTTAAAGGATTCCCTACACTGTCCATTGAAGTGTCCTTCATCTGTGGTATAAGCAGGCCTGGCTGGCTATCTGCCTCAGACACGCGACGGGTTACATAAGGCGGCTTGTCCCGGGGGCTGTGGCCGTCCTCCCCACCTGAAGCCTCTTTGCAATTCTGCAAATACAGTGCATCATTCTGATCTTTTGCCAAACGGCTGGTAAAATCCTGCTCGGACTTTGCTTCCTCCTTTGGTAACAGCACCACTAGAGTTTTGTCCTCAAGAACTCGTTCCTCAGATTTTGCCCTCTTCTTTTTTGTGTTTTTTTTCCTTTTCGCCAATCTGAGTGAGGAATGGGAACCATATAAAGAATCAGAACCGCTTGCACATGAAGTACAACTAAGGTCTACAACGCCTGTGGCTGAACTGTATCTTCATCAAATTCCATTGTTTTTTTCGTACTCGAGCGGATCAACATTAAGATGTTTCTCCTCACTTATAAATCACTTCATGTTCCTGCCCACCTAATTTCTGTCATCTATGCGCTATATCAAATATATCAAATGCAAGGATTATTATCTCCTTCAGCTTTCTGGTCCACTGCTCGTTCCTCACTCGCTCTTTTCTATCACCACTAGCTGTTGTGCTTCAGCTCTCTAGAACTCCCACCAAAGCTCCCTTCACTTTGTGCCTTCGCTCCCCATCTTTACTCAACAACTCCCCACCCCAACAATTTTCCCAACTTCCCAATTGCCCACCGCATTGAGACATTGTAAAGTGCTTTTGAGACACTGACAGACAAGGCAATATAAAAATGCAAGTTCTTCTTTCCTGATCTTAGGTGATTTACCTAATCACTTCAAGCTCCAGCTCAAGCTCTGCAGAATCCTGCAGCTTTCCATTGCTCCCCTCTCTTTCACACTCGGTGTTGGGCACCGTGCTCAGCTCCGGCATGCTCCGTGCCTCCACCTTCTCGGTGTTGAAAGGATTGTGACGTAAAGTGGGGCTCTTCCCATTGCTTTTGTTTAAGCTTTCGGAAGTCCCAGACCTGGGGCAGCTGCTGATTGTATCCGTCAGTTCACCCTCTGCCGACAAACGCAAAGAAGTACAATAGGCAAGAGGTCAGCAGTTATTTTCTTCCGTACAAACTTTTTGGCTTTATTCCACCATAACTGCAGATCTGAGAGGAGAATAAATTCACTAAACTGATGCTTTAATTCAGACGTTTTATCTGAAGTTTTATTTCCTTTCAATACAGCCCAGTGTTCGTCTGTGTAACTCCAGAACGCAGCTGTACACCAGCACAAAGCTGCTCACACTGCACAGGCACCAGCATGCAATCACATTAACGTTTCTGAAAGATCTGATGTTGTAGAAATCCAGTCCACTTCCATTCCTTCTTGGGACGAGAAGGGTCCTACCTCCCAAAAGTGGACTTCATAGGGTTCAATCATGCTTCAATATAGGGGCAAGTGTGGAGCACAATAGAGGGCTTTGTGTAACCATAATGGGCTGGACCATATGGCAATGGGTAGGCAAATACAACCAGGTCACAGCAAACACCCTTCAGATTTAAAGGAGCCCCGAAAGACCACATTCTGAACTCGATTCACTCTCTGAGACAGAGAACCCTTACTCTAATCTTCTTCGCAGAAGCAAACAATGGCCATAAGTGACACTGCATCCTTCAAGCAGGGTCGTTTGGTGGCTGGTGGCTTTCATCCTCTAAGAGGAAACGACCTGTCTGTAGTCTCCACTCAGACCATTAATGCCAGTGTATGAGTGATCCTCTGAGAGCATTCTCTTCTTCCCACTCAGAACTCAGGACAATCCAGATTACTTACCGCAACCAATGGGAAAGTAGGGCGTGGATGGCAGTTTGGAGAAAATGTTTCAAAAAGTTGTTATGGGACAGACGACACTGAGATCAAGCTTAAGCCAAATTTTAAGTTTACGCCCAAACTTATTACTGAGCTGGAATTGTTGCAACACTCAGAACTGTAGTGCATTTTCAGTCACGTAACAAAGCATTGCCATTCATGAGCAAGAACTGGGGTAAATTACACACCTTTACAAAAAAGCAAAATAAATTCCCTATTATTGGCAAGTAAAAGTACTGTATCATGAGGGGAATGGGGGATCATTGAAGCCTGGATTCAAAACAGCCCAATAGGTAGATGACAGCCAGCACAGATTCCGAAGAAACTGATCTTGCTTGACCTCCAAATATCCTGTGATGTCCTGTCGACATGAAAAGCACAATACAAATGCAATTTGATGTCAGCGACATGTCTAAGATAGTATCTAGTAACCAACAAATCAGGGAAAACTTTCTCAATACACTGACAGCTTTCTACACCAGGTCTCACACACCTCTAAAATCACATTTACACAACAACAGGGAACACTGATTACAGCCTGGTTCTCTGGGTACAGTAGCGCAGAGATGATAAGCGAGGAGCAAAGAAACGGATATCTTTTAGATCACCTTTGCGCTTATGCAGAATTGGAAGAAGTGACTTTCGTGCACAGCGCACAGTGAGGTCAGCAGCATCCAAGTCAAAGGTGCCTATTTTGTAGTTTGGGAAGTTGGCTAGTCAGTGCTAGAAACTGTGATCTGCAGGAAATCATTGTTACAAGTGAAGCAATAATGATAATGTAAAACGACTGCTTTATCCTGCCCCAACAAGCAAGACCCAACTCCACGCCACATCTCCCACTGGCTCTGCATACAGACAATTACAACTCGATAATGAAGTCAGACTTGGAGTGGGCAGGGCAGGCGAAGTTTGGATATATCCACATCATTCGTAAGTAATATTAAGTATTGCAATGGGATAAAAATATTTATATAATACATGAATCGCCATTACTTGTTTGGTGATCTCTGGTAGGTAATACGGGGACAAGGCAAAGCTAATAGCTATAGGCTTACATCGATCCTTACAGCACATACAGAAGCCGATGAATTCATTGTGTTACTGTAGCACACTGAGCCACGCATTTGTCCCCAAATATGTTATATTTCTATTTCAAATATCGGTCCAATTCATTTTCAAAAGTGATTAATGGTTTCTGCTTCTGCTTGAACCACTATTTTTGGGAGGACATTGTTTGTATAAATTGTATAATAAAATTGTTTACAAAGATTTTCAAAGCATGAAAACAGGCCACTCAGCCCAATTAATCTTTGCCAGTGTTTTTACATCACACAGGTCTCCACCCACCCATCTTTACTCCATTCCATATCCAACTATTCCCCTCTCTCTGAACTCCAGGATCCTCTTGATTGCGTCTACAGCACCTGATTCAACCACCACTTCAGGCAGTGAGTTCCACAATCTTTCTCCCCTGTGAGTATAGTAATTCCTCCTAAATTCTCTTACTTGCTAATTTATACACCTTTGTTTTAGAAGTTTAAACCTCAAACTTTGGTTCCCACTTCATGATTTATGATTTCCTCTCTTTTCTGTGCCCTTTAACATCGGCAGCTATTGACCTTGACCTTTCAGCAGTCCCCTTTGTACTTTGAGTGATGCATTTAATGCAATTAGTGACAAATGCTCAATATATCAATAGGCGGCTAGTTTATTCAACTACGAAAACATGATCACTGTAGAGATTATTACAGGGCCCAGGGCGACCAGTTTCCTGTCAGATCTGGTTACAATTCTAACCCACCACCATGAGATAGAGCAAAAATCGCGCTAAATTTCAGTCCATAAATTGCATATCATTCCCAAATATTAGCATTACTCCACCTCACCGACCCACAGCCCTGGCAGGCATGCAAATGAAGTGTGTGAGTCGAGTCAAGACACAGTTAGGGACAGAGCATGCAGCAGGCAGAGACAGAGAGTGTGAAATACAAGTCCCACCTTCCCAGTCTGTGCTGGGCATGGAATGTACTGCTGGAAACACATCTCCAAAATCATAATCTACAGTGAAGAGAGAGAAAAAAAAACACAAATGGGTAACAATGACAGTTATGTTCACAAATATTCAAACAGCACCAGATGAATTCTGCCCTGCATGCTGGATGGAGCACCGATCATTTTTCTTTCATTTTGCTGAAACTGCAAATATTCCCACAATGTTCTCTCCTTTTGCTTGTGATGAAGAATACTATTAAGTCAGTGAGCCATACCTCACATGACTCAATTCACTGGTAGGAATTAACAAGCAGACATACATTTGACATTGCGACGAAAAAATCAAAGGGAGAGGTTAGAATTTTTTGTAACATAGAGGATAACTAAGCTATTAAAATGTTCTACAAAAACAATAGTTGAAGCGGAATCCGGAGCAGCTTTTTTTTTAAAAAAAGGGAATTAGACAAATACTGTACGAAAATGAATACTATAAAAACAGTAGTGAAATGTAGGGAAAGAGCATGGAAGTGAGTCTAAATGGATGGCTCTTTCAGAGAGCTGGTGCACGAGCTGCTGTTCGTGTTGCTTTCTGATGTGTATGAACAAACCTATTACAGCACCTATAATATTGAAACGTTTCAGAGTGCGTGACAGTAATTAATACCAGTTGTATTAAAAAGACTTTTTTTTTATATATAGGCAAACATAGTAGCCTGTATGCACAAAGCAAAGTCCCGCAAACAGCCCCGAGGATGAGTGATCAATTAATTGATGTTGCAGTAAAAACATTTCCATAAAACAAGCTCTATGCACTCTTTTAGTTTGTGTATTGGGGGAACTGTACAACAACAACAACAACAACTTAAACTTGTAAAGCGCCTTTCACGTCGGGAGGACGTCCCAAGGCGCTGCACAGGAGGTGTGTGACCCGAGCTGGGAGGGGAGTGTTCGGGAAGGGGTGAAACACGTAGGGGAGGTCAAAAAATTCGGGGGGGAACAAAAGGCATGGTTGAAGAGAAAAGTCTTCAACCCGGCCTTGAAAGAGGAAAGGGAAGAAACAAGACGGAGGGATTGGGGGATGGAATTCCACAGGGTGGGAGCGGAAAAACTGAAAGCCCGGCCTCCAATGGTGGGGCGGTTCGGGCGGGGGGCTTGGAGCAGGACAAGACCTGCTTAACGGAGGGTCTGGGTGGGCTTATAGGGGGCAAGTAAGTCGGTTCAATAGGGCGGGGAAGGCCGTGTAAGGCCTTGAAGGTGAGGACGAGGATCTTGAACTCGATCCTCTGAAGGATGGGGATATTACTGTACAGTAATAGTATATCTGGAGCAATAAAAGGACAATATGATATCCTCAGCTAAATGGCCGAAACAATGATTCCACTCAAATACAAGATTGACAACCTAGCAACAACTCAATAAATAATATTCCGCACTCCCCTTTCCTGCTTAGTTTAGAAATCTAGAGATGGAAGCTCATCATAGCTTTTGATATAGGAGCGAAGCTAAAGCCACTGTAGCTAAACACCTACTCCTAATATTACAGAGCAAAAGGCACAAAAAGTTTTAGTTGCTTGAAAATTGCAATTGGAGAATATTCCGTACCTAGGAGCGAAGCTGGCAGTTTGCTGTTCCTCCAACGCACTGCAGGAACAAACATAAAAACATTCACACCGCACCCTCACACTGACAACTAAGTTACCTTATTTATTTTAGCACAAACTCAATGCACCGAATGAGCTGTTGGATCAGTAATCGCGAGTCGCAAAGGCCAAAAGTGAAGTCAGTGTTGATCGAGCAAGTCAGCTGCAGCTACACGCATGGGTAAGACTTAACCTCTCGCACTCGTGATTTGGAGAAATTATCTTCAAAACCAAACATAAGATCTGCTGCCTAATGCACACTCAATTCTTTAAATCTCTCCAACCTGGTCAGCAGATGAGAAACTTGCATTTTTATAGCACCTTAACCAGCCCACTTCCAGCCATCTTCAACATCATTTCTTCCCAGAGAAAAACTAGATTCAACGATAAATCCAAGGAATGGATGTTTGAATGTTTGCAATCCTTGTAGTGGTTGGAGGCAGGACGTGGACAATATCATGGTGACCAGATTACAATTGGAACATTCCATCAGCTTCTTATTCTTATCTAATAACTCAATGATAATCCTTGCATTTGATATATTGCCTAGTCATGTCGTTGAGAAGTCTCAAAGCATTTTGCAGAACATACCGTAAAAGAATCGCTCTGTTTTGCGGATGAAACGCAGAAGTCAATCGGCACTTAACTTGCACTCGCACTATGTACAGTTAATAATTAATATTCTCTTCTATAGCAGAGCAATGAGTATTTGAGAGGACAGCTCAAGCTGGTGAAGTATTCACTTTTCAACAAGTCACATAACAGTAATTTCTCCCATACATCTGAACATTTTGTCCCTAGTGGGAGACCGATACATGTTCAAATTAGCGATCATTCCTGTACTTTGTATACCATTTTGTACATTTCCCCAAGGAAGTTAGTCCCATTCGTACTAGGCCTTCTGGATCTTGGTCCAAAACCTTTTATTTGGGTGTGTGGGGAAGATCAACACAAGATGAAGGTTACAACTTTGCTTTTTGTAAAAATAAATATTATTAAAAAAAAATACTGTATATATTGCATATAGGTGAATTTGTACATGTTTGTTACGTGGAAAAAAAAACTTGCATTTTTAATATCACTGCACATTAAATATTTCAAAGTGCTTTACAGTAATTATCGTTAAACACAAGTAACTGCTTTTGTAGGCAAACGCAGCAGCCGCTTTGATTACAGCGAAGGCTCTCAAACACTGCGAGATACAAGGTTACGTTTTTACAGCGCCTTTCACATTGGGAGAATGTCCAGAGGCACTTAACAATACTGGTGTGGCACCTCAGCTAGGGGGTGGGAGCCAAGGGGTGTGGGGGAGCAGGGGGAGGGTAAGAGGGACGGAAAGCATGGTCAAAGAGATAGGTCTTTGTCCTTTCTTCCCAAATAGAAATGTACTGTTTGTGCCTAAATTCTGGAACTCTGAGCCTAAAGTACATGAGAAATAGATTAAAGTTTATCCAGCACCTTGGGACGTCCTCCCAACGTGAAAAGCGCTATACAAATGTAATTTTGCTGTTGTCTTGACAATAAACTTGGGAAGATTGTTGACCAGGTCACTGGGGAAAATTATCTGCTTTTGAAATAGTCCCACAAAATCTTGTACAACCACAACAAAATTACATTTATAGAGCTCCTTTCACTCCTCCTCGTTGGGAGGACGTCCCAAGGCACTGGCTTGTACATCCACTTGAAGGACAGACAGAGGCCCTTGATTTAAGGTTTCAATACCACCAGCAATGCAATTCCCCTCCCCAACACTGTAGCGTCAACGTAAACTGAGGTCAAGTCTTGATGCTAAAACAGCCAGTTGAAATAATAATAATCATCATCCTTGCATTTGATATAATGCTAATGTAATTTGTCTCCTTCTTCCTCTTAAAATTGCCTCTTCAGCGTCTTGGGACATCCTCCCAACGTGAAAGTCGCTATACAAATGTAATTTTGTTATTGTTAAAGGTAATGTGCTGAGTTTGTGTCCTCAGCTTTGCCTTGGCTCCAGGGCCTATTGGCCGTGCTGTCATTAACCTGCACTGTTCTTTTGCATAGAATGCTTTTTCACACAATCTCTGAAACGCTTCAAGGCAATCTTAATCTATTTTCCATGTACTTTTGACTCAGAGTTCCAGAATGTAGGCACACACAGTACATTTCTTATTTGGGAACAAAAGACAATGGCTGCCTTGAAAAAAACATTTCAAATCCAAAGTCAGGACTCCTCAGAGTACAATGTAACCTGCAGATCACCGGCGCCACAAAACTGAATCCTGATTTGCAAAACTGAATCCTGAAAGGGGAGATTTACACTGACTATATAATGTATTGGGGATATGCAAAATTTTAATACTCGGGAGATTCGCCCACAAATATAGTCGGTTTTCCTGCTCTCCTTACCCCTACCCCGACCACTCCCCCCCTGCTCTGGTCCCTACCTGGCCGTTCAGCGCCTTGGGACATCCGCCCGATGTGAAAGGCGCTATATAAATGTAATTTTGATTGAACAATAGTTGTAGATCAATGAAAATATGGGAGTACGTTAGTGATTCATGGAGATCATGGCTGTCTTTTATGAATCTTGCTTAGATTCAGTTCAGCAGCTACAACCCTGATAAAAAAAACTCCTGATTGGAGAATGTAGCCCACACCCAATCAGCCAGATAACTACAGTATACATCTGCTTTAATGTACAGTGGCTTAAATCCCAGCAGTAAATTCAGGCTGAAACTTAAAGGAATATATTTAATTGAATATGTATGCATGAAACCCTCATCATTACTGGCAATTGGAGATAGCTTGTTCATTCAGTGATCTGCTACAGGGTTAAAGAGAGAGGACGAGAGAGAAAAAAAGAGAAGGGCTGACACAGTGTGACACTTTAGTGATAGCTCCAGGAAAAGTTTTGATTTACAAAGTACACATTGTGTTTTGCGCACTGGCCTGATAACTCGACTCTTTTTACATCCAAATTACAAAAGAACATAAGAATTAGGAGCAGAAGTAGGCCATTCGGCCCCTCAAGCCTGCCCCATTATTCGATACGATCATGGCTGATCTTCTGACTGTAGATATTGGGCTCTCAACTGTACAAGGCTCGACTGAATTATTCGGACACTGCAAAATCCTAGCACTTACCCTCACTGGAGGGGGCGATGGCGCTGTCATCCCATTCCAGATTAGTGGAGGTGACAGAGTTGAACGAGTTCAGAGAAAGGCTGTCAGAGCCCTGCACTGAGTTGGGTAGACGCTCTTCAAAGTCCAGCAGGTTGTGTGGCTTGTAATATTCGGGCATGTATGGAGCCACGTCCAGGTAGGGAACATCCTACAAGCAGACGATTAAGGTCAAGTTGAAATACAGGAGGCCGGCAACAAACTAGGAGCTCAGTTGTGTATCTCATCGTAAGGGTGGCCCCGCTAACAATACACTCCAGCAATGGTGTGTTAGGCTAGACTTTGAAGTCAAGGACTCTAGTAGCACTTGAACTAACAGACCGCTGACGCACAGATGAGGGTGTTACCTATTGAGCTCAATTGGCACCTTGTAACAAAGAGAAAACTAGATCCCCAGAAAGGCACAAATATTTATGTAAACACAAAACTGTATAAATATGCGGTTTACAGGAGTCAGGATCCTTACCAGATCCAATTCAAATCGGATGAACTCCAGTCCTGAGACTAGTGTGAGGAACAGGGTCAGGTGATCATCACTACAGACCAGGGCATTCCTTTGGGAATCAGAAAAAAAGAGAAAGTTGGGATATAAGCCTCAGCTGTACATTTCTAAAATTTATTTATTTGTAAATCCAGGGAAGCCCTGCACAAACAAATCCAAATAAGTACTGAAGTCACATAGATACACATGAGATACACTCATCATATTTCCATTTAGTTGGATTAATCTGACTTACTTGAAATAGTACTTGTGAAGCAGAGTCTGATTTTCCCAGAACAACCTCAGGTAGCTCTCCAGAGAATTTTCATTTAATGCCAGGTACAGCCATGCTCGACCTTAACAAGAAAAACAAACCACACACCACATATGCCATCAAATGCAAAACTCCAAGCTTATCCTAAACTTGTATCAAATGTTTAATTGCTACAAATTGAAATGCTTAGATACTGAAAGCTTTTAAAATACAAGTGAAGAAGTCCCTGCTACAAAGACTCATATAGAGACTCTTAGAAATGTAGGGAGAGCATGTCATTCAATCCATTAATCCTGTTTCACCAGTTTATCTCATTGTGGCTAACATTTTATACCCATATCGAAAACTACGAGGGGTTAAATCTTGTTCCGGTAAACTGCATTAGTGGAGTGTGATACTCACTGCGACCAAGGTTTGTGGACACATGCTGCTGCACCTCTATCTGTTTCACTGCCTCACTGCGTGTGAAGTGGACAACGAGCACCCAGTATCCAGAGGAGATGTCCTGCAAACTGAATAAGCAAAAGATACAAACGTTATTTAGCAGCACGCTTCAAACAAAGTTACTGCCTTAAATATCCGAGAACTGGAAGCTGTTTCCAAATGCAAGTCCTGAAGGCGAGGACTTAAAAGGTGAGAGCAACTAGACCAAAATATTACAACAAGCAAATCAAGATTATTATTATTTACAATTTCTAACTCAGGTGCACTGTTCCAAGTCTTGCAACTTACCCATAGAGCAGGGCATGATCCAAGTGCTCACACAATCTCTGGAGGACCTTGTCATGGTTTCGGATGGCTGGTGTCTCATCCTCGCAGGCAGCAAAGTAACCCTGGAGCTAGGAGAAGATATACAATCTTCATTTAAAGATCTTAACACTCTCCTGCCAACTGCCCCCGAACTCTTGACTTTTATTAGTAAGAATTCTTTTAAAAAAACACCCAATCATTCTTCATGATCTAACCCTAACTTAACATGAGGTGATTATGAATGTGTCAGATGGGAGTATTCCACCACTCAGCAGTTCTGCTTTAAGAGTCTTGCAGGGATTGTGCAAGACTCAGTACAATTGTTAGGAAGTACAATCAATATCCATGTCCACAGGCTTCTTCCCCAAGTTTTATTGAAGCCTCACAGACAGCAAATCCTTTTTGACTCTGATAGGTTCTCTCAGGTGTCGCACACTTCCTCCCGACCCTCTCTGTAAAACTACAACTGCGTAGCATGCTTGCAAGGCTTCTTCAGAAGTTTAAAGCAACCTCCTCTCAGCTGAACCCATCACTCTCCCACATCTAGAAGATCATGTAAAATCATTGAACGATGTAGTATAAAAGCAGACTATTTGAACCCTGAATTTTGTCAATGAACCAATATAATCATAATCGCCCGTGTGCTTGTTCTCCCATGATATTTGTCCTCTTCTAGAACCTATACAATTTGTGGATTTTGCCTCAATTTCAGTTTGCAGTAGAAACTTCCATATTAGCACCACCTTCCGTGAAAATATTTTTTTCTAAATTCACATTATATGATTATTTAAAATTTGCGACCAATTATTCACTTGGCAGCCAATGAAAATAATTATTACCCCCATCATAAACTTTCATAATCTTGAACATCTTCATCACCTTCAACTCGGCTCCAGTGAAAACAACCCTAACTTCTCAAGTCCCACTTCATAACTGAACAATCTTCATCTCAGAAACTTGGGAATCCAAGTGTGTTACACAGGGAGGAATGGAGTCATGAACTACTCTGCGCTATGTCCATTGCAGGACATGAACGTGTGCAGAGAGCAGCATGTTCTGTTGGATTGTGTGCATTGTTAAAAAATAGATGAGAAACTCTAGCATTTACCAATCTGGCTCAGTAAAAGTGCTCTATTGTATAGAATCCGTCCAGGATTTACCAGCTAATTAGCACTGTGGGCTATTGAATATTTAAACCACACAGAGAAATCAACAATTTAAATAGCTACAGATCAATGCTATCTTTCCCTCACATTAACACTGAAGGTCCCTAAGGGCTTACGTAAAGCACAAATCAGTAATAGAACAGCATCTTCTGGACAAAACTGATATGATACGAACCCAGTAACAGAGGGACACAGAGGGTTGTGAAATTCCGACGACAATACTTCACAACATTAAAGATGGAGGTTAGAAAAAAAAATCTTGACATAGAAGTTGGAATGCAGAACCAACTCTGTGCCACAAACAGTAGCTATAAATGAGCCTTTTAAAAGGAAGAAGAATGCTTGAAGAAGAATTATTTTAAAAGGTATGGACAGGAGAGTGAGATTAAATGATTTGTGGAAAAAAGCTGCAGTATCACAAGTCGAAGTGTCAAGCTGACCAGGAACTAGGCTTTAGTCTTGAAATGCTCATTTGTGCTTCAATATGGAGCACTGAATCAATACTAACTTCTTGGGATGTCCTCCCATTGTAATTTTGTTGTTATTGTTTATTGTTGAATCAATACTATATTATCCATTGAAATTTATTTCAAAATATTTTACCTTCCACAATATTTTAATTCTGCCCACACAACCAAGGGCAATGTTATAATGCTGAGGAAATCAACCTGCACTAAAACAAGGGTAAAATGTACATTCAAGGACATTTGGTTTTTCCCAAGTGTGGAGGGAGCTGCATATAGCTCTGAGGAGAAACATAAAAGTACAATACATCGTGATGTTCATGACCATTAGTTATCCTCTTAGCTGCGATGCAGAGTGCCTGTCATAATGGAAACCACAAACAGGGAATAAACGTTTGGTGAAAATTCTGCTTTACAGGCGTAAAGTTGAAGCCCACAGAAAAAGAGAGATAAAAGACAAAAGACAATTCGCAAAGCAAAGGGAAGATGGTGAAGTGGGAAGATACGATCTAATGGGCTGAAGAGTCATCTATACACAAACCTATTTTGTAACCTTCTACTCAACTCTGTTGATGTACTACAATCATTAGGCGATATAGAGAATTGCACGGGAGCCAATCCTTTGACATTGTGCCAAATTTTTAGGTAAACACATCAAACTGCTCCCATCTTGGTCAGTGACAACATGAGTAAACACAAGGCTCGGGACAGACCTGGTCACTATATTTCTAGGGCAATGCCACAGGTCTCAAGACTTTGTAATAAACCGTCAATCTCATTTACCCTCTGGTAAACCAGTTATAACTTACACATTATATTAAATTGAATTTCAATTTGGGAAGGAATCTGAGGGGCCGAAGGAGGTCATCAACCGCATCAAATTACATTTACACGGCATCTTTCACATCGGGAGGGCGTCCAGAGGCACTGGACAGTCAAAGGTTTGGACCCGAGCTGGGGGTAGGGATCAGGAGCGGTAGAAGGGAGGGAGGGTGGCTGAAGTTGAAGAAGAAACAAAAAACATGCTTTATTTGATAATAATAATAATCTTTGCACTTGATATCACACCTTATCACGTTGCTCTGAAAGCACAGAATATACTATAAAATATAAAGTGCTTTGAGACATCTCAGAGCTCTTCGCAGAATATACTGTAAAGTGAATTAACTGTATATTTGTGGGCGAAAAGCGGCAGCCAATTCCGCACGGCAGCGTCCCCCAGAAACAGCCGTGGGTTGAAATGACCAATTTAGTATTATTGTGTTTTTTTGGACGGATTATTTATCAGACGTGTGTGTGTGCGTATATAGAGTAAGGAAACTTGCCCAAGGTTTCGCCCTGACCTACCTGGAATCAAACCCAGGTCTCTCGCTTGTAAGGATTATTATCAATGGATTAACAACAACAAGGAGTAGATGATTGTCTGGGAATAATGACAGTCAATTACTTATTGTATTTATTTATGTAAAATAGCTTTTGTCTCTCCCTCTTTCTGTCTTTCTCTCCGTCTGTCTGTCCATCTCTCCCTCTGTCTCCCTGTCTCTCTCCCTGTATGTCTCTCCCTGTCTGTCTCTCCGTCTGTCTCTCCCTCTCCCTGTCTGTCTCTCACTCTCCCCGTCTCCCTCTCCCTGTCTGTCTCTCCCTCTCCCTGTCTGTCTCTCCCTCTCTCCCTCTCCCTCTCCCTGTCTGTCTCTCCCTCTCCCTGTCTCCCTCTCCCTCTCCCTGTCTGTCTCTCCCTCTCCCTGTCTCCCTCTCCCTCTCCCTGTCTGTCTCTCCCTCTCCCTGTCTCCCTCTCGCTGTCTGTCTCTCCCTCTCCCTGTCTGTCTCTCCCTGTCTGTCTCTCCCTCTACCTGTCTCCCTCTCCCCCTCTCCCTGTCTATCTCTCCCTCTCTGTCTGTCCCTCTGTCTGTCTGTCTGTCTGTCTCTGTCTCTCTCTCCGTCTGTCTGTCTGTCCCTGTCTTTCTACCAGCGCCATGGCACCGGCCCCAGACACACACCACACCAGCCGGATGCGGGCCTGCCCCTGCCTGCCTGACTGCTCGGGGCAGGGGGCGACGGCACTGGCAGCTTGGCCGGCCTTCACTTCTAACCAGAGGCCCGGGCTGAGCGAGCGGCCCCCGGTCCCTCATCAGCGCCTCCCCCGGTAAGGCCGCGCGGACCTCTCACCTTCTTCACTGACAGCGAGATGTTCTCCAGGATTCGGTCTTTCACTTTCAACGTCTCCATCCTCTCAGCCTCCACATCCTCCCTCCCTCTCACCCTCCCTCCCCGCCTCACACCCACACTGGCCCTCGCCGCCGCCTCTCGCGGTGACTGACTAATTGAATGACAGCCCCGAGCGCGTGACACCGGCTCCAGCCCGCCAAACGTCACGTGCGCGGGTAGCAGTGACGTTGTGTTCTCAGCCTGATCAACACGTGACCGCCCTCCGCCTGTCAATCACCGGGCGGGGCCTTGACAACCACTGGGCGGGGTCTTGATAACCCCTGGGCGGGGTCTAACAACCACTGGGCGGGGTCATGCCCGACCGGCGGCGGGGCCGTGTCAGACAGTGGGCGGGGCCGTGTCAGACAGTGGGCGGGGCCATATCACACAATGGGCGGGGCCTAGTCAGACAGTTGTCCATCTCAGTGATGGTTTCACTCACCATTGTTGGGGTTGGACGATTCCCAAACTATTTCCAAACTCCGGCAGCCTCTGCCTCCATCACTCCAGAACCTCCGCCGCCCATGGTCTCTTCTTCCCGGAGCCTGTCCCCTCTGTTTTTTGAGGGATTATTATCGAGGCATGTGGAGTAAGGAAACTTGCCCAAGGTTTCACCTTGACCTGACCTGCCGGGAATCGAAACCAGGTCTATCGCTTGCAAGGCGAGCGCTCTAACCACTATAAGAGAGCTACAGGACAGCTCCCCACCCTCTTCCATGGCTATAAATCCCCCCCCCCCCCCCCCCCCCCCTTCCCCTATCTATAAGCCCCCCCCTTGCCTGACAATATCAATAATAATTGATATAATAATAACAATAATAAACCACAACAAACATCAGGGTGAAACCTTGGGCAAGTTTCCTTACTCCACACGCCTCGATAATAATCCCTCAAATTTTGGGGGGTCATTTTAACCCATTACTGTTTGTGGGGGACACTGCTGTGCGCAATTGGCTGCTGCGTTTCGCCCACAAAATATAGTCATTTCACTTTACAGTATATTCTGTGAAGCGCCTATTTATTTGCCTACCTGCCTGCCTCCCTTCCTACTTATTTACGCATCCTGTGAAGTGCTTTGCGATGCCCTCCCATTGGAAAGGTGCTTCATCAAATGAAGGATTCTAATTAATTATAAGATGCTGTTCGAATTATGAGTTTGTTCTGTTTTAATGTGAAGATAATTGTTGGAATCGGAAACCATTTCATGGTATTATCAACACTAGGTGGTGCCATTAAGCTGTATTTTAACAACCGTTGGCTCTCGCGTGTACAGTACTGCTATTCAATTTTAATAATAATTATCCTTGCATGTATTTTGTACAGAATAATGAAAAATTCCTCAATTCACTCTGAAAGATCATTTATATTTAACAATTGCGGAAAATCGGCTCGCAGATTAAGGATCAATTCAAGAAATGTGGGTGATATACCAAATGTAAAGATTATCATTATGGTAATTCTCTGCAACCTCAGAATTTAAGAATAAAACCATTTACCCTGTGTGTATTCCTTGTTCCATTCCTTGGTTTCTTAAATTCTCACTGTTGCTGCACTGATAATTTGATGTATCATATTTACCCCAATTTAATGTGAATACACGCACAAATATACATTTAGGCATAGATTAAATACATATGTAATAATGATAATCCTTGCATTAAATCTCACGCTTTTCATATCTTATCAACGTCTCAAAGCGCTTCAAGGAATAAACTGTAAAGTGAATTGACTGTATATTTGTGGGCGAAACGGGGCAGCCAGTTGCGCACAGCAGTGTCCCCACAAACAGTCGTGGATTGAAATGACCAATTTTATTATTGTGTTTTTTTTTTGACGGATTATTATTAGGTATATGGAATAAGGAAACCTGCCCAAGGTTTTGCCCTGGCCCTGATTTGCCTAGATTCGAACACAGGTCTCACGCTTGTAAGGCGAGTGCTCTGACCACTGAGCTACAGGAGCTCCAATTCCTAAGAATATCAACTTTATACCAGCCCCTACAGACTTTCCATCTGATCTTCCCAAACCCCCAGTGGTAATTGTTGTCTGTCCTTTGACTGGATACAAGAGGTTTCTTTCTTCCCTTCTAGTTTACTGTAGCCAATGACCCTGCATAGGATTGAGATCTGTTGATCATATATTTAGATCCCAGAACTCATGGCTGGAACAAGTACGAAATGTGATCTTGTGTTAAAATGACTCACAGGTGATACCGCACACGTTAATCCCATTACACCATGATGTCCTGTATTGCCTTGTATTTAGCTATGAGTAAGAGGAGTTATGTCAAAGAATTATATTTAGGTAAATGCTGTTTGATGGCTTTACAGTCAAAATGATGGCCCTAAATGGAATGAATTGATAGTGTAATGGCATTAACTGGCGTTACTCCAGAGAAGCACTGACCTCAGTGGTGATGCTTTGGGTGCACAAATTATGGAGCTAGAAAGGCCCTAACTGCACTCACAACAGCTTTCACATAATAATAATAATCCTTGCATTTGATATCGTGCTTTTCACATCTTCTAGACGTCTCAAAGCGCCTCACAGAATTGACTGTATACACGTGGGCAAAACGCGACAGCCAATTGCACGCAGCAGCGTCCCGCAAACAGACGTGGATTGATATGACCGATTTCTTAATGTTGTTTTTTTGGACGGATTATTATTAGGCGTGTGGAGTAAGGAAACTTGCTCAAGGTTTCACCCTGCCTGGAATTGAACCGGGGTCTCTCGCTTGTAAGGTCAATGCTTTAACCACTGAGCTACAGGGCTCCACGTAGACAGTTCCGTTCACGTGGGATGAGCATCATAAAAGTGCTTTACCAAGACAACGGGGATCACTGAGCAGGGACGCAGCGGGATTTGAGAGTGTGGCTTAAAAGGGTTTCGTTTAAAGTGCAAAACTATACGGGAACCAAAGTGATCAGGATGATCTCAGTTAAAAATATCAACCTTGTAAAATAACACGAGAAGCCCTTTGAGATGCTTCCACATTTTACGTCGTGAATCAATTGCAAGTATCGCATTTTAGAATGCAGAATCGATTCTGGTCTTTTGTGGTTGATTCAAGCTTTCTGTGGAGCCCTGAGGCTCAGCGGTTAGAGCGCTCACCTTGCAAGTGAGTGGACCTGGGTTCAATTCCGGGCAGGATGAAACATTGGGCAAGTTTCCTTACTCCACACGCCTCTGTTTACCCAGCAGGAAGTAAGAACCTGGCTGTTAATTGGCAGATTATTTTTACGGCGATAATGATCCTCAAAGAAAAACAATAATAATTTGTGTTATTGCTATTTGTGCGACACTGCTGTGCGTAACAAAATATACAGTCAATTCACGTTTACAGTGTAAGCGTTTTGAGACATCCAGAAGACATGAAAAGCATTATCTCAAATTCAAGGATTATTAATATTATTACAGTATATTCTGGGAAGCTTTTTGTGGTGTCTCAATTATGTGATAAGACACTATATTGAATTATCGTTATCATTCGTTATCATTCTTATTATCAGCCTTTCTCCAGGCTGTTTTTGAGCAACAGGAGCTAGTCCAATAGGTTTTTCTCATACAGGAGTTACATGTGAGATCTAAACACAGCTTGACTGGCCGGTGGAAGCTGCCTTTTAATCAGTGGTGTTTTTTTTTAGGTGACGTGTTACTAGGTAACTGTGTACACTCGTCAAGAATAGCCGCCAGAGCCTGACCTTCCTCAACAAGCTGGCACGGCTGTCAGAATATGTTCTGTGTATTTATAATCCAGGAGAACAATCCCTCCCCGATCTCACCCTGAAGTGCCCTGGAGCGTGGCTCAGGAGCCGTTGATATACACAAGCGCAGGGAGAGACAATATTTAATTCCAGAAGTGAGGCAGCTCCAGTAAGTCACGAGTCATTCTGGTTATTGGACGTGGCGCGAGAAATGTAACACGCGCGTACACATGTGACGATCCATCGGCAGCTACTCACCCCCCAGCCCCCACCTTCCCTTCCCACCCCTTCCCCCACCCACCAACCCCCCCCACCTACCACCCGCCCGTCCTCAACTCGGGTCTGAATCAGTAACTGTCCAGCGCCTTGGGATGTCTTCCTGACGTGAAAGACGCTATTTTGTTGTGTGTGTGTGTGTGTGTGTGTGTGTCAGAGTGTGGGACACAGGTACAAAGATGAGTTATGCTTGTAGGCCCTTTAAGATAATTAGTAAGAGAGTAATAGGGGGAGGTTTGGAAGGATTTTCATTTTACAATCAGACTTGTTAGGATGTAGAGAACACTGCATGCTCCAAGCATGATCGAACTATGTGAGCTTTTAAGAGGGAGCTAAACCAATAAAAAACTAATTTGGTCACTTCAATCCACAATTGTCTGTGGGGAACGCTGCTGTGTGCAATTGGCCGTCACGTTTCCCCCGCAAAATAGTGTCACGGTCAATTCACTTTACAGTATATATATTCTGCTGTGAAGCGCTCTGAGGCATCTCAATGACGAGATTAAGGTGCCAAATCAAACGCAAGGATTTTCATTATCGAAAAAAAGAGTCATTTGCAGAGATAAAAGGAAAAGGCAGGTCAATGATACTGAATAGGTCTCTCTTGTAAAGAGCCAACACAGTACACAATGAACCAAACGGCCTTCCTCTGTGATGTACGTTTCCATGGTTCTGGTTACGAACGGTGGGGATTAAGATGATCTATTCTCTGCTCTCCTTGCAGTTCCAAAAATGCAGCCTTTCCAAGCCACCGAAAACAAGCACTTACCATAAATCGTTTAGAGTTAGGAAGTGAGTGGTGGATCAATCAATCAGAGTACCAAAGGCCAGAACACTGATGGAAATTCCTCTCCAAAAGGATCTCTGCATTTTGCTCCATCTACCCTTGGAGGCAGAGAAAGTCCTAGCGAGGTCCTATCCCACAATGTAAATGACACCGTAGTGTCTCTATCTCTCTTTCTCTCACTCTCTCTCTCTTTCCTTTTGTTTTTCTTGTTGAGTATCACTCGAGATAAAAGGACGAGCGGCTGAGATATGTCTCTGTCTCTTTGCTGCATTCCTTTGCTGGGCCAGTGTTCAAAGACGGCCGGGAAGAAGTGAGTCAGAGGATGGAAATAACTACTTAGCACTGACACAGACAAGTGCCCCGCGCACACTGAGATAAGAGTTTAAATGGGGTTGAGGCAGTGCATGAGTTCCTGTAAAAGTGAATAAATTTAGCCATAAATCCATGTTGAACCATGTTGTACAAAGCCCTGGATTAGTTGTTTTCCTCTGATTTCCTCCTCCACCGCCTGTCCTCTGTCATCCACCTCAGTGGGATCGCTCTCGCCTGGTTCGAGTCCTACCTCACTAACTGCCAGCAGTACATCTCCACTCATGGCTTTTCCTCCCGCTTTCACTCGGCCAACTGCGAGATATACCTCAAGATCCTCACTCTTGTTTTCAAATCCCTCCACTTCTCTGCACCCCCCTACCTCTCTGACCTCTCTCCACACAACAGTACCCGTTGCCTTCTCTCTACCGGGTCTGGCCTCCTCCTCCTTGTCCCCCGATTCCTCCTTTCCACCGTCGGCGTCCGTGCCTTCAGCCATTGCACACCGAGGCTCCGGAACTCCTTTCCTCGCTCCCTTTGCCTCGCCTCCACTCCTTTCCTATTTTCAGGTCGCACCTAAAGACTTTACTTTTCGACCACGCTTTGGGTCACCTTTTTTACCCCCCTCCCCCCGGCTCGGACGACCCAGGATCCGTTATTGTGAAGCGCTCAGAGACGCAGTCTGGCACGAGAGCGTTATATAGATCCAAGTTGTTGTTGATTCCTGGAGTCCTGTGGCTCAGTGGTTGGAACGCTTGCCTTACAAGCGTGAGACCTGTGTTCGAATCCAGGCAGATCAGGGCGAAACCTTGGGCAAGCTTCCTTACTCCACACGCCTAATATTTATCCGTCAAAAAAAAGCTACAATAAATTGGTCATTTAAATGCACTACTGTTTGTGGGACACTGCCATGCGCAATTGGCTGTGTTGTTTCACCCACAAATATACAGTCAATTTCAGTATATACTATATACTTTACAGTATAAAGCGTTGTGAAGCGCTTTGAGATGTCTAGAAGATGTGAAAAGCGCTATATCAAATGCAAGGATAATAATAAAAATAATAATTATTATTATTACAGATAAGACTCCGTCCTTGTCTTTGAATTCAAAGAAGGGTCTGCTCGGGGGTGCCCCAGCTACAGCTCTCTGTGAATTTCAGTTACAATTAAGAAATATCTGTGACATTGCTGCCACTAAAGTTTTTATCGAAGCTTCTGGATATGTCCTTCATACAGTGTTAAAAGAGTTGGACGTCTCAGCTCTCAAAGTAAAAGTGGGTGTTCTGGAGGGATGCGATCAGACAGGCTGAAGGGCCTTTCAAATTAACCTTGTGATCTTGAGTGAAAAAACGCTCGCGGTGCTCGGCCTTTGGGGGATAATAAACTGAGTTTGGCAACTGAGCTGCATTCACTGACCTGTGATAAATAGGTGGGGTTCAAGGTGAAAGGTTGGCCCGAATTAGCCTGAGCGAGTACGCACGTGCAGTTTCCACGGTTACCAACACGCAGAGGTCACACATACATCCACCAGGGACGGTCTCCAGTTCTAAAGTTCAAATCACTTTATTGAAGGTTTCTACACAATTACTACTTCAGACGCACTGTGATGCACAACAGCAACAGGGAACCTTTGGCTGTGACGACAACAACGACGACGACGACGACAACAACTTGCATTTCTATCGTGCCCTCCACGCTGGAGAGTGGACGGATTTTGTCAGTTCTCAAGCTGAACCCTGCGTAAATGCAAGTTGTTGTTGTTGCTGTTGTCCTCTGCTAAACCAGCCTCTGCAGCAATAAACTGAACCTCTGGCTCGTGGGAAGCCTTGCACTTGTCTCAGTCCCGGAAATCAATACTCTGATTGTTTCTTTGTTTTTTTTTTAAAAAAAGAGCAAAACAAAACGCAACACAATGTTGAGTCGCACGTCTATGTACAAAACGGAACTACAGCAAAGTTAAAACTTCAAAAGTTGGTGGGGGTGGTGGGGGTTCGGGGTGGTGGGGGTTGGGGGGGGGGGGTGGGCTGATAGCGCCCGGCAGATCCAAACCATTCGTCCGCTCAAACATCGATCATTCTGTCGTCGGGAATGACATTTACTGAACCCGCCCAGTCATTCCAGATCACGTGTTTCAGGCAAAAACCATCGAGAAACTTAGCCACTAAACTGTGATGTGCGGTTTAGCAAACAAGGTGTCGGGAGGGAGAGGGGCTGTGTGTGTGTGTGGTGGGGGGGGGGGTGGGGGGAGTGGGGGGGTGAGGTGGGAGGGGGAATCAATTTTGCAATATTTCGTAAGGAGGAAAATTTATAAACCAGGAAAGCTGCAATTCCATGACTCCGTCTGACGAGTCAACTCCATTTGTTATCAGACAAAGTGGCCTCTCTCTCTCTCTCTCTTGAGTTGCGTCAAAGTTCCAATGACTAGAAGGGGTCCCCATTACTCGGATTGCTTAATTAATGAATGACTCCAATCAATTAAAAGTTAATGAATTGATTACTGATTTGAAGCAAAGTTTCAGCCCTCTTATTACAGGTAACAAGGATCTACTCGAGGTTTCAGTGCTGAGATATCTTACTCCAGCATAGGGGTCAGGAACAATGTCAAACATTCAACCCAGTGTGAAATCACAGCACTATCCTATCATACCAACTACACTAAAATTTGGTGTTATCAGCCCATTCCTGTGAAGCCTCTATTCTCCCCGAAACCCCCTCCCCCCCCTCCCCCACACCTCGCTCAGATTTTAATCTCGGTTCGGAAAGTCTGTTGAACATGCTCAGTGTGTTTGGCTGGGTGCCTCTTTGCTTTGATGGTCAGAGTCCCGTCCTCACCCAGGGCCGAGGTCACAGAGGTGGGGTCAACATCGTCGGGCAGCTGACATTTGTGGGTGAACGTGTTCATTATCGTCCCGTCCGCAGCGAGCTGAAAGCGAAAGGCATTTACTTTAATCGGCTTCCGTCAACAACAACAACGGGCGTTTACACAGTGCCCCTTTCCTGCGGGACAGCGTCTCGGAGCGCTTGACAGTGGCGGAGTCTGAGAGAACAGGCCGAAGAGGAAGGTCGGCAGTCCTGATCCGAAAGAGGGTAAGGAGGGGGGGAGAGCTGGAGGGATTGAAGCGAGAGAGTTCCCGGTGTTACACAACCACCAGAAAACCTGACAGTTTGAGCCTTGAGATCCGCAGATTAATTTGGGTCAACAGGGAGTCTGACGCACAGGGAAACCGAACGCTGCGTTTAAGAGCACGTAAACCAGACTGAGAGGTCTACGTGTGCCGGCAATCTACACACAGAATGTCTGGAATGGAATGTCTAGGGGGGGGACGCACCCCAGTTTACCTAATTCCGAGATGATTAGACGCCGGTCGGCAAGGAGCCAAGGCTGGGTGGGAGCCCTAGAAAACGTTTAAAAGTCAACAATCCGTGGACAGAGTGCCACAGACCAACGACAACAACTTGCGTTAGTGTCACTCCCCTCACACCAGGACACTTGACAGCGGCGACGCATGGTGCCGAGCCAGGGTGATGGGGGGGGGGGGGGGGAGGGTGAACGTAGGCACAGTCGAAGAGGAAGGTCTATGAGGCATGACCTGATGATGGGGGCGGGAGGGGGCAAGACGGAGGGGACGCAGGGGAGGCTAATCTGCGAGGAGATCAGACGGGGCCAAAGGGCCTTCTTCATTCCATGAACGGTGTGAAGAATGTGACGGAACTCACCTTCTCAGCGCGGACCTCAATCTGGTTGTTGGAAGTTGTCACTATTATATCTTCCGGTGAGAAGTCATTCACATCTACTGTGAACTGATAGTTGTGACCCAGGGACTTCACATTCCCCGTGCTTCCCTGACGCCCTATTTGGAGTAAAACACGTTGGACAATCGCATCAGACATGTCATGTGGTTTTGCGATGAGATCAGCAACCACTTTGGTTGGGCTGTGAGCACGTATAATATTAAAATATCTACTGATATAATAACTGTGAGTTAGTTGTTCTGGGCTTCTGTACAATACCATACAGAGAGAGCAATGCAAACATGAGAACAAACAAACAACAACAACAGACAACAAAATTACATCTATAGAGGGCCTTTCACTTTGTGAGGACAGCCCAATAAAGAGGCTTAACTTTGTCATAATGATTGACGATGTTTAGAGATGGGAAGATTTTGCTTTGCTTAGTGAGCAGAGCCACTAGCTGCGGTAGATAGTTTGGGGTGTGACAAGTGCAAGCGACTTTCCCTCCCTCTCCCCCCATACCCTCTTTTCCCCCTTTTCTCCCCTGGCCCCATTTCCGCGACTGTTTGTGGGACGCCGCTGTGCGTAATTTGGCTGCCGCGTTTCGCCCACAGATACACAGTCGGCTTTCCTGCTCTCCTTCCCCCTGCCCCCACGCCTCCCCTTGCCATCTTCCCCCCCCCATTTTTCCCCTAATCCCACTTCCATGACTGTTTGTGGGACACTGCTGTGCACAATTTGGCTGTTGCATTTCGGCCACAAATAGAGGCAATTTTCCTACTCTTCTTTGTCCTGCCCTGACCCCTGCCCCCCTGCTCTTGTCCTTACCTGACTGTACAGCGCCTTGGGACGTCCTCTCGACGTGAAAGGCGCTATATAAATGTAAGTTTTGATTAATTGATTCATTGATTGATTGTTTGATTGACTGCCACGACGGTGGAAGACAAATCAAATTGCATGTGTATTGCATGTGAATCGCATTTCACGCCACGCTCTGAGTCAACGCCAACCGAGTGTGATTTCACAGCATCTCGATATATGCCAAAACCTATACAAATACTGAACAACAATTTGAAAAAAAGATGACTTTGCTTTGATCCTTCTCCAACCTCATCAACCATTTGCATTTTCTACAGTGCCCTTCATGTGGGTGGTGAGTCGGAGTACTCCAATAACAATAAGAATAATCCTTGCATTTGATTTTGCTCCTTAATACATCGTTGAGACGTCTCAAAGCACTTCGCAGGATATACTGTGAAGTGTAGTGACTGTGTATTTTGTGGGTGAGATGCGACAGCCAATCGAGCACAGCAATGTCCGACAAACAGCCGTGGATGGAGCGATCAAATGTTTTTGGACGGGGGAGAGATTATTACCCCTGGAAAGCGATCTGCCAATCGACTAACAAGCGCCTACTTGTGCGGCAAGAGCTCTAACCACTGTGATACAGGATTCCACAATATGGACGAAGACTTGAACTTCTTATGCCAGACTAATTGCACTTGCCTGGAAATACGAGTTGCTCACTCCGTGGCCTGAGGAAGCTCCCGTGAAACTCGTCGCCAAAGAGACCCATTGACTTATCCATGCACTGATCCAAAGCGGGGCTGGAGGACGAGGAGGAGGAGGTGGTATTCTGGTGGAAACTGCGCTCAGATCTGAGAGCGGTGGAGGATTTTGAAGTCATGGACGACAGCGAAACGTTGAAACTCAAGGCAGCAAATTCACCTCTCAGGCAGAGCTCAGCTGCCAAGTACACAGATACCCTCCCAAGGACTTTCTCCTTTGTATCCTCTGATGGGATTGTGTGTTGCGGTTTTATACCAACCTCCTTCCCACTCGGCTGACTGCCGACGTCAAGGCTGGATGTTAATTTTAGCTCTGGCCACATCAGGCATGCAGTTGTGAAAAATCAACCCAGATTAAAGGTCGCTCGAGTCCTCCAAACAAACAGACTGATCCAGGAATGTGTCCTCATCGCACACATTCCTGCCTGGCTTCAATGGAGGCCTGAAAAAGAAACCCGACTCTCCCACCAACCCCCTCCCAGCGCAGTTCTTGTTAAAACTGCACAGATCCCCCTCAGAGAAGCTGGAAAACATGCTTTATTTAGATACAGGGATCTCAATGGAACAATTGCGGGGAAAAGTTTCACCTACGACCTTCTAAACAGGGATAGGCGTAGGCCATTCAGTCAACAAAGTAGAAAGGGGGGAAGCTGCATTGTGTTGGGGACACTGTGAAGAGTGAAGAGTACGGTATCAAGTTATTGTTGTTGTTGCCTTGGGACATCCTCTCGGCATGAAAGGCACTCTACTAATGTAATTTTGTTGTTGTTCTGCTTCTTGTTGACATGGGAAACAGGACTAGGTTAGTGGAGCCCGTTCCATCTCATTGCATTGTATCATCCTGGCTCAGTTCATACCAACTCAGAAGGTTGTGGGTTCAAACAAGCCGCATATTCAATCATCTCATACCTACATCTTGGTGGGGAGGGGGGGCAGGAATGCAATGTTCTTGGGCATTTCAAGCTGGATCATGCAGTTCAGAAATGTTCCCATAACCTTAGACTAACGGACCAGACTGTGCGTAATTTTGAAAACAGCCTTCGATTCCGTCTTACTTTAATTGGCAGTCGGCCTGGATTTGGAGAAATATTTGCAGCAGAAAAGCATAACATTGTTTACAATTATCCCAATAGATTTTGGACCATAGCCACTGTTATGGTCACCTGTTGGTGGTAACACTGATCTTGGAGGAAACATTTTGCGGCAACATTTCCCCTGTTAAGTACTGTGTTGAACAAGATTGACAGTCACCAGGTTAAATATTCGGACGCCACTAACTGTGACTTCCACTTTATTACTGAAACTGTACAACTCACTAACACATTCTAAAAAAGAGATTATTCTCATACAATCCTTGCATTGGATACTGTGCCTATAATCCTTGCATTTAATGCTAAGACTCGTGGAGTCCTGGCGAGGAGAGACACTTGCCTTGTGGTTAAAGCACTTGCCTTGCAAGCGAGAGGACCCGGGGAAATATTGGGCAAGTTCTTTTAATCCACATGCCTCTGTTTGCCTCGCAGATTTCCCATCCCTTACAGTGTAAACGGGTTAAATATCACCAAACGATGCCTGCTCCTGTTCGCTTTGCATTTTAAAATAGTTTAATTATTAATTGTCCCCGGTCATTCCAGGCACGTTGTAACACTTCATCGAGACTCGGTGCAAGTCGCAGTGGCCTCCGCTCAAGCTTAACCATAACCTCTGTGGGGTGAGGTCGTGAGGCCTGAGCTCAACGCCCAAGTGTAGTCACCTAAACATCAGTGAGATAATCAAACAATGGATTCCAAATCAGCTGGAGGCTAAAGTGGGGTTCAAACTCCCACCACATCCCCCCCCCCCCCCCCCATTCCCCCCCCAACCACTCCCAACCCCACCAAAAAATAAACCTTCTGACACCTTGTTAAGAACTTTTGAAAACTTCCAAAGTGAATGGAAGAATTTTCCAAATTCCTGCAACTTTGAGGCAGTGGTCCTGACGTGAATGATTTAAGGCCTCAGTGTTCTTTCTCTGCTTTCAGCTACAGTACAATACCCCCAAACCGACAGAACTCCCTAACTCTATCCCTCCAACCTCATCTTCCTCGTTACCTGTCTACCGGAAACCGACCTTTCTAACTGTGCCTAGAGACCCCTGTCTTCCACATGTTGTCTGCAAAATGGCCGCTTGTGTTTACCAACAAAAACAGTTGCTATCCGTGACAACAATTAAAGCAAAGCCCCTTGGGATCCTCCGATGTTTAAGGAGCTATTAAGAATCTCTCGCCCTTCAGCTGTCTTTGACTTGTTATGTATTTATATCTGGACCATATCAGATCATTTGGTGAATTGTGTTCTTTCCCTATAAATTATCCTCTTTGGTTGTCGTGCTAATATGATACTGATTAACTAGGTCATGGAGTGGAAACCTAGAGCAAGTGGAAGCAATGTGCTCACAGTGCTAACTCTATGATTTATGGATTTTCCATGAGCTGTGGAAATGCCACCGAGAAATATGGACTGAACCACACTGGACTGGAGCAGGCCAGGTGTATTGCCCGGCATTTGAGGATGAAAAATTATCCATCGATTAATCGAACCATCAATCAAATCACGAAACGTTCGAACAGTGCAGAAAATACATCTTAAGGTTCAACGTTGAGTGAATGACCACCATCATCATAATAATATAGTACATTTCCCATCAAGAGGACATCTCAAAGCGCTTCACAGGGTTTCACTGATTGAGGATTGGTGGGCGATTTGTGTCAACCGTGGCCTGCAAACAGCCACAAAGCGAGTGACCAAATTCAATTGGGGCGGGGAATGTAGGCCAGGAATACCTTCCTGTTGACAACCTGGTTGTCTGCTCCAGAAGGAAAGCGTGTAGTAATGGGGTGGAGTTCCAATGGGTCAGCGTTACTCACCTCTGACGACTGGAGGGGCACCAATGCACGCGTCTCGAATGGCTTTCATCAAAGCCTGTGCACTGTCGAGCTGAGAGGGAGAACACAGAACAGTCACGGAGGGACCTGACTTTGGGTCAGCTGGATCTAAGCGAGATGCCTCAGGCACAACTGAAAATGTCAACGTTACTCAGAGCGTGGGTGTCTCTCCTCGCCAATGGGCCTTTGCCGATGGGATTTGAGTTGCATCGCAATTGCAGCTGCTGTTGCCAATACTACTCATGAAACAGCAGGTAAGATTGTCACAACAAACTCGCAGGTCAGCACTCAATCCCACGGAGACCAAAACATCAAAATACAAACCCTGGTTCAGGTCTAGCCCTCAGTCTGTGTCCTTTTGCAAAATACCATAAAACGCTTTCCAAGGGCATGGAGGTTATAGCTGTAATTGTGTGTGTGTGTGTGAGAGGGAGGGAGGGAAGGAGGAGGGAGGGAGGTAGTGGGGGCGGATTTGGAACCTGTTTAAGCCAGGCTTGGAGTGAACAGTGTTGAGTCGTACAGGTGTACCAGCCAGGCTGCCAGTGACAGCCAGTGTCGGCAAAGAGCGGAATGATGAGACAGCCACGCGGTCTTGGAGCGGAGGAGAGCAACTTGTTGCAAGATAATGTGTGGAGACCCGGAATCAAAGCTCGGCGGAGGGTGACAGGTATGTCAGGTTAATGTAATGCGCTCTGCGAATAACCTTCCGGCGTTTGCTTGTCTTGTGCCCGTTTGCATCACATCTATTGAGCAATGAGCTAAAGTACCCAGAGAGAGAAAATACTTCTTCCTCAGGTTATTTGCAGCATCTCCCAAGTTAAAAAAAAAAGGGTCACTTATTTCAGGGCTGTTTATTGGATGTTGCTGTGCGCAAATTGGCAGCCGAGTTTCGCCTAGAAAACACACGGTCACTGCACTTCACAGTAACTCTTTGGTTCGTCCTCCTGACATGAGAGGCGCTCTATCAAATGTAAGGGTTATTTCTGTTATTATTAAACCAGTAATTGATTTTTCACTCTGCCGTCCAAGTCAGTTGTTGACCTTGATCATCGATGGCTAGTGTAACACTTTGTTTGGATGATTGACTAACCAGATAACGTTTGGAGTGGCTGGTGAGACAAGTGTAGAAAATACGAATGTCACCCATCTGATCTCCTCTGGGATCTCAGTGACTTGCGACCGGGAGTCTCCAAGGGTGAGGGTGCAGTTTCCCTGCCGCGGTGTACAGCCTGGCTTGGTTGATAGCACGTTTGCCTCTGGGGTGAGAAGGTTATTGGTTCCGCAGTAAACTGGTTTAGCAGTAAACAAAAACAGAAGTCACTGGGAACACTCAGCAGGTCAGTCAGAGGCTACGGAGAAAGGAAAAGTGAGTCAATGTTTCGAATCGACGAACCTTCGTCAGGGCTCCAGCAGTGCTGGGGGAAGTCCTCTCTGTTCTGTCCCGATCAATGGATGCTCCTACAGAGTGTAGGAAGACAGCGAACTTTCAGTGGATTGTCCTTCGCTGTTCATGCTCTCCGTCTCTGTTTTCCAGGATGCTTGGCTTTTGTCAAACGGCAACTCCTCCGTGTCGGAGATGACTGGTATTTTCTCTTCATTTTCGGCATATTGATGGCTCTCATCAGCTTTGGCATGGACTTCACTGTGTCCAAACTCATCAAAGGTGAGAAAACACAGAAAAGACATGATAGTGCCTTTAGAGAGGAAGCCATTCAGCCTCTGGATGGGTTGGGTGGGTGGGTGTTTATGTGGGTGTGTGGATGGGAGTTCCGGCTCTAGCTCTGCAAACTAGCTTTATCGCCATATCGAGTCTCTGCGCCTCCAATTTGCAAGGAACAATTTTTGCCCACAAAACACACAGTCAATTCGCTTTAGAGTATATCCTGTGAAGCGCTTTGAGACAACTCAAAAGACGCAATGAGGCGACGTATCAAATCCAAACATTATTATTATAACAATGGATTTGACCATCTAACAATAGGATCCTGCCTTACGTCAGCCGATATCTCAATCGTGCTCAAATTGGCTCCCACAATTGCCTACAAATTACACAGTCACTACACTTACAGCAGATTCTGTGAAGCTTGTGGATGCGTCCTCCTGACCTGAGAGGTGCCATATTAAATGCCAGGATTATTATGCTCTTGGTGTATGTTTCTCATGTTTGTTATTGCTCTGCAGCTCATCGATATCTCTATGAGAAGTTAGATGGCAACAGCCTTCTGCAGTATCTGTGCTGGACCATCTACCCTATCGCTCTCACCATGTTCTCCACTGGCTTCTCTCAGAGCATCTCATCACAGTCTGGGGGTAAGGCTCACTCAGCTGCCTATTTGTACAACAAACAATATTCACTGAATCACTGGCACTGCCAACGCATCCCAAAACACAGCTGGCTGCTCTTGTCTTCTACACAGGCTTTACCTAGATCTCCATTCTCTCCACTGGGTCCAAAGCTTGTGGCTTCAAGCCTCACGTTGGGAGTTCAGCTCGCAGGCAGTTTCATACTCTCTAGGCTGATACACCTAAGGCTCCCTTCTTAGGGTGAGAAATGAAACAAGGATCTCGTCTGCCTGTTCTTCGTGTGGACGTTGAAGATCTAATGGTGCTATTGAGAAAGTGAAGGGATCTTTGCCCTTTGTCCTGGCCAACGTTCCTCCAGGTTAATTGATCATTGACCTCAAAGCTGTTTGTGGTGATCTTATTGCGAGCAAAATGGCTGCCTTGACAGCCTGCAAAAGCATCACTGCAGGTGACCATGATAAACAGGTGTTCCTTTGAGATGTGTCATTGTCTACGATGGTGTGAAAGTTGTTGATTTGTCCCTTCCCAATCTTTAATGTCCGTTTGTCAAGAGAAAACTTGCTTCTTTTGTTTTGGTCTGTCCCATCGAGTTGTCACCGCACGTAAACAAAACCATCTTGATGACCCTGTCCTTCTTCTCCAGGCTCGGGCATTCCTGAGTTGAAGACCATCTTGACTGGAGTGCTTCTGGAGGAGTACTTGGCAATCAAGAACTTCAGCGCCAAAGTGGTTGGTATGACGTGCACCTTGGCAGCAGGGAGCACACTCTTTTTGGGCAAAGTGGTAAGTCAACGTCTGTTGGGGAGTGTTGTGGTGGATTGCTATCATACTTCAAATCAATCAATCAATCAAAACTTACATTTATATAATGCCTTTCACGTCGAGAGGATGTCCCAAGGCGCTGTACAGTTAGGTGGAGACAAGGGCAGGGGGGTGGAAGGGTCGGGGCAGGATGAAGAAGAGTAGGAAAGCTGACTGCATATTTGTGGGCGAAACGCGGCAGCCAAATTGTGCACAGCAGCGTCCCACAAACAGTCATGGAAGTGGGATTAGTGGAAAAAGGGGAGAAAGCTGGCAAGGGGAGGGATTGGGGTAGGGGGAAGGAGAGCAGGAAAGCCGACTGTATATTTGTATATCTGATTCAGGGTGGTCCGACCTTGAACAACCTACTTGTGCTGTGATGATGATACAACACCAACAACAACTAAATTGCACTTGTATGGCACTTTTCACATCAGGAGGATGTCCCAAGGTGCTGTAATAATAAGAATAATGATCCTTAATAATGTAATAATAATCCTTAATACTATAAAGTGGATGGACGGTGTATGGAGTGGGCAAAACGAGGCAGTCGGTTTGCGCACAACAATGTCCCACAAACAATCATGGAGTGAGCGACCAATTTTATTGGGGGATTGTTGGCCAGGCCACTGGGGGGGAAGAGAGAACCTCCTTTCTCTTTCCGAATAGTGCCAGCGGATCTTTAACATCCACGTGAACAGGGAGAAGGGACCTTGGAATAACGTCCCATCCGATGGATGGATAATTAGCACATGGATCAGAAATGCAGCAAAATTCTCCATGACTCAACCCAACAGCTGGGCCGAGATATAAAGAAATGTTGTCGTCATTTTTTTTATTAATAGGGCTGCTGCAAGTTGTTATTGTAATATGGGGTGGTGGACGCGTGAGGGACGAGGGCGATCAAGCCTCTAGGAGGCACGCCGATCTGCCGATAACTAAAACTCTCTTACTGTGTCGCACACGCTGCAATTTTCACCCCATTGAATCTTGGTCTCTCCGCAGGGTCCCTTTGTTCATGTCTCCAGTATAATTGCCACCTACCTGGGAAGAATCCGAACTACAGTGACCGGCGACTACGAGGTAAAGCGAGATGTGGTCAGGTCAGAGGGTTGGAAAGAGATCCCACCATCTCCTGGAACCCTACTGAGACTTCATCTGTCCCCAGCACCAACCTGACCTCAGTGTTGTTCCTTTCCTACAGAATAAGAACAAACAATATGAAATGCTTGTAGCAGCCGCTGCTGTGGGAGTTGCAAGTTGCTTTGGTGCCCCCATCAGTGGTAAGAAATTGCTCTTACAACCTCGCGTCAACTCCTCCCCACCCCTGTCCCAATGGACACAGATCAGGGTCACATGGGGACTTTGAACTCACAGACTGGGTTGACTCCCCTTTGCAGGGCTGGCCTTTAGATGAGACTTTAAACCAAGGTCCGGTCTGCCTGTTCCTGTGGATGTTAAAGATCTCGCGGTGCAACTCGAAAGGAAAAGGGAGTTTCTCTCTCTTGATCTCTGGGCCAACAAACAGCCGAAAATATATTGGTCACTCACTTCACGGTCGTTTGTGGGACATTACTGGTCACAAATACACACAGTCACTCCACTTTACAATATACCCAGTGAAGGGCTTTCAGATGTGCTTTGTCAGCGCCTTGGGACATCCTCCTGATGTGAAAGGCGCTGGACAAATGTAATTTTGTCATTGTTGTTGTCCTCCCAACGTGAAAAGCACCGTGTCACCCATGAAGATTCTTACTACTGTATTATGATCTGCCCCACCATTGGTGAGGGAGGGAGGTTCTAGCCATCCTGCTCTCTGGAATTCCATCACGTCCAACCCTCTAACTCGTGCCTCCATCCTCCCCATTTTTAAAGCTTGCCTTAACTCTTACTTTTCTAACTGTGCCTTCATCCATCCATCCATCCTCTCTTCCCCTCCTCTCTGGTCGGGTGCCAAACCAGCTCTTTAAATTGCTTTGAGATGTTCTCCCACAGTGTCAGACACTACGTAAAGATATGTCCTACTGTGACTTCTCTCAGGTGTCCTGTTCAGTGTGGAGGTGATGTCCTCTCATTTTGCGATCCGTAACTACTGGCGAGGATTCTTTGCTGCCACTTGTGGAGCTTTTATGTTTCGTCTTCTTTCTGTGTTCAACAGTGAGCAAGGTAAGCGCTAGATAAACTCCTCATGAGACATCTCAACGGTGTGATAAGGCTCTCTATCCAATGCAAGGATTATTATTATTATTATCATTATTAAGATTATTAAATGGAGTTGAGATTTTGCCAATTTCTTCATTCTCTCTTCTCCCCAGAAACTATCACCGCTCTCTTCAAGACCAACTTCAGAGTTGACTTTCCCTTTGACTTGCCGGAAACTCTGATCTTCATCGCTCTTGGGTAAGACGCCTTGCGAGGTTCCCGCTTTGTGTTTTTTTGGGTACGGAAATGGGAATGGCTTTAAAGGGCTGGAATCCCCTGCCCCCGGGTTTGTGGTAAAGTGTGTCAGTACGGGTGCCCTTATTCATTTGGGTGTAACCTTTCACTTTTGACACGCTGCCAAACTGGCAGGCCTTATCTAAATGTAAATTGTAATGTATCTATATCTGTATGTGGCACAGTGCTTGTTAATATCCCGAATGGGAGTTTTATCGTGTAGGTCAGAAAGTGAATCAATGTTCTTCTCCTGTTGGTGATTTTAGGATCCTCTGTGGGATTCTGAGCTGCGTTTATCTATCCTGTCAGCGCTGGGTGCTAGGATACACAAAGAGGAACCTGGTCATCGTGAAGCTGTTGGCCACAAAGTAAGTTAAAGTACAATCCTGACTCTAGTCCTGTAGCTCAGTGGTTCGAGCGCCTGCCTCTCAATCAAGAGGACCTGGGTTCGATACCTGAACAGGGCAAAACCTTAGGTAGGGTTTATTATTACAGTATTGTTATTGATGTTGGACAGAAATTGCCGACAAATATACAGACATAAGGCAGACTGCGAACCGGGTACTATTTCCAGTGGAGCCAAATTGCAGACCAGATTTGTTAAGTGTTAATTATGTTCGTATCAAATTACAAAATTGATGCCAAAATTCCTGATCAGAGAATCAGAAATCCCAAGTTGGCAAAGTTACATAGAACATTGCAGCACAGAAACAAGCCATGGGGCCAACTAATCAGTGCCTGCGTTTACACTCCACACTGCCACCCCCCCCAACCACTACCCCCCACCCCCCCACTCCCCCCCCCATGCCCCACCTACACTGACCCCCAATTCTCCTTTCAGCCTCACGTTTGCATCAAGTTTATTCTTAATCACGTCGATGGTTTCTGTTTCAAACACCATTCCAACAGTGAGTTCCACAAGCTCACCATCTTCCGCATGGAGACATTCCTCCTAAACTCCCTCTCCGTAAGACCTCCTACAAACACCCACAAAGCGAATGACCAATTTGCATTTGGGGAATGTTGACCAGGACGCTGGGAAACTAACCCCCTTCCCCTCTTAACTTGAAAATCCTTAACTTTGGATGATTGTGCAACAATGCAACACTGTGTTAGAGCCTCAGCCTATGAGTTCAAAATTCTGACTTGGGGCTTGACCTCTAAGGCGAGGCTGCTACCAACTGAGCCATGATGACATTCAATGATGGACGACTTCTTTTCTCTCAGTAGGAAGGCAGTGTACTCCGGGCTTATGGCTTTACTCATGGCCTCCATCACCTTCCCCTCTAGTCTGGGCCAATTTATGCCATCCCGGGTGAGTACTCCTGACTGCGGAAGCAATTTGAGGCTTTGTAGCTTGTGTGAAGCGCCTCGAGACGACGAGAAGACGTGAAAAGCGCTATATCAAATGAAACGCAAGGATTATTACAACAACAGCAGCAAAATTACATTTGTACCTGCGCCTTTCACATCAATAACTCTCGGCTGGTTATTGATGTGTACCCCCATCCCCACCTTCACCTCACTCTCCCCAACACTGTTACAATGACTGAAACTCAGCAACAAAACGCAACTGTTTGAGATGTCCTCTGCACGGCCAACCAACATGAAAGGTGTTATACAAAACCTCCTGCATTTACATACAACGCCCTTTCCACTGAGTAGTATCTCAGGGACCTTTAATGTTCCAATTAATATCACGTTAGACTGTCATTGAGTTGAGTAGGAATGGATAATTACATGGAATATCATTGCAGTCTCCTTGCTGAATGATGGAATGACGACCTTTCATAATTGAATGGGATTGAGTCGGGCCTTCCTTTCCCCCTCTCCATGTTATTTCTTTCCAGAAATAACTGAACGTTTCCTGCGTGACCAGTAGCGTGAGACCTTAATTGAGAAATCTGTTTAGAAACACCGCAAACTTGCCCGTGGCCCGGACTGTCCCTGGGTCAGTGTTAAGTAAAATTAAGAGGGGAAATAGAAGGAGTAACTTTTCGCTCCAACGTTATAATGTGTGACTGCACAGCTCACCATGAAGGAACTCCTCTCCTCCCTGTTTGACCACCGGCCCTGGAGTATCCTCTCCCAGAATGTGTCACTCAGCAACCGGACGGAGGTGGATCCTGACAACCTCTGGATCGAGTGGTGCCACCCAACCTTCACCATATTTGGCACCCTATTGTTCTTCCTGGCCATGAAGGTAAGCCCTGAACATTGGTTCCTCACCGTGGCGGTAGAGGTCAGAGCGTTCGTCCCGCAAGCGAGAGGACCTGGTTCGATTCCCGGATGAGGCAAAACCTGAGGCAAATTCCCTTACTCCGCGGTCCGCGCACATGGCTCTGTTTATCTGGCAGCAAGGAAGAACCTGGTGAAGGACACAAGTGGGAAGTGGGAGTGGGAAAGGACTTGGACAGGATTGAGTCTATATTGATCTCTCTGTTTATTCCCCAGTTTTGGATGATGATTCTTGTGACCACAATGCCAATGCCGGCTGGCTATTTCATGCCCGTGCTTATTTACGGTGAGTCCTGGAAACCGAAAGTTTGTCCAAAGAGGTACGTTTTGAGAAATGCTTTGAAAGAGGGGAGGGAACGAACGAACGAACGAACAAACGAACCAAAGAGCGAACAAGCGAACGAGCGAACGAGTTGGAGGGACTCCTGGCTGGAGTTTTCAGAAAGCAGGGGGCAGAAAGTCTGCCCAGCGATGTCGGGGCAGATAGGGCAGGGAACATGAAGCAAGCCGGTTTCACTGAGCCAATGGGGATGTATAGACAAAGGAATTTAGGATTATATTCCCTGCTGATTGTCATGCCTTGTATTTTGTACTGTGCAGGTGCTGCTGTAGGTCGGTTGGTAGGAGAGGTCGTGGCCTATATATTCCCTGATGGCATCAGGTCAGAAGGAGTCGTAAACCCTATTATTCCTGGGGGATATGCGCTCGCAGGCAAGTCTGCGCTGACAAACTCACAGCACTAAACAGCTGCCCCACCTCGGAATCCAGTTTGACGTTCCAATACAGTGCTGGGGGCAGAAAGCTAGAAAGAAATACTTCTCGCAGGGCTAAAGGCTGTAACCGAGGCTGAGATAAGTACAGGTTCTCGTCCTGTGAAACCTGTTTCTTTAGGCGTCAAAACAATCCATTTACCACAATCCATGTTACATTTGTTCAATGCTTTTCACATCAACAAATTACACTTGTAGAGTGCCTTTCACGTCAGGAGGACGTCCCAAGGCGCTGGATGACATCTCACATCAGGAAGATATTTGAGTGGTCTGGTCACCCGAGCTCGTGAGCCAATGATTTTATTTGGGGCGTGGGGAGGGGTGGGGGAGGAGATTGTTAGCCAGGCCGCCGGGAGAGAGAAACTTCCTTCTCTTCTCAAACAGCGCCGCGGGATCCTTAACGTCCACCCGAGGCAGGTAGGCAGGCGGGAGCTCGGTTTAATATCTCACCCAAAGACATTAAACCCGCGACGAGATTGTCTCTGTCTGGCAGGCGCGGCGGCGTTTTCCGGTGCGGTGACTCACACGCTGTCCACGGCGCTCCTGGTGTTCGAGTTGACCGGGCAGATGGTGCACTTCCTACCCGTCCTGCTGGCTGTGCTCGTGGCCAACGCCATTGCCCAGAAATTCCAGCCCAGCTTCTACGACGGGACCATTATTGTGAAGAAGCTGCCGTACCTGCCCAAGATTCGGAGCAGTAACATTGGGTAGGTATCTCTACCAGTTTTTTCTCCAGCGCACACAACAATAAATTATCCATATTCTCTGGTTAACTTGCGTGCGTGTGTGTCTGTGTGTGTGTGTGTGTGTGGATGGGTGAGGGGTGGGGGAGTGGGGGCATGGTAGCTGGAGTCTCTTTGTGGTTGACATGGCCCCCAGTGACGTACAGAAGCTTCACTCGAACTACATCAGGCCGAGGTTCTCTCTTAGCGTCGTGAAATGACATTGATTTGCGTCTTAGCTCTTACAGTGTGATCGTGGAAGAGTTCATGAGCACCAGCCTCGTGTGTTTGACCAAGGATTCGAGCGCCACCGATATCCTGCAGGCCATAAATTCCAGCTCTCACTCTTTATACCCGGTGGTGGAAAATACAGGTAATTTAAGTTACAATTCTACAGAACTTCCTTTCGGTAAAAAGACCCTTATCCAAACGGTTAGGGACACATCATTAATTATAATGGTTGTAATTAAGTTTACATTTGATAGAACTTCAACAACCCTCCGTTTATATAGCCCAGGCTACAGTGCCTCGGAGGGCAAAGCGTGATCTCAAAATGGGTGTTGGCGTGAGGAATAAGCAAATCGGAGAGGTTGGGATCTGCCAGATGTAAATATAAAAGTAGATATAAACAGATCTAGTGCCTTTCACAATAAAAGTTCTGGATCGAAAATGTTCCCCTGTTCACACAGAATCCATGCTGCTGATGGGATCAGTTCAAAGGAAAGAACTGATCAAATTCCTTCAGAGTCAAGGGCCCAAGAGGCTCAAAGAGGAGGAAAAGAAGCCGGTAAGCTCCTGTGTGCAACAGATAACAACAGGTTGTGCTGTGAACGCACAGTAACAACCACAACAACTTGCGTTTGTATAAATGCTCACTTCCCTGTCCTGTCTGCCTCCGACCTCCACAACTCCAGCCATTTCAACAACAATTTCAATCTATACAGCCCCCAAGCCGGACAGGGTCTCGGATTTCATTACTGTACGCAATTCGCTGTCACGTTTTCGCCCACAAAATACACAGTCGCTACACCTTACGGTGCATCCTGTGAAGCGCTTTGAGGCGACTCGGAGGCGTGACCAGGCGCTGTGTCAAATGTAAGGATTATTATTATTGCGAGGAGTAATAATCGCTTGATGAGGTGAAAGGTTTATTGTGTTTGATGCAGAAGAAAGTGGATGAGAATCTTTGGGGAAAGTGCCACATTGACCCAGTGACTTTCCAACTGTCTCCAAACACCTCGTTACACCAGGTAGGTCATCGAGATCACTGCTAAAACATCCAGCCCCATGGTCCCACCCTTTATATAAAGTGTCTGGGAGCACGTAACAGTGGCGGAGCAGTAGAGGGGTGGGGGGTGGGCGGGGGGGATCGGTGGTGGGAGGGTAGAAGTGGGGTGGGCGAGGAGGTGATGGGATGAAATGTTCTGCTGCTGTCTCGGTTTGTCTGAAAGTACAGTATTGTTCTGGTAACAATCTGTAACTCGGTGGTTAGAACACTCACCTTACAAGCAGATCAGGGCTGGTTTCCTTACTCCACACACACGCCTGATAATAATCCCTTCAAAAAAAGAAACCACAAGAATAAAATTGGTCATTTCAATCCACGGCTGTTTGTGGGGGACGCTGCTGCGCGCAATTGGCTGCCGCGTTTCGCCCACAAATATACAGTCAATTCACTCGACAGTATATTCTGTGGAGAGCTTTGAGGCTTCGATAAGATGTGAAAAGCGCTATATATATCAAATGCAAGGATTACTATCATTATAACCTCTCAGTTGTCACCATCAACGTTTCATTTCTGACCCTCTTCAGGCTCACAAACTCTTCGATGTTCTGGGCCTTCAGCACATGTTTGTCAGTTCGGCCGGGAAGGTGGTCGGCTTTGTCACCAGGAACGAGGTGAGAGATAAATATAAAGATACTAAGACAAAGAATTCAAAATGTGGGAGTACGTTATTATGTAAAGAGTATCAGGTAGGTTGTCAGCCTGGCTCAGTTGGTAGCACTCTCACTCTTGATTCAGAAGGTCGATGGACTTAAAACTCACAGTCTAGGCTGACACTACCAATATAGAGTTGGAAGTGTGCTGCCGCGTTGCCTTGTGTTTCTGGTGAGATGTTAAACCGAGATCCCGTCTGCCTGTTCAGGCGGACGTTAAAGATCCCATGGTGCACCGTTCAAAGATAGAAGCGAGTTTCTCTCTCCCGATGTCCTGGTCCCCAAATAGTTCCCCCAAATAGCTTTGATCACCCCACTTCTCTGGCATTTTGTGGGACGTCCCTAGGTCTAAATTGGCTGCCGTGTTTGCCCACAAATACATAAGGTCACAACACTTCACAGCAAATGTGAAGCTGTTTGAGACGTCTCGACTGGATGATAAGGCATTATTATATCAAGCGTAAAGAATACTATTATTGTTGGCGAATAACTCAATCCCCTTGTGTTCTCCGTCAGCTGAAGAAAGTGATCGAAGACCTGGCCAACGGTCGGCTCCCAGTCCAGCTGTAAACGTTATCGAAGAGAACGGCAACGATTGTCGTCCGATTCCCATTGAAACTTCCATTTGCCGCCGATACCTGACTTCACCTGTTGCTGCGTGCGGAAGCTAAGCCGTCGCAATAAACTTTGTGTTCCTTTCCCGATCCATCCGTGTGCATTAAACGCAATCCCACGATGACACCGACCATGTTTCTGTAACCCTGTTTTTACTCCTCTAAATTGTTTTGTTTTAACAGTCACACTTTTGTCGTACATCTCATCATAGAAAGGAAGTAACTTGCATCCATTCTTAAAACCTCACTGCCAATTTTATACTTGGCAGCCGGTATACATAGACCTTGGGACATCCTCCTGTAAGGTGTTATACAAATGTAACTTTGTTATTGTTGTATTGATATAGCCCTTCACACGGGATGGAGTTTCAGAATTTTACACCCACAAGGTCTCACTAATATAAATTACACGAATGACCAATTTATTCAGGAGGATTTATCTTTTACAATAGTATGGGATCTTGAAACATGCAGTTGAATGTATGGGCAGGTTTAACATCTCACCTGAAAGGCTGACCTCTCTGTGCAGCGACGTCCTCCAATCCTCCATTGCGCCGGATGTCCACTGGTTGATCTCAGTAGCCCTGAACATCAACCCCCCCCTGTTATCTATCGATGTAATTTAGTTGTCGTTGTGACTATCTAATGGACCGTCGGCCTAAACTGTGAGCCCAAATGGGAATTGAACCCGCAACCTCTGATTCAGAAGCGAGAGCGGCATTGAGCAACTGAGTCAGGATTCAGTTCCCTGATTTATTCAGACCGTGTGAATAACTAGCAATCGGCTGCTGTGTTTCGCCCACAAATATACAGTCAATTCACTTCACAGTATGCAGTGCTCTGTAAGGCGCTTTGAGACGTCTAGAAGGCGTAAAAGGCGCAATATCAAATGCAGGGATTATTATTATTAACTGTATTTTATTTTCAACTTGCTGCCATTTCGAAGGTCTTCCCAGCCAGCCTGACCTCTCCTGTGCTGATTAAGATTTGACCGAGTTCACAGACCCTTCAAGACGAGAGAGAGAAAAAAAAATCAAGAAATCCGCTTCTAAAATTATAACACAAATGATCCCATAACACGTTTCAATAATATTTAATCTTGTAACTGACGGAATTCTGCATACAGGTTACGACATCGAAGAAGGGAGACAATTGGTGAGTTTCTACACGTTAACTACAGGCCTTATCCAACCCCCCCGCCCACCTCCCCCACTCACTCCCCCAGAAAACAATGATTTACTCTTGAAACGACTAAAACGTGCCTCACAGCTCCCTCCCCAGCAGGTTTCAAGGGAGAGGATTTAACAGCAAGAGCTCATCTGGACAAGACACAGGATTAGACACAGCTGAGTTCCAAGTCAAAAGCTAAAAATGAAGTGGAATCAACCGCGACACACTAAACATTCCATCGCATTTGGAGTTAGTTACAGTGTTGGGGGTGCGGATCACGGCAGGGAGGTTGTCTGGGCAAGGGTCTGATTTGGGGACGAGATGGGCTAAAGCGAAGGGGAGCTTCACTCCCACCAGTGGAACTTGTCACCGACTAGATTTCTTAACCTGTTAAGAATCCCTAAAAATGGAACCAGTGGGAGCCAGTGAGGAGAGCGCTCTGTCAAAGTAACACTGACCCAGTCCGAGCGATTTGCCTCTGATACGCTTTTGGGGCTTTAGAGACAATACCTTGATCCGAAGTATTTTTTACAGTTCAGTTTACAGGAAAAGCTGAAGCTGAATAAGCACCAACAAAACCAACCAACCAACAGAACACACCAACATAACAAACACACACATTCACACAGCGAAACCCAGGACTTAATGAACCACAAAAACCACGAGGACAATTGGAGAATTCCGCTTTTGCTTTTGCTGACGGTGGGATGGATGGATGGATGGATGGACAGACGGACGGACAGATGGATGGGCTCTGCAGACTGATGGTACACTCTAGATCAAAGAGCAATGTTAAAGACCTCTTCGTCTAGAAGGTCTAGTTATAAAACACATCATCCTCAATGCCGGACATGCTGGTGTAAGAATGCGAGCGCTGCTGGTGACTGTCTGTGCTCTGGCCCAGTGTTCTGTGCAACCCCCGGCCGCTCACATTGGCTTTGGGCAGAGACAAGAAGTTGGGAGGCTCATGAGTCAGTAAACTTCCTGTGACTGACACCTCCTGGGAGGAATGTAGAGGGGAGGACGCCTTGCTTTGCAACGGTTCCCCGTCCAGGCCGGGGATGCCACGTTCCGTGCTGTTGCCTTCCACGTTCAGACCCTGGAAGTCTTGGGAGCCATTCAGAGGGTGATCTTGAGGAACTATTTCCTCCGTATCTTAAAATAAAAGTAAACGGTGGGTGACATTAGACGGTACTCCGCTTAACCCTCCCCAACGGTCCCTCCCACTGCTTCCCTCCCAGGCTAGCGTAGCGTTTAACCAGAGCCCATGCACTCCAGCCCTACCTTTGATGGCAAAGATTTTAGTCAACCTGTTCCTGCTAACTGCAAATCCGTCCCAGTATCCCTCTGACTTGCCATTTTGTTTTAACCCTGATGGCAAATAATTTCATTTTATATAAGAGTTCATCTCCACAGAAGGGGCCTTTTTTTTTTAATTTCGATTTTTATTTCACTGTCTCAGGGTTTATTGGCAGGCATTCTGCTGGAACTCCATCCCACAGTCCCTCCGCCTCACCTTCCTGGTCTCCTTCAAGTCTCGCCTCAAGACTCTTTGACGGACCCATCAGCAACTCCTTATCCCCCCTTCCCTCCCCCCCGTCCTAAGCTCGGGTCTGAAGCAGTGACTGTCCAGCGCCTTGGGACGTCTTCCTCACGTGAAAGGCGCTATACAAGTGTAATTTTGTTGTTGTTTACTTGTTTTGGAAATTGGAATCGCATGGAATCTCCCGGCCTAAAAGTGAACTGTTAGCTGGTGATGGTGGCTCAGTGTGTTACCCCTGGAATGTTGTTGACTTACCAAAAGGGTTGTCTGTTATGCTTGGGCTAGTCCCATCAACCACTTCTTCCGTATCCAGCGAGGACCAGGCACTCAGTGTGGCCTCAGTGATGGCAAATTGTTCAGCCACACCTGCCCGAGGGAGGGAGGGAGGGAGGGAGGGAGGGAGGCAGGAAGGAAGGAAGGAAGGAAGGAAGGGAAAAAGAAGCATTTTCATAACATGTTATCTCATCCGAACGTTATTAACCTGTCTGTTCCCTGTGTTCAGCAGGCTCCGGCCTGCCCCATGTCTCCTGCTCGACCCTACCATCGTTGGCCAGACTTTCAGCGCATCTATTGGCTTATGGATTGGACTAACAAGACTAACACAGAGGGTTGACTTGATTCCAATATTCCATTGGCTGGCACAGCACCTCAGAGGCAACTCAGCCCCAAAGCTAACCCACTTATCTTCTCCCTCCAACCCTACCCCAATATCCCACCCCCCTCTTTGAAATAGCATCATGTTTTAACGTCCACCTGTAGATAGACCAATTTATCCTCAACAATTCCGTGTGAATCAAACGAGGTCTGCAGTTCAATCAGCCCCTGTAGCTCTGTGGCTAATTGACTTTAAGTGCTCTGGGACGCCACCCTGCGTGAAGGAGAGCTTTATATGTCAATGTAAGTTGTTGTTTTTGTACCTGCCGCAAACCGAGCTTCTTTCAGCTCATCCGTGAGGTCCGAGTAATAGTCTTCATCGGTCAGCGACCGGTTCCAGCCTCTCTGCTGGGCACTCCAGCCCTTCCACTCAATTAGGTGAGCCACCCTCCCCCGGGCCATGGCTGTAGGCTTTGTGATGTGATCTTTCACTGTCTGAACCAGCCCTGCAAAGAGGCAGAAACACAGGCATATCATACCTATAATAATATGAATAATAATAATAATCCTTCCATTTTGATACAGGGCCCTATCATGTCTTTGAGATGCCTCAAAGCGCTTCACAGGGATCACTGTAAATTGTGACTGTGTTTTTGGAGGTGAACATAGCATTCAATTTGGCCGACAGCAAAGTGCTACAAACAGCCAGGAAACAAATACTCCGTTTTATTTGAGGGATTATCAGCCATCAGATCGAGAAGAAAAGAAACTCGCTTCTCTTTTGAGATATTACATCGCCATGAACAGGCACAGAAGGGATCTCGGTTTGATGTCTCACCCGGAGGACAGTGTGGCTGCCAACGTGGTGAATTTCCCACCACAATCACAGGCTCAAACCTCACAACTCGCAAAACCTGCGTTGATTCTGGCTCGGTCCTAACTCTCTGTTGTTCTCTCTCTCTCTCTCTCTCTCTCTCTTGCCTCTGAGTTCAAAGTTTACGGTTTCAAGTCGCACGTCAGGACTTGAACTCACACAATCTAAGCTGACCCTACCACTCCACAGTCACTCCACCTCACAGTAAATCTCCGTAAAGCGCTTTGAGATATCTTTCTGAAATGATAAGGCTCCGTGCCAAAGGAGCAAAGATTATTTGTATTATTATTATTATTATTATTGTTGTAAACCACGCACACATAAAAAGGAATATAGATTGGTGTGAGGCCCTGAGACCTTGCAAAACCAACTCGGCTCCAGCTTAGACTCTAGCTCTCCTCCTCTTGAGTGTCCTGATGCTCTACACATGGCCATTCCTGAAGGAATGAGTTCATAGCAATTATGGAGATAGGGAAAGCTTACGAGGTGCCCCTGTAATTGCCTGCTGGATGACGACTACTCATTTCTCTGCATATTTGAGGCTGGAGGTTATCCAGCTCTGGCAGCTGTTTCAAATGAATTGTCAATTCATTTTATACAAGCCACAGTTGATTAGTCCCCAGTCTACAAAATCCCGAGCTCCTGGAGGTGACGCTCGTCTTAGGTGATCTCATGGGCCATAAATTCACAGCGTACGCTTGCCAGTGTCACCCTCAAAGAGACACTGTAGGTCACAGACTTGATTTCAGAACTCCTTATACAGTAGTCCGTGGCTGCTATCACATTAAACCCCAATTGCCTGGTCAATATGTAGAGCTATAGGTGGGCAAATGGTGGTGAGGTGATAATTATTACAAGGACAGAAGGATGTGGTTGTTTTGTGTCCTGCTCTAAACCACACACTCGTGAGCGAACATCCTCCTCTCTCCTCCGCCCAGGCCCAGTCTCCCCGGTATCAGGTTTCTCCCTCCATGTGGGAGAACGTGAATTGGGGTCCTTCGCTTCTTTGAAGAGAATGGCGATGTCCATCCTTGGTGCATATTTACTCACCGACTAGTGAGGATCTTGCCAATGCATTGATGTCATAGCCATTCAGAGTCTGTTTGGAGCCAGAAAAAATTCCGCTGCTGCTGCCAAAGCAATTCTGTGGGTCCGACAGAGACCATAATTAATAGAGAAACACAAATTAATAATATACATCAAACATGTCACAGAGACAGACCACCATAACAGCCACCCTCCATCACACCCTGAATGTTGATGGGGCCTGGGCTTGATGCTAATTAATAATAATCCTTGCATTTGATACAGCACACTTCACATCTTCTAGACGTCTCAAAGCGCTTCACAGAGTGTACTGTAAAGTGAATTGTCTGTATATTTGTGGGCAAAATGTGGCAGCCAATTGCGCGCGGCAGCGTCCCTCAAACAGTCGTGGATTGAAATGACCAATTTTCATTGGGCTGAGCTCCAAATTCGAAAGAGTTCACCAATTGTGCTGGACGTAATTTCGCCCACAAAATATACAGTGTATTCTGTGAAGCGCTTTGAGGCATCTAGGAGATGTGACAAGGCTCTATTTCAAACGCAGAGTGGGTGTGGTGAGCAGGGGAATGCGGTCGGAGCAGATCAGAGAAAACGGATGGAAAGCATTGGGTAAGTCAAGGTTTAATGATCAAGTAATAATTCTTATAATAATTCTTATAATTGATACAGCACCTTATCACGTCTTCGGGATGCCTCAAAGTGTGTCGCAGATTACACTGTAAAGTAAATTGACTATATTTTGTGATGGCAGGTTTGATCTTTAAAAGCCTGTAAATGATATATCGGAGGGAGGACTGAAGCCCATAAGGCTCTCCACAATGTAGAGTTCTGGGGAGAAGTGCATTAGAGTATACATGCAATCAGTATAGACTCGCTGTTATATTGCAGACTCCTGACCACTCCAGGTTCTGTCAGTGTAACACTCTGGCAAATCCCTACACTCATTACACAGGATATTAATCATAAGCGCCTTACCTTGTCTTTGAGACATCTCTACGGGATCTTATTAGCTCTTATCATAATAGACTCTTATTTTTCTTTAGGGACGAAACACGGCAGCCAATCCCGCACAGCAGTGTCCCACAAACAGTCGTGGACCGAATGACCCCAATTTTTTTTTCTGTCTCACTTTGATCATTTACGATGACCACCCCCCCATTCCCCCAACCATCAGCCACACAGGTCCCCCACTACAATGCGAGTCTCAGCCTTGGTTAGAGGGTGAGTTAATAACGGGTGGCAAGGAGAGCTGATAAGATATCTACCTGGATTGGGTCCCAGCAGAAATCGATCCTGTCTTGCTGCAACGCAAAGCATCAGACAAAATCAGTCGCTGTATCTATCAATGGGATTACTGGAGGCTTTTGTTTCCACCTCCCCCAACACCCCCCCCATCCCCACCACCTCCCCCTCCCCCACACAACCCCCTCCCCCCCACCCCCCCGACCTAGAGAGTAAGAGATCTTCTAAAGAGTACCAATACTCGAGATTTGTACCAACACTCAGCGAAGCAGTTAATGTAACTTGGAGCCAAACACCTCAACAAATCTATGCACAGAGATGTCCCAGCAAATAATAATGTATAATAATCCTTGCATTTGACATAGCGCTTTTCACATCTTATCGACGTCTCAAAGCGCTTCACAGAATATAGTGTAAAGTGAATTGACCGTACATTTGTGGGGCAAAACGCGGCAGCCAATTGCGCACAGCAGCGTCCCCCACAAACAGTCGTGGATTAGTGTGTGTGTGTGTGTGTGTGTGTGTGTGTGTGTGTGTGTGAGCGTGTGTGTGTGTGTATGGAGTAAGGAAACTTGCCTAAGTTTTTGCCCTGATCTGCCTGGATTCGAACACAGGTCTCGCTCTTGTAAGGCGAGCGCTCTAACCATTGAGCTACAGGAGCTCAACAACACCCACAATATAAAGGATCATTGGTGGACCAGGACACTGGGGGGAAACTCCCTTCTCTTTCCGAATAGCGCCACCTGAACGGACGGAACAAGGCATTGGTTTAACGCCTCGTGTCTCTTCCGAAGGTCAACACCTCCGACAGTTCAGCGATTCCCCCCCCCATGGAGGGTCAGCAGAGACTATGTGCGTTCCAAATTCCAATGTGGGACTTGAACCCACAGCCTCCTGACTCAGAGGTGAAAGCCTAGCCAGGCCGACGACATGGGAGAAACACTTTAGAAACACCTCAGCATTTTACCTCCTCATTTCTACAACATCCTCAGAGATCCCCCCCCCGAGCGGAGCTGTGTCACCTCATGTCGTGGCGACTTGTTACCTTGCAGATATTATGGTCTTCAAAGGCTGCCGGAGATTCCTTCTCTTCCTCGCTCGGTGCCAGACTCTGACACTGAGCAGCCCTTCTTGTCTCTGGGAGATTCTCAGCGATGTTTGTTGGAAGTGCTGGGGAAGATAACATAAATATTGCCTTAAAGAGCAACTGACCTGAGTATGAGGAAAAACTTCTTCGGTCAGAGGGTAGTGAATTCCCTACCTCCCAAAAGGCTGTAGATGCTCAATCCTTGAACATATTCAAGACTGAGATTGATAGATTTCTTATGGATAAAGGGATTAAGGGATGTGGGGATAAAGCGGGGAAGGTGGAATTAGATTAGATCAGCCATGATCTTATTGAATGGCGGGGCAGGCTCGAGGGGCTGAATGGCCTACTCCTGCTCCCCAGTTCTTATGTTCTTATTTAACATCTACCTCAAAGTGACTGCGTCGCAGTCATTAATGTTACGAGCGGTGTACCTACGCAGTAGCAAATTTGCTTGCAGCAAATCTCCCGCAAACAGCCGGCAGATGAAAGAACATGTTTCTGGGGGGGGGGGGGGGGTGGGGGGGGGGATATGAGCGTTTGCGGCTATCAATCCTCACCAATTGAATCGTTTGGTTACATTCTGTAATGAAATCAGAACTGGGCGGATTCCTGGTCCCGTCAATCTGATCACGGTCAGGAACCTCAGCATCTCCTGATGTGATCTCGTGGCTATAAAAGCCCAAGGAAGGTCATTGCATAATGTCCATTCGGGACGCGGATTTAACAAGCAAAGTGGCATGTTGCAATGGTAACTGGAGACTGCGGCAATAAATCATGCTGTGTGTTTGATGCTCAGCTCCTTGTAAATTTTTTATGAGATGATCTGCGAGCCTAGAGCTGTCTCCCTGAAACGGTCCCCACAAATACTGGTACCCTATAACCTGAGCCCCCAGACAGCAAACCCCCCTCTGTGAGGCTGACTTCTGTTTGGCCTGTGGATCCTTGCCAACCTCGTGCATCAATCACTGATGCTGGTGACTTCGCTGGTTAGACACTGCTGGAAATGTCGCTCTTCAAAGGCTTTTATCATGGCTTTGAGGTAGACTTTAACAACAATAATCCTTGCTCTTTGATACAGCGCCTGATCACATCTCAAAGCGTCTCACAGAATAAAATGTGGAGGCGCACGGCAGCGACCCACAAACTGTGATGGATTGAGTGGCCAAATCTCAACGACGCGATGAGGCATCGCATGAAACGCAAGGATTATCACATCATGACATCTGCTCTGACCACCTTCCTCTCTTACACTCCTGTGTCCTTCTCCATCCTCTCTCTCTTCATTGCATTCCCTCCCTCCCTCCCCACCACCTTCTCCTCTTGCTGAAGGGTCAACCAAGCCGCAATTTTATTCCCGTTGATCGCAGTCCCATTGGGATTCACGATCCGTCCCCTCAAGGGCTGTCTCCGAGATGCCGTCTGGCTTACAGGGAGCTATATAGGTGCAAGGTGCTGTTATTGCTGTTCCTGAGGTTCACAGATGTTGAGTGGATGAGTGGATGAGTGGATGAGTGAGTGAGACAGAGAGACAGACAGACAGACAGACAGACAGACAGACAGAGAGGGTCAGTGAGCCAGATTTTGGTAAAGGCCATCTCTCGGGGGGCGGGGGGGGGTTGGTTGGGTGGGTGGGGAGAGGGGGCGAGGGGGTAACGCAGCTCAGATTCTAGAATATTCTCGATGACACCTCCACCGAATGTGACTGCCTCGCCTTTGGGCTCAAGACTCTCTGTCGCTGTGCAGAGAGGCAGATACAAGCAGAGAGAGGGGGAGAGAGAGAGAGAGAGAGAGGGGCAGTCTTGCTTTGTCAGTGTAAACGCACACACACACACACACACAGGCGCGCACGAGAGAGGGTGCAGGTCGCTATGGCAACAACAAACCACACTGATTGCATCCAGCAAGCAGACATTGCTGCCGATTTTCGAGGCAGCCATTGACACATTAAACATTAACGCAGCAAGAGGGAGGGAGAGAGGGTGGGAGGGAGGGAGGGAGGGAGGGAGGGAGGGAGGGCAGGCAGCGGAGACAACCTGTGGGTGGATGGGTGGGTGGGTTCCTGCCCGGATTCACTAAACACACCAGCCGAGAATCTCTCTGTCACCTGGTCTCACCTCTGGTGAAGCAGCAACCCATAACGAGAGGCAGAGGACGAAGGAGACAGCCTTATCTTCCCAGGGTCTACGGAAGCGAGTTCGGTACCAGAGGCTCCCCCACCCTGGAACTACAGCATCAGGGATCCGGCTAATGGTACCTTTACATTCTGATCGGACGCCTTGTGTAAGCAGCTGCTGTTGACGTCTGGAGTAAATCAGTGTCCCAGAGCTGTACCGAGACTTGAGACAGACGGACAGACAGACACACACACACACACGCAAACACAGACAGATACACACACACAAATACAGACAGACAGACACACACACACACACACACACATACAGACCGTCAGAAACGGACAGGAACCAGGACAAAGGGACACTAAGCTGTCAGTCATGCTGTACCTTGAGATTAACTCTTTCATCTCCAGGTCCGGCTCGGGCACCAAGCTAAACCTCCGTGTGAAAGAAATTTTGCACGTGTTTGTTCATACATAATATCAATCTCCAGCGAGCGCAGGCAGGGAGGCAGCCAGGCCAACCCGGGAACGATTTTACAAACAGCCATGGGGACGGACGGCCAATTAATCTGGGGTAATTTGGGAGGCTATCCCGCGTGGGGGAACGAGACGTGAATGCAAGTTGTTGCGGGGGAAAAAAGGGAAAACACAGGGGGAAAAATTCCATTGCTTCCTTTTGGAAGCATCTTTAATGTAATAATAATAATAATAATCCTGTCGTTTGATATTGTGTTTTTCGCGTCTTCTAGACGTCTCAAAGGGCTTCACGGAATGTACTGAAAAGTGAATTGACTATTATATCCTTCGTTAGATCGGGCAGGGAGGGGAGCCAATTGCGCACAGTAGTGTCCCCACAAACAGTTGTGGAAATGAGTGACAATATTATGATCCTTATTATTTCTGAAGGGATTATTAACCCTGGAAAAGTGATCCACCAATCGGCTAACGCCCGGGGTCCTACTTACTGCTTAGTAAACAGTGGAGTACGGAGTAAGGAAACTTGCCAAAGGTTCTGCCCTGCCCTGCCTGAGAATTGAACCCGGGTCCTCTCGCTTGCAAAGCGAGTGCTCTAATCGCTGAGCAATAGCACTCCACACTTCTTGCCTTGTAATCTGAAGCCGGCTTCCAGGAACTCTGCTGCGTCTTGAGCTAATTCCGGAGTCAAGTCATCGACGGGAATCTGCAAGGAGTTTGCTGGTCAAACCCTCCTTCTGTCACAGAGCCCAGCCTGGCTGAGAAACTCACGCACCCATCCCCGCACACACCAACGCAAGGGATAGTTTTCCTGGTGAGGAAGGACTTTGCTCTGAGAGTGAGCAATCACTCATTGTACAACATCACCATCCTCAGGACCTGGCACGTTATTGCACTCTGATCTTCTTGCCTCCCTCACTGGCCAACACCCAACTGTGTGGCTAATTGAGGTCTGATATTTCACTTGGGTCTCCAACGTCATATCTTAAAGTCTCGATCGCAAAATGCGCAGTCACTCCACTTTACAGTCTATCCTGTGATGCACTGGGTGGGGGGGGAATGATGTCTCAATGACACGATCAGGCGCTAAATCAAATGCAAGGATTATTATTATTGTTGTTGTTATCAGAAGTATGTAGTTCAAGACCTATGCTGGGATGTGAGCTCATTCTCTGGGCTGACATTCCGATTCACGCCTGCATTGCTGTCCAATTAGATAAGGTCCAGTTGACTTGTTGAACACCACAAGGTCGTGAAATTAACCGCCAACGTTCAGTAAACGAACACACTGCCAGCTCAGAGAATTCGGGTCTCTCACAAATTCGCGCCGACCGATTATATCTGATTCACAAAAATCCTTGTGTTTCACACGGTGTGGGAGGGACTGCTCCAAAAAAAAACGAATCGCAGGGATTCCCGATAAAGTGTAGTGACTGTGTGTTTTCGAGGGCAAAATAGGCTTTTGCTTTCAAACAAACTTGTTTTGACAAAGTCGGAGTGGGGAGGGGGTGAGTGAGGCGGGTGGGGGGGGGGGGAGGGTCCGTTTGTGGCTGTTCTACGGCCAGAAATTCACGGGGAGTCAATCTCACGATATTTTCCGCCCACAAATGTCGTCAGTTCACTTTACAGTACATTCTGTGCAGCACTTTCAGACGTCGAGAAGACGTGAAAGAGCGCGACATCAACTCCAAGGATTATTATCATTCATATTATTTTTGCAACCCCCCCCCCCCCCCCCCCCCCCTCCCGTGTTACTCAGTTGGTTTCTTCCTCTCCCTGGTGCAAAATGGCTTCTTTTCCTGTTGGCAGTCTCCAAGCCTGCGTTATTATCCGGAATTCTGAAAGGTTCGAAAGATTATAGACTAATTCGCCACCAATTTCCTCTCCGGCTTCTTTCTGTACCCTCGGGTGTCGAACATTAATCTATCCATTACAATGTTTTTGTGTACGCTAATCTCTTTAATCCTCTCCCCTTCGCTAATCCAGTCTTTCCTGTCTCTCTGGTATTGTCGCATCCTCCCTCTCCGATGTGAAGACCAAAGCAAAACATCTATTCAACATTTCTGCCGGGATTTGATCCTACTTTATTGTTCTACCCAAATCTGTTTTCCTTTTCACCTCCAGGGCCTCAGACAATGGGTTACTTTGAAACGCCGGCACATCTAGGCAAACGCTGCATCTAATCTGTGCCAGTAACTTCCCACGCTCAGTCATTGGACCACCGGCCACACTGGTGTAACGCACGAGGAGGCATATCTCCTGACTCTCTCACCCTGGGGGGAACGCACCCCTGCTCACCAAATTCTGGAATGTATTCGACGCAGTCTTAGGTACGGATTGGCGAGAGCCATGGCTTGGGGCGACTTGCTGGAGTCTAACCAGCCAAAACCACATAGCTTGCCATCGTTAGTAACGTCTACCAAGCTTCCCGCTGCTTGTCCAGCATGGACCATTCGACCAGTTATGCCTTTGGCTTGCTGAGTTAACAAGAAGCTACGTTGCCTGCCATTGTGCGAAATTTCTACTGGAACTAGGATTCTTAGCGGACTTGGGTGTGTTTACCCCTGACAGGAAGGACACCCTCCCAACGTAAAAGGCGCTACTATCAACGCAATATGTTGTTGTCGGAGTGTGAGCCTGGACAGTGAGCTCAATGTCTCGATATGAAAACCCCCACGAGCCTCCGACACCGAGGAGAGAGAGAGAGCTACCAACCACGTGAAACCAGGCCAAGAGCCTCTCGAACAGAACCACATATTGTTGTCGGCTTTGAGCCGATGCTTAACCTCCGCTTGTCCACTTGGAAATGATTGAGTGGAGGGCGGCAGGTGCCGCGCGTACAACATTCCTGAACAGATCCCTTGAGCAAAACATCGGCTGCCGATTGAATGCTAGTCCTTGAAAGTAGTTAGTACCACAGGAGGCGGGGTGGGGGGGGGGTGGAGATGCAACATTCTTAAACGTATAAACCCTGCGGATAACGTTCTTGAACTGAACAGAAAGATCAAGTTAAAACATGCCCCGTACAGGCCCACCCCACCCCCACCTCCGCTCCGTGGGCTTCTAGACAATGGTTTCTCCCACCGGGTTTTTCACATGCTAACTAGGAAGCCATGTTTTTGGGGGGGTTGCTGAGGATCCCAGACATTGGTGAAGTCATCCTAAACCATACTTCTGGAACCTGGCACTAGAATGTCTTCCCTTCATTCAGCAAGCGCTGATTTGCTCCATGTCCCTCCGCCTCCGTAGTGCATCTCCTCCGACTCCCTCCCTCCCTCCCTCCCTCCCTCCCTCCCTCCCTCCCTCCCTCGCTCTCTGCTTTCAAAGCCCGCTTCAAGATTACACCCTTTGACTACGCTTTCATTCATCTTTCCCACTCCCTCCCTCCCTCCCTTCCCCTCACCTCCCCTCCCCTGCCCACCGTTCCTCAGCTCCCACTGCCCAACCCTCGGCTGCTTTGGGGATAAAGCGAGGGACGAGGAGGGAATGCAAACCGTCGAACTCGGCTTCGACGCGCAGCGCTTGTGGCCCGACTACAATGCAAACCGGATGCGGTGGCCGGCTGTTCGCTCGCCTGTCCCGAGTTCCTGCGGCCGTCAGCCTTTCCTTTCGGATCAAAGCGACGGAAGCTAAGACGAGGAGGGACCTCAGGCTTCGCGATGGTGTCATCAGGAAGCCAGGCTGTTCGCAGGCAGCTGCACCTCTCGCCCTGTGGTTTACAGCAAAGCCACCTCCAACCGCCCCCCTCCCACCCCGAAAAGGAACAAGCTGACTCAGTTTGTTTATCCTTCCTTCCAGCCAACAGGGTGAACAGTGAATCAGGCAGTCAATCCACTTCCCTCCACAGCGAGGAATAATCTTCAAACACCGCCTGCCCGTTGCGCAATCATTTTTCTATCTCTTTGTCATCACCGTTGATTTGTTAGTCATTCTTTTATAGAAGTGACACCCAACCCGGGTTAATAGTTTCAGACGTTGCTGAGGACTTCAGGTGACAATAATTACTATTTAAACACCAGACTGCAGCGCCCCTTAATTATCAATAACTTGGAGAGTTAATTCTCTACAAGGAGCTTTTAATTACATGGTTTCTTTTTTAATCTCAGATACAATCTCGGGGGTGGGTGTGACATTATGTGGTTTTATTAATGTCTGAATATTAATCACTCCCTTTGAAATCCCCGGAAACGTTGTTATAGAGGTTGGACACGAGTCAAAACGACAGCGAAACGATCTTTCTCGTTGCCAAGTGTATTTTTGTGGCAACATTCGCACGAACGCTGAGAATTGTGTCAGCCATCAACGACCATTCGCGTAATGATGCTCGCGTTTCACGCAGAGTCTTGTCACGTCATCGAGACATCCCCAAAGCGCTCCTCAGGCCTTTGTTGTGGGCACCAGTGACTGAAATGATGTCATTAAAATCAAAAAGCACTCGCGCTCTGTCTCCTGCTTTGCAAAGGCTTGCAGGCCTGCGCTTTGGAGGCAGAACATGGGAGTTGGGGAAGGGAAGGGCAAAAACATCAGGGACATTAAAAAAAAATGGTTCCACAATTGCCTCTTCTCTGGCCTGGTCCATGTTTGTCAATTCACTCAGGGAGAAGGAAGGGAGAGAACGGAATGATTTATCACATCAAAACTTCGCAAGTAGAGAAAGGGAGTTTGTTTCTCTCTCTCTCTCTCTCTCTGTCTCTCTCCCGGGTGTCCCGGCCGACAATCTCACCGGATAAAATTAGTTATTCACTTCATGGCTGTGGTTGAGTCAAATAAACTATAACAATAGTAATTCTTGTGTTTGACACAGTGCCTTATCATCGTCGTCGAGACGTCTCAAAGCGTTTCGCAGGATATACTGCCCTGCAGAGTAGATTGAGTGTGTATTTTCTGGGCGAAACGTGACAGCCAATTGCGCACAGCAGTCTCCCTGTTTAGTACAGTACCTTGTTTGGCTATGATTTACATCCTGTGAAATGCTTTGAGACGCCCTTTCGATGTGAAAGGCGATCTACCAAAGGCGAGGATTATGATTCAGTAACAATTTTGCAGTGAGCAAACACGCAGCCACTTTGCAAACAGCAAGGTCCTAACCACAATTAGCGGGTAGTTAGATGACCAATTAATCTGGATTGTTGATCGGGCCAGGCAGCAGGAAAAACACTCATCGCTTTCGAGTAGCCACAGGAGATCGGTAACATCCACCTGCTCTTCACATTGAACGAGACCTTACTGTGGGCCAATTACACAGCAGGCATTGTCTCACAAACGGTCGTGGATCGAATGGGGGGGATTATTAACCCGCAAAGCAACCGGTGATCGACTCGCAACCGCGTTCCTACTTACTGCAGGGCAAAGAGAGACGTGCGTGTAAGTCAGGAAACTCGCCTAAGATCTCGCCCCCCCCCCCCCTCCCACCGCGCGCCAGGTTGCACTCGCTTGCGAGGCGAGCGCACTCACCACTACGCTTCAGCACTCCATGTGATCGAGAGTGGATCGAGACTGAGACACTCACTCGCCGAGCGAGCACTGTGCACAGGAAGCCTGGTGGTGGTGGGGGGGGGGGGAGTGTTGGCGAATGTGAAGAGTAGATATTCCAGGTCTGTTTGATATTCCAGGCACAGTAAACTACCTGGATCTAGGCCAACACTCACTGATGCCAACACTGAAGAGCTTTAGGTGGGACCCTGATGTGATTTATTACGTTACTTTGTGTTTTGCTGGGAGTTTTGGGGGTGGGGGGGGGGGGTGGGGGGGAAATAAACCTTTTCTTCCATTTTGAAGACATCACAAGATTCGCTATGTCACAATGACATGTCCTCCCAACATGTCACGCACAATATCAAATGCAAGAATTATAATGATTATTATTCATATATTCCTCCACACAAAGCTCTCTCCGCCATTACAATGCCTCGCCCTCCAGTCTCCCCCGCACACTCTCCAGTCTCCCCCGCACGGTGGAGTCAGGAGGTGTGATTTGTTTGTGTTCCAAGCTGGTGTGAGGTTTGGCATCCGCTATCCAACAGAAAATTCCTTTTCCCGTTCACACACAGTGGGTTTAACGGCATTTGTTGCAGTGGGTTTCCAGACCGCACTTCCCTTCCCATTGACACAGCAGCAAAGCTTTCACACCTGCTGTATGTTCAGGACACAGCTGTGGCTCGGCTCAGTGAATTATAGGCTTGCAATTTCCCCCTCCGCCACCTTCCCTCCCTCCTTCCCTCCCCACCGCCCACCCCACGGGCTTTCAGACTCGAGATTGTTGTCTAAAAATGTAGGATCGTGAAGAATTTTTTTTGGGGGTGGGGGGAAATTGGGCCATTCAGCCTTAATGTGAAAACTATTAATTTTTTAAAACAAATAAAACAGCAGAAAAAAAAACCCTCTGTTGGGTTAGTGCGTGGCGTGTGTGTGTGTGTGAGTGTATGTGTGTAAAAAAAACATGAGAGTGTAACTGGACCCTGTACATTATAAATGGGTTCTGTTGTGGCTTCGAGGCATATGTTATGTGGAATTGCCACAATCCTAAGTATGGACCCCGCCAGGGCTGCCCTTACCTGTGGTGTTTCAAGCCCCCCTTCCGAGTACAGCGCAGTGCAGCACAGCACAGCTAGTGGGCAAGTCACATACCTCTGTGAGTCCAGACCCGACAGCATCTTGCACGTCTGATAATCCCACATGTACACAGGGCGCAAACCATTGCAGCCATCAAGCAAGCGCAATACACAAGGAGGCGATTGCATTCCAGCCTACCTAAGGGCATGTGCGTTACGCTGACCTACAGAGCTCCTCAGCTCTATCCTCTTTTGTCAACCACACTCGCGTGCAAAACGGATTGGATTCCCTCCAAGCTGTTTCTGGTGTCTCACACAGGAGAGGTACAGAGTCGGATTAATAATAATAAGCCTTGCATTTGATTTCGCGGCTTTTCACATCTCATCGATGTCTTCAGAGCGCTTCACGGAGTATACTGTAAAGTGAATTGACTGTGTATTTGCGGGCGAAACGCGGCATCCAATTTCGCACGGCAGCGTCCCCCACAAAGAGCCGTGGATTGAAATGACCAACTTTTATTATGGTGTGTGTTTTTTTGGACGGATTATTATTGCGTGTGTGGAGTAAGGAAACCTTCGCCCTCATCTGCCTGGATTCGAACACAGGTCTCTCGGCTTGTAAGGCGAGCGCTCTAACCACTGAGCTACAGGAGCTCTATTACAGGATTGTACCTGCCCGTGTAATGGCCTTTTTCTGTCTGGGACAACAAATGAGAAAAATGATTTAACACCCACAGCTCAGCGAGGGAATCCTAATACTAATTACAACAATAAATTACTATTTGTACAGCGCCTTTCATGTCGGGAGGACGTCCCAAGAACCTGGACAGTCATGGATTTTCACCTGCATTGGGGTGGTGTGGGAAATCAGCGTATTAATTGTATTTATAATATTAATTATATGAATAACAGTGAATGTGACATAGTGCATATCGATAATACGAATGATATTAATATGACCTCTTTCAGGCCTGACATTGCTGAGGAGCCTGTGCATGTGGGCCGTCTAATATTTTGGCTGTTAATGATGTGCTGGCTTGATATCTGATATATCAGCATAAAACAGTCGCTGTACTGATGTACTTGCCCTTCGAGCTGTAGGTCTGAGCGTTTTCCCCCTGCAGGGAAATCCTTAATAGCTCGACAGACACGAGAAACGTGAACATTTTTAATAAGCGTTTCTGACAGTCGATCTTCCATCTCGGGCTCAGTTTGATTGGCAAGGAATTCACAACGCTCTGGGGGTGAGATTAACTTCACAGCGCTTTCCTTCACAGTTTACAATTGATTTGCCAACCAACTCCCCAAAGCGTCACTGGGCCTAAAGCTTATTGATGTTGACACTCCCTGACTAAAGCTTAATGCTTAAATGATCTTTCCATTATCTCGTCACTATTTGCTCCTTTCGCCTTCGGACCTATTAGTGAGGATCGTTTCGCGGGATCATGTGTGGTCCTTTGGCTCTGTGAGCAGAAGGATGCGGTTGAAACGTCTATTAGCAGTGTAGCGCATGTGTATGTGTTTCAAACAATCCAACACCTGACGTGATAATTACCCCCAGTGGCATTATCACAGTCTTGGAATTTCCTCGCCAGTCAGTGGCGTTGGTAACCAACGCACCCCGTTGACATCCACACATTGCACTTCACTCTCGAGTGTAAGTGACCGTACTATTGTTGGCAAATGCTACTGTTCAACGTAGCCTACAGCGCTCCCCGAAACAGAACTGAAGTGGATTGCAATTACCCGTACCTGGGTTCGATTTCAGGCATGTCAGGGCAAAACCTCGGGCAAAGTTTCCTCCCACCGCATGCCTGAGAATAAAACCTTGGGGGGGGAGAAAACAATAATAAATCGGCCATTTCAATTTCAACCCACGTTTGTGGGGGAACGCCGCTGTGCGCAATTGGCTGCCGCGTTTTGCCCACAAATAAACGGTCAACTCACTTTACAGTATACTCTGCGAAGCGCTTTGAGACGTCTAGAAAATGTGAATTATTATTATTATTATTGTGCAATTGTTTGGTGCCGTTCGCGTACAGAGGAGAACTTCAAAGTGTTCGGTGGGCGACTGAGTGTTGGTGTGAGCCGAGGGAGGTGGGGAGGGGAGGGTTCGATGGACAATTTAGCAGAGGGTCTGCAGGTGAGGCATTACTCCTTCTCTCAAATGCAATCTTTAACGTCCACCTGGACAGGGGGACACCTCTCTGGGGCGCTCCGAGCTGGACAATCAATGGGAAGCTTGCTATCAACGGGCAAGCTATGCAGCCTTGACTGATTGCACTCCAGCAGTTACCCCAACGCACACACACACTCCATGTTCCGCAAGCCTTGGCTCTTGCCACCGGGAGCGTAATATAATGACAACAACAACAACATTACATTTGCAAAGCATCGTTCGCGTTCGGGAGGACGTCCCAAGGCGCCGATACTCCACAGAATTGACGAATTGAGGAAACAGGATAGGATCTTCTGAAGAAGGGAGAGAGAGTACGGATTCAATTCCAGTTCCGGGGAACTTCCCAGGTATGAGGTGGTGGTGGCGGTGGTGTGTGGCTGAAACTCTCAGTCTGATTTGCTGCTGATGCCGTGTGCCAGACACTCAGCTGACCGGTTTGTTGCCGATGTTTGTTGTTAGTTTCCTCGATGCGTGCAGGCCGGCGGGCGGATCCCATGCACAATAATGGCAGGGAGCGATGACGACAGGGATAAGTATCGGTGTCAAACGCTCCAGTCAGCGATGACTCCTGATGTTCTTGTGGTTTGCGCACGGCAGGTGAGGTTGCGTTGGAGAAACTCGGCTGAGGTCATTAACGTCTGTGGGGAAACTCAACTCCTCGGTTATTTGAGCACATGGCATGAGACCTGGGTGGTGGGGTGGGGGGTGGGGGCAGGGAGAATGTGGTCACATTGTTTGATGTTAGGTGCAGTTTCAAACACTGATGCATCGCTGATTTTCCCCCAGATCACAGATCATGATGTCACCCCCGCATTCCTTGGCAATTTCATTCTAATGAGTGGTTGTGAAGCACACACACGATTGAATTACTTTATTACATGTACTGCACAGCGAGGCTGGAGAACGATCTCCTCCCCACCCACGCACACCGCCACCACCCCCTCCACCACCCCAACCCTGCCTGTTAGCAGCACGGAAACTGGTTAGAGCACTCGGCCTCGCAAGCGGTTCGATTCCTGGGCAGTGCAAAATTTTAGGCGCACACACATACTACACACACACACACCCAATTACCTAGCAGTATGTAAGTTGGATCTTACGGGGTCTGGTTGTTAGTTGATTGGTGGATCCTTCAGATGTCCTTCAGATGAGATGTTAAGCCAAGCTCCGCGGCCGCCTGTTCAGGTGGATGGTAAAGATCCCGTGGATTTATTGGAAATGAAGAGGGAGTTTCTCCTGGTTTCCTGACCCACAATAATAATGTAAGAATCCTTGCATTCGATGTAGCGCTTTTCGCTTCTTCTGGACGCCTCAAAGCGCTTCGCAGAGTAGACTGTAAAGTGAATTGACTGTATGTTTGTGGGCGAAACCTCACAGATACAATTTGCCGTTTACCCCATGGCTTTTTGGATGCAAATTGGCTTCCAGGTCTGCCGACAAATACACAGTCACTACAGCTGCCAAAAACTTGGGAAGTATTTTGAATGAATATAATAATAATATTATAGACTCTATACCCCAGTATACCCACCAAATATACCAATTAATCTGTATTGGGAGTGTATACCTCATAACAAAACTCCATCACCCCTCAATCCCACTCTTCTTCTCCTCTATTCCAGCTCCTTGGGACGTCCTCCTTAACGTGAAAGGTGCTATACAAGTGTAATTTTGTTGTTGTTGTTGTATTCCACCTCATGTATAATAATTTGCAGATAGCCACATCCCACACACACAGCCTTTCAGCGCCTTGGAACATCCTCCCGACGTGAAAGGCGCAATACAAATGTCATTTTGTTGTCGTTGTTGAAGCAATAACCAATTATATCTGGCAGATTAATGGCCTTGACACCCAGAGAAACTAACTACCCTTTTCGAAAAGCCATGAAATCTGTAACTTCCACCTGAACAAGGCAGAGGAGAGAGGGTTAAATATCTGAAAATAATACAGGACAGGTTTCTCCCAACTTAGCCTGTAGTGGATAGGAGGGCAATGGGTGTCAGCAAAGCTCGTAAGTCACATATTTTCTTTATCTGTACATGTCTCCCGGACAATTCAGTTTCCTCCCATCAGGTAGGTACACTCAGAGTTCAAGCAGATTCCTAGCATTGAATTGTGAATGAGTTAAATGGAAAAGTGCATCGGAAACAAGCCATCGAAGCCCAACTAATCTGTGTCGGTGTGTACAGCACCGACACGAAGCGCTTTGAGACGTCTAGAAGACGTGAAAAGCTCTACATCGAATGCAAGGATTGTTATTAACTCCCTGTCAGCAATGTTGCGTTACTTGAGGTGCGCAGCTTTGCGGGAAATATTAAACCCACGTCTAACACCAAAACGGAGTTTCTCCCAGTGTTCTGGCCAACAGCCCTCTAGTTAAATTAACTGTTCACCTCGTAACTATATATGGACATTTGCTGCTACTGATTTACTCTATTCATCCATAGCTTCAACTGCAACGAAAATAACACGCGTCTACATCACGCCCTTCATGTTAGCCCTCGGGTGACGTTTGGGTCATTGGTGCAGTGAGTGACTCGCACTCCCTCTACCACCACAACAACTTCCATTTATATAGTGTTCTCCACGCCAGGCGCCCTCACTTACAGAGCCCTCTCTCTCTCTCTCACTCCTAACTTCTAAAGTTCCAGGCAACAGAGTACAGAGAGAGACTGGGGGGTGGGGGGAATAATTACAGATCTACAAAGAGAGACAAGCAGAGAACTGGTGGTCAGAGTACACGAGTCTCCCAACAGGTGTCACTCAGTTGGTAATGGGTTGGGTTGGGCTGTGTGTGCTGGAGATAAGCTGCTCTCAGGAATGTTGTGAATGGAGGAAAGGGTGAAGCTAATTGCACTCTCCATCAGGCCAGTGAAATATGTGTTGGCCGCAAGCAGACAGAGCTGTGCCGTAGACTCTGCAATTAGTCGCCTGCCCGTCTGGGCAACCTGCTACCCAAGCACTGGGTGGTCGGTCTGGCGTGGGTTTAAGAACCTTTGGAGGAGACTTGAACCGAGGTCCTCTCTGCCAGTTCAGGTGTTAATCTTAAAGATCCCGTGGTGCCCCTCAAAATGGGAGTGTCTTGAGACGGGCCTTGAAGGAGGCGAGGGAGGGAGGGAGGTAAAGCGACTGTGGAATGCAACTGCAAAGGGGATGGGGGGTGGTTAGAGAGGCTGAAGGCCTGATTGCCAATTCCAGGGTGGGCCGGGCAGGGGACATGCAGCAGCTCAGAGCCAGCTGAAAACACAGTGCATACTCAACACAGTCTAAGCACATAACCCAATTTAACACAGTACAAAGACAGTGTAACACACAGTTCGATGAAGTACACAATCCAACTCAACACAATCCAACTCGTGGAGTCCTGTAGCTCAGTGGTTAGAGCACTTGCCTTACAAGCGTGAGACCTGAGTTCGAATCCAGGCAGGTCAGGACGAAACCTTGGGCAAGTTTCCTCACTCCACACACACGCCTAATAATAATCCCTAAAGAAAAAAACCACAATAATAAAATTGGTCATTTCAAACCACGACTGTTTGTGGGACACAGCTATGTGTAATTGGCTTCTGCGTTTCGCCCACAAATACAGTTGATTCACTTTAATGTATATTCTGTGAGGCGCTTTGAGACGTCTAGAAGATGTGAAAAGCGCTATATCAAAATGCAAGGGTTAATTAACACAGCCCTCGCACAGTGATTAATCCACTGCATGACTTTTGAAGCAGCCTTTGAATGAACGACTTCAAAAAGAATGCAGATATTTCAACAGTGCATTGCTCTGCCCCACCTTTACACTGAAAGGTATATCAATGATTAGATCTAAACATTTCTGGATGTTGACAGAGCTGGGACACATCATTGTAAGAGTGAGTTGCTAGGTAACACATGAACTGAATAATACTAACAATTCAGTTTTCCTGGGAATACTTGAGCGATGAGCTAATCAATCACTTCAGAGCTCAGTAACTAACCTGCAAGGCACGGCATTTGATGTAGAGCTGGTTCTACTGTACGTCTGAAGAGATGGATAGAGTCCCACTGGGACCTACGACGATGCAATGGTTTCCTCCAGCTCTGTCCTGGAGTGTCAGCCTCCCGACGTGAAAGGCGCTCTATAAACAACAACAACTTTGATTTATATAGCGCCCTCCACGCCGGACAGCGTCTCAGAGCGACTCAGAGGCAAGAGTGCAATGGACTGAAGCCAGACGAACGTGTTCACTGCTCAAATGTGTCTTTATTCCCAAGTTTCAGTAGCTCACAACACTCACTGCTAATGTTGGTAATTACCCCCTCCCCCAAATAGAATTAACATGTTGGTGTAAGCAGGTGAGTTGAGGAAAGACAAGCCGACAATATATATTTACTCTGTCGCATCCAATGCCAGAACAGACGCAATGGTATAGACTTAATTAAGGACCTCAAACGTTGAGCACGGTTAGCAGGAATCAGGAAGGTCGGGGGGTTTCCATTGTGAGAGGAAATTTGAGAAGCTAGAGCTTTATTTTTTCGTAGTCTAGCATCGTAATAGCTCAAACCACTTCACAGGAATTTCAGTCGGAGTTAGTTAATGACCGCAGTGACTATGGCAACCGCTCTATCCACACCCATGAAGTGAACGACCAAATTGTTCAGAGGAATTGTTGACCCAGCCGGCACGGACAACAACAACAACTTGTCATTCATATAGCGCCCTTCACATGTAGTTCAGTGGTTAGAGCACTCGCCTTACAAGCGTGAGACCTGAGTTCGAATCCAGGCAGGTCAGGGTGAAATCAAGTTTCCTCACTCCACACACACACACACGCACACACATGCCTAATAATAAAACCTCCCCCTCAAAAAACAGAATAATAAAATTGGCCATTTCATCCCACAACTGTTTGTGGGGACACTGCTGTGCGCAATTGGCTGCTACATTTTGCCCACAACTATACAGTCAATTAATTCACTTTACAGTATATTCTGTAAAGCGCTTTTTAGAAGTCTGGAAGACATGAAAAGCGCAAAACAAATGCAAGGATTATTATTATTATTATTATTATTGTGGAGTACCATCTCAGTGGAGACTGAGGGGGAGAGCCGGGGGAGACATAACAAACTGAATGACCTCCTTCTGGCCCGAACATTCTTGGATCCCAATACATCAGGAGAATCTCTCTTCTCCTCTCCCAACAACGCTGCAGGTTCTGTAACGCCCATCTAAATAACAAGCAGAGGATCTCTCTCTCGCTGCCGCACTCCCCTAGCACCACACTGAAAGGCTTGTCCGGTGGATTAAATGGACGGATAACAAGTCGACAGCTGTCAAAATAGTAACAGTTGGGAGATCCTACAGCCCTTTGGTTTTAGTGCTTTATTAGATCAAGACAGATCTTTTCAGCTCTTTTTCACCACCCTTTCCTCGTATCTCTTTACACCTCTGTTTCCTAAACCCTGTACGACCCGAGCATTTGTCTCTCTCTGTCTCTCTCTCTGGCTCTTAAAACATCCCTATTGATTCCACTGCTACAGCTTTCGTTTCTTCCCCACCCAAGACCTTGTGGGAAGAATGTGGGTGGGTGGGTGGGACAAAGGCCAAATGTCATGGATTATACAGGGCAGCGAGCAAAGGCAACTCTGGAACCTATGTAAATACAGCACATATTCAACAGTAAATTGGCAGCCAATGCGTGTGGTTTCACGGCCTCGGGAATTGAACAATGTTGCTGCGCATACATGGGCAGGCAGCGTGCTGCCGAGTGTAAGAGACCACTTGTTTCTTCCCCCCACCTCTCCTCCACCCTCCCCCACCCCACTTCTTGCCCCCCCTGGCCTAAAGCTTAATCTTAGATCTCAAAGCAAATGTGGTTGGAGAACTTTTGTTGCCAGCTCAGTTCGGCTGCCAACCCATTGAACGCAGATCTCAGGGTCACATGCCTGCTCTGCCCGTGTATCCCACACATCACAGTGTCAAGCCTGACTGTGCGGACGTGGAAACACAGGCCAGTCTGCCCACCAATTGCCTTCACCCAAGTCACCTTGTCTGCAAAGAAAGTCACTGGCCTCTTTGCAGTAAATCCTGTCGGGGGCTTGGAAATGCTTCAACGATGTGATGAGGTGCCGAGTCAAACGCAAGGATTAATTATCATTTATTAAATCTAGTGACACACTAACGCTTGCTCGCCATGTCCTTTAAGGTTTACAGCGTATCTAATTCAATTCAGGATTTTATTACTGATAATCCTTGCATTTATTATTATGCTTTATTATGTCACTTATGACGTCTCAAAGCGCTTCACAGAATATACTGTAAAGTGAATATACTCTACAGGAAAGCAATAACAAAATTACATTGGTATAACAAAATGCCAGAACTCAAAAACTGCTGAAACCAGCTTTTATTGTAAAATTGTACAATACATAGGGAGCTTCTCATTACAAGCACTGTTTTTAATCGTTCATGTTTGATACTGAATAAATAAATCATAATCTAGGTACGAGCAAATAGGAGAATGAGACAGCCACTAAAAAAAAATCACACACTCACACACGCAGTCAAAGGCAAACAAAGAAATTCAGTTAAATAAATAAAACATGTATACCACACTCAAGTTTTGTAGGAAACAGCGGAATAAATAAGAGTTTAAATTATTTGTTTTAATATATAAAGGAGAGAAAAAAAAACACTACAGTATTCTACTGGACAACGCTTGCCTGAAAGATTTTACAAATCGGTATTTGTATGGACTCAAAGTCAGTAAAATAACAAAAATAAGCAATGCTGTGCAAATCACTTTCATTATTTGGGGTTTTTTCGTATAAAAAAACCTGGATTTGAGAAAGGAGTTTCTCTCCTCGTAATGGGAGGTTGGGGGGTGGGGAGGGAAAAAGTGGGGGGTAGAGATGAAAAACGGGAGGGGGAATAATAAAATGCACTGTACGATTGCCAATTGTGTGCAAAAAATAATCCAGGCAACAGGCATCGCCACATCTAGTCCTAGTTTATGGCATCGCTAGTCTTGACTAGAGACACCACGGCATATTAACTACACAGGCACTCGGGTGTGTTGGGAGGGAGATGGGGTGGGGGGGGGGGGGGGGGGAGGGGCAGAGGGTGACTATGGCGACCCTTTGAACATGAGAGATTGGATGCGAGACTTCCTATTGGTAGACAAGACCGTTGTTGGCAGGATATCGTGGGAGATTAGAACCGTGTATGCCTTAATCCGCTGCGATCCTGAAGCAAGTGACCCCTATGGTTTTTGACCTCCTCGACCATTGCCGGTTGACATGCGCCTCAAGAGGTTTATCTGCCGCGTGCGACCGCACCCTGTACCACGCACTCACCAACAGCAAACCCGACCACCGATGCGTGGTTTCAACTCGTGTCCTGTAACTACCTTCATAGCAAATGCCACTGCCAATATCAGAGAGAGAGGGTTCAACTGGATGAAATACCACTTAAAAAACAGTGCAAGCAAGTTATATATATATATAGATATTTATATATACACACACACAGCCATTAATCAAACATGGCAGAATTCAATTGGAATGCCGCCAGCAACAAAGATGGCCACACTCTCACCAAAGCAGAGTTCACTCATCAGGGTATCCGACGCGATCCGTTTGGATTCAGGCAGGTTAAGAACTCGTGGGCGAGTTCGGGCTTTCACCAGGGATGGTTCGCTTGGGATGCCATCTCGCACAAATTACTACTGGCCTTTTAGAGTGCACCAAAACAGCTCAAAGTTCACCTGAGATGAAGGCGCTAAGCTACTGGTGAAGAGGTCCCACCGGTCGTCAAGCCCGGCTCTTTGATGGGTGTTCCTGTTGCCGTAAACACAGGCCACTCTCTGAGAGCCACTGAAGTCAGTCACCATTGCCTCAAGTCCCGCAGTCCCATCGGCCGGTCTCCAGAAATGTTTGAATTGGACGGGGAATGAAAGAGTGAGAGACTACAAGAGAAAGCCACTGAAGGTAATGATGAACATAAACAGCCCTGGGGGTCGGTGATGGGAATGTAGTCCAGGCCAGCGTCTATCGACTGATCAGACTCGAATAGGAATGGATGGAAGTCTGACCAAATGAATGAATGAATTCCCTCTCCCCACACGCACACATTCACACACTCACACACCGCACCAGCTGAGTGTCACAACACAGCAGCCTTGAAAAAATCATGGGCTTCTACAAGTGCTTCTCTCTCTCCCTCCCTCCCTCCCTCCCTCCCTCCCTCCCAATGCCCCAGTCTCTTTTGCACCGTCTACTGTGCGAGTCCCAAACACAGGATAGAGGAATGACTTTTGTAATGCATTCCATTCATTCCCTTTTTCTTTCTTTCTTTCTTTCTTTCTTTCTTTCTGGCTCTAAATTATTAAAGATACGATGTCTCTTCACATCACTAGGTCCCACTGGAAAGTATTCTCTCTCTACCTAAGTCACCTTAAGTCTTATTCAAGTATTGCAAGTCCTTTGGGAAATGTTGAAAGTCTTTTGTTTTTGTTTGCTCCATCTTCTCCTTGGGGTGGTGGTCGGCAGTAGAGGCTCACACTGTGTATACCCCCAGGCTGTTGGCCTGCTCCTTTAACCCAAGGATGCTGTAGGCAATCCGTTTCTGGTGTCCGGGTAATCGAATCCCAATGTTCTTTACATCCCTGAAGAGGGGAAAAAAAAATACGGGATCAGAAACGGGATACGTGGCCCACAAAATACAGTATTTTGCCTATGTTTTTTCAGGTGTATTGGGGATAGGGACTATAATAATTATAATCCTTGCATTTTTGATATAGCGCCTTTCACATCTTCTAGACGTCTCTAAGCGCCTCACGGGACATACTCTAAAGTGAATTGATTGTGTATTTGTGGGCGAAAACGTGGCAGCCAATTGCTTACAGCAGCGTCCCCCACAAACAGTCGTGGATTGAAAATGTCCAATTTATTGTGATTTGTTTTTTGGGGGGGGGGGGGACGGATTATTATTAGGGGCGTGTGTGCGTGCGCGGACGCGATGGGGCTGAATTGGCTTTGTCCCGTGCTGGAAAGTTGTCTGGTTCGCGGGCCGGTCTCTCTGTGGCGAATGTACTTACTCTGTGCTCAGCTGAACAATGTGCTCCATGGTGCTGTATCCCGCCGCGATAAAGTTCTCCTGGTATTGCTGCATCTTAATGGAGTCCAGCCACTCGCTAACCGTGCGGAAGATCATGCCGTCCGTGCCACTGGTGCTGGGCAGGCGGATCGAGACACTGTAGATAAGACACGAGACGCGTTAGTGATAGTAATCGTCACACCCTTGCATTAGTTACAGCGCCTTGTCAGGCCCGTGACACGTCTCCAAAGCGTTTCGCGGGTTCCGCTGTGTGTTTTGTGGGCGAAAGGCGGCAGCCATTTTCACACACAGCGGTGGTCACACACACGCACAGAGCACTGGCTGTGAGCGAGCAGCAGATCGCAATGGGAACTAAGGCCAACGGAATCAAAATACTTTATGGTTGTAAAAGGTATATCATCTTGAACGATCGCCAAAACCTCACAGCTTCAAAGCCCAACTCCCGGGGGGAATAAAACTCGCCCGGGCGAGCACGGAGTTACAAACACATCTGAAGCTACAAGAGCAAGTCGGTTCATCTGAAGCGGGCAGAGTTAGCAGGTCCTATCTGTCACTTCAATCACTCGCTGAAGGTTCCTCCTCCCCCCCCACCCCCCCCACCCCCCCCACCCCCACCACCCTCCCTCACCCCTCCCCGTCCTAAACGAGCTCAACAGACGTGGAGTGTCGAGCGCTGGGAACCAATGGCATTTCCCCTCCCAGCCTTTCTGCAGATGGCAGTGATTTTCATATAGATATATATATATACATATACATATACTTTTGTGGTTTCCCCCATTGTTCGTGCACCTGGAGCTGAGCAATGTCAGCTATGGGCAGACGGACCAAACAAGCAGAGAGAGCGTTGGAGCCCTGCCAGGGGCAGGGAAGGAAAGAACTTGCAGTTTCAAAGCTCCTTGTTTTGTCAAAATGCCCCCACAGCGTTTTGCAGTAAATTGGCCGCTACAGTGACTTTTTTTTTTTCTTCTCTCTCTCTTTCTCACGCGCGCGGGCCAAAACCAAAAGCGACCATTTTGTGCTCCATAATATCTATTTCACAAACGGCCGTGAGGCGAACGAACGATTTAATCTGGAGGATTGTTGGCCTGGATAGGGGTGGGTGGGGGAGGGAGAGAGAGAGAGAGAGAGAGAGAGAGAGAGAGAGAGAGAGAGAGAGATGGGGAAACGCCCAGCTCTTTATATGTGATCTCTCACCGCCCACGATTTTAAAGTGCAGATGCATTCAAAGCATGAAACTGTTGCGAAATTTTCTTCTCCCCCCGCCCCCCCCCCCACCCCAATATAGATTAGATTTTAGGAAGTCAAGACTGGAAAATGGATAAGAAGCGAGAGTGGGGGGGTGGTTGAGAGGCGATAAGAGGTTGGGGATTGATTGTATGAGGCTGAACACACAGTGCGCTTGCGATCCGATGACCTGGGGGAAGAATAAGAACGAGGGAAGAGCCTGGACTTGTAGAGCAACATACCTGGCGTCTGGGTAGGGCAAGAGGGGATGTTCAGAGAAACAATTAGCCATTAATGATTAAACTGAGAACAAAGGGGAGGATGGTGTGTGAGAGAGAAAGAGAACAAGAGAGCTTCCGGTGTCAAAGAGTAGTTGGTGATTCAAAGTGTCATTTAGAATCAATACTTCGCCCACAAAATATGCAGTGAGACACAGACCCTAATAATAATCTTGGCATTAGATGTAGCGCCTTAACACGTCGGTGAGGCAACTCAAAGCGCTTGGCAGAATGTGCCTCAACCGCAAGCATCATCGATAACTCTAAAGTGTAGTGACTGCGTATTTTTGTGGGTGAAAAGCGACAGCCAATGGCGGCACAGCCAGTGTACCGTGCTCTCACTCGCCGCGAGCTATCACGCCAACCAGCCCGACCGCCAGAGGCGGCCGTGTCACACACTTACCGGGGGTCGAACTCTGCAATGTTCTTCAGCGACTCGGGGCTGCGGATCAGTTTGTCGAGGATATTGACGATGTCGCAGAACTTGGGTCGCTTGGTTCGCTCCTGTAGCCAGCTCTGCATCATCAGCTGGTAGATAGCTGAGGGACATTCCATGGGGGCTGGTAACCGGAACCCTTCGTTGATGGACTTCATCACCTGCCCAAGCAAAACCATACTCGGTCAGCAATTGCCACCGTCATCGTATTATAATAATAATAATAATAATCATCATCATCATCGTAACACCGTAGCATTTGAGATGCAACGAGTTTGCTTTTACACTCGACTGTGGATCTGTGGGTGGAACGCGGCAGCCAATCGCGCACGGCCGCGCCCCGCAAGCCATGGTGGAATTCACAAAAAAACAATCCGGGTTTATTACCCACGGAAAGCGACGTCGAAATGTAAAACATCCCTGAACTATTGGGATCAGGTTCTAAGGTGGGACCTGGAGGCCACAATGCAATGTTCTGACCGAGAGACGAGGGGTTCCAATCTCATTATTTCGCGAGTTAGTTAGTTGTGACTTGATTTGGCGACCCCTAACCCGCCCCACCACCCCACCGCTTCCCTCCCCGCCCCTATCCCCAGCTCAGGTCTGATACAATGACCGGCCAGCGCCTCGGGACGTCCTCCTGACGTGAAAGGCGCTGTCCAGGTGTAATTTGGTTGTTGTTAACGGGTCACGAAACGACACCCCGTGTGTACGAGACTGCCTCCCTCACCTCGTGGTTGGACATGTCCCAGTACGGTCTCTCTCCGTAGGACATCACCTCCCACATCACGATCCCAAAACTCCACACGTCACTGGCTGAGGTGAACTTGCGGTAAGCGATGGCCTCGGGAGCCGTCCATCGGATGGGAATCTTTCCTCCCTGGAGACGAGAGGAAGAAAGAAAAAAGAAGACATTAGAAACCCAGCTGGGGCAAATCCTGGTGGGAGTCACTGACTCGGTCATTGGGTTCCAGCTCATTCATTTATTACCCTGCAACAACTTGTGTCTACACAGGGATGGAGGGATTGAGGGAGAGAGTGACAAGAGTTTTGGAGCAGAGTGACTGTCGCTGAAGGGGTAACCAGTGAAGGGTTTGTTGGCACATAGCTCCGGCTGCCCTCCCGAGACCGAACGTCACTGGATAAGCAGCAGGAAGTGTATCAGACAGTGCTTTCCATAGCAAGCTACATGGCTTTAACTGGTTAAACACCAGTAGTTATCCCCAAGCCTTGGCCCTTGTCAACCTCTCAGGGATTAGGCAAACCCAGTGTGCATTCCATTCTAATACACAGGAACTTCCAAGTGTGTCATCGACACATAGACCTCCCCTTGGCTTTGGATGCTTTGATATAATAATAATAATCCTTGCATTTGATATAGCGCTTTTCACATCTTCTAGACGTCTCAAAACGCTTCGCAGACTATACTATAAAGTGAATTGACTGTGCATTTGTGGGCGAAACGCGGCAGCCAATTGCGCACGGCAGCGTCCCCCACAAACAGTCGTGGATTGAAATGGCAAATTTGTTATTGTGTTTTTTTTTAATGGAGGGATTATTAATAGGCATATGTGTGTGTGTGTGTGTGGAGTAAGGAAACATGCCCAAGGTTTTGCCTTGATCTGCCTGGATTCGAAACACAGGTCTCGCGCTTGTAAGGCGAGCGCTCTAACCGCTGAGCTACAGGACTCTGAGCTACACTCGGTGAAACTCGAAGACCCCGAGGAGAGGCAAACTCACGCTGGTTGTGTACGTTCCCTCGGGCTCGTCCTCCAGCACACGGGACAGTCCAAAGTCGGACACCTTGCACACCAGTTGGCTGTTAACCAGGATGTTGCGGGCGGCCAAATCGCGATGCACGTAGTTCATGTCGGAGAGGTACTTCATCCCGGACGAGATCCCGCGCAGCATTCCCACCAGTTGGAGGGACGAGAATTCATCATCGTTATTCTGCGACGTGGGGAAGAGCCGGGAGAGAGGGAGAGAAGGAGGGAAAAGAAATGACTTTGAGTGAGATTCATGTTATTCGGCCGTTCAGCGTCGCCAAGCTCTGCGAGACGTATAAGGCTTTGAACAACTGTTAATTTGGCATTGGACTGAATTTAACCCCTGGCACTCTCTGCTCTCAATCCTGATAAACGAATTATCCAAAGGATTTGTTAGCCATCCCAACATCTCAGCCTCAACTCTGATCACCTAACCCCAGAAAGGTCTAAACCGAAGAATGGTTTTAACCATTCAACCCATTCCCGATCCTACACTGGAGTGAGTGTCAGTTTGTGACCTCAAATTCCTGACCTGAAGTGGGGAGCGAGGGAGGGCGGTGGGGGGAGAAATGGGGATTAGGGAACTTGAACCCACAACGTTCTGACTCAAGGCAACCAATTGAGTCAAGTTGACAATAAGGCTGAGAGAGAGAGATACACACACGCACGCGTGGTCAAGCAGGAAGACATCAACTCGAGCCCGACTTACCCGCAGGTAGGTGTCGAGCGCACCATTCTCCATGTATTCCGTCACGATCATCAGAGGCTTGTCTGCAATGCAAGAGAGAGAGGACACCAAAGTCAGTCAGTCAGTCCGTCATTCCTTCACAGACACAGTCTTGGGGACAAATCCCATGGTTTTCAACAATTTACTATAACATGGCTGTTTTCAATGAAGGACAATTTTAGTGAGAGTAATTAATAGGAATGGGTTTATCGGGTGATTAAGGCAGGTCGCTGGATATATATATTTGATGTAAAATCTCAATGGTAAAATATGGGGTTGGTTGCGGTGGGTATATTCTGGAAGGAGGGGATTAAAAGGTTACCAAAGAGATTTCTTCACCCAAACCAATTTTATGGTGTCTCATCAAAGAGCGTTACAAAGTCAACAGTGATCAGGGAGGAAAGGGTTGGGGAGGGAGATGGTAAAGACACAAACAAGAGACAGGATGGGGAGGAAGTTAGCACAAGGCACTTGCTCGCAAGCTGGGCTGGTTACTCACACTTGGTGATGACTCCCTCCAGATGGATGACATTGTGGTGACAGAACTGGCCCATGATGCTGGCCTCGCTCAGGAAGTCAATGCGTTGGCTCTCGGTGTAACCGGTTTTCAGCGTTTTAATAGCCACGCTGATCTCCTTCCTCCCTTTCTTCAGAACTCCTTTGACCACTTCCCCGAATTCACCTGTTTCAAGCAACAACAAAAAGAGCAGAATAGACGATTGTAACCAGTGAGGTTTAGTGTGGCCGGCGGCGCGAGGCGTAGACAGGCATTGACGTTCTTCTGAGGCAAAATGCAAGCAGGCATCTGGTTTAACATCCCATCCGAGCTGCGCCAATGTAGCTGGCACTGGGAACCCTGCCAACCCGGGGAGAGGATGGACATCACTGAGCCAAGGTGGGGACAAACCAATGCCAACCGATCAGGGGGAAAGGGGTTGGCATGATTGCTCTGGGACCCTCTCGCAGGGCATTTGATGGGTAACGTACCGGCTCCGATGACCTTCTGCTTGCTGATGGCCGATGGGTGGATCTCGTCGGCAAACTTGAGCACGGCCTGGTTCGGATCCTCGTACGTGTGGGGGTCGACGTAGGTCTTCAGCGGCTTCAGTTGATCTGGACAAACAGAAGAAGGACATCGTGTTGAGGGCTGAGGACAATTACAGCCCTGGAATGTACCGTAAGGTGAATCGACGGGTGTAATTTGGTGGGTGAGGGCGGCGGCTAATTTACACATAACAGCATCCTCCCCTCCTCAACTCAAACTGCCCCGAGGTGAATGGTCAATTGGGACGTGAAAGGGAAATCCTATGCAAATCAAAAGACTCACCGGCCGATTTGGTGAAGTAAATGTCTTCAGGTCCTTGCCGGGCACGAGGGTTGCGTTTCCTAACGAGAGGATCAAAGGGACAATGAAATCAGCGGAGGGACAAGAGCGATCGGCGTCTCGCACGAGGTGAAAAGGTCTTAACTCCACCAGGAGTCGCAGACGCCGGGAAGAGACACACAAGCTGAGCCGAGTTTGGACGCACGGGTCAGACGACAAACCGAAGACGGCTCCAAACCCAGCCGTTGAACGGGAGAAGTTTCGGACAAAAGGCAACGCTGCCCGGACTCTCACCTGCGCTTGATGTACATCACAAACACCACCAACAGCACCATGATGGCTCCTCCAACCAGCATCCCCACAATCAACACCGTCACGTTAGACTTATCTGGAAGGAGAGGAAAGGAGTCGTGTCAAGTCACTTGTCCTCCCAGACGACGCAGCACGCGCAGGGCGCAACGTACATACACCAGTAAACAAGTGAGATCCTTATCTCTGGGAGAGAATTACACTCTGCGGCGATCGTTCCCCATCTACGTATCACCGTTTGGGGTGTGTGCCTTCGGTCGCAGAGGCCCCGCAAACGTCACCCACACACTCGCCGATAAACGTTACACTACTCTTTCGTTGATTCAATCCCACGGGCTGCGATACATATTCCCGCGTTCGAGAGCATTTTTGACGCGAGCATGCGCATAATCCTCATGCGGCGCATCGATAATATTAGACGACTATAACTTGGGACAAGGTATAATATTGCGCACTTGTAAGGCAGGGGGGGCGGGGGGGGGGGGGGCGAGAGAAAGAGATCTCAGGGAGAAATTATGAGGCTCCATCACCTTCTACCGGGAGAGTCTGGAACTCTTGCTCGGTGCTGAAGCTGCCGACTCCCTCCGGAGTGAGGACCTGTACCCGGAATGCGTACACCATTCCCGGGAGCAGGTTGGAGACCTTGACTTCCTTCTGCTCACACCGGAGCACCGTGTAGCTTTTCTCGTCCACCTGCAACAACGACGAGGGAGGGAGAACGGGTTAGGTAAGAGGCGACGAGGCAACTGCCAACCGTTGCCAACCCTTCAGAGCGCGGTTCGTTACATTTTCAGTCCACTTTGAATCCGTGAAGCGGTTTGAGGCGTCTCCACAACGTGATAAGGATTATTTTATACAAGGATTATTAATAATTATTATCGTCATTACTACACATCTTTGTGGGGTTATGGTTTAGTTGGGGGAGGATGTAGCTGGTTAGATTGCCCAGAACAGATAAAGGAGTGGACTGACAGACTGACTGAACTGGTTCATAGGAACAAGAGGAGGCCATTCAGCCCCTCAAGCGTGTTCTGACATTCTATAAGATCGTGGCTGATCTGCACCTCAACTCCAATTACCCCCGCTTGCCTGGTATCTCTTGATACCCGGACCTATCAAATATCTATCCACCTCAGTCTTGAAGGTGATAAGATGTTTCACAGATGGGTTCCTGATGGGTTCTGTCGCTCTCCCTGCTATCGGTGGAACGAGAACATCGGGTGGCTTGTGGCTCTGGCAAAGCTGCGTCACAAACACTCAAACTCATTGCTTACCAGAGCTGGCCTTTCACATGGAAAATGTTTTACACGAAGAGATGAATTATGAATGAAGCGAATGTTGTTACCGAGGCCAAACTCCCCTCTCCCACCCCCATCACCCCAGGGGAGGTACTTTCATTAAAGTGTATGACAAGTCCCCTTGAAACCGAGCCTATTGTTACTTTGAATGGGTTTCGATCCCAACACGGAATGTTGCTAAAGAGGTGCTAAGTTTCAGCCGGCCGACTGTGTGAATTGGAATTGGTGTGAATAATAATTGAGGTGTCAGATGCTCTGGAGGAATGTGCTTTACAATGGAAACGGACTGGAGGGTGTTACTTGTGGTGTTTTCTTTTAGAAATACATTAGCGAATAAATCCTCAGAGACAGACATCCCACCTTCCATGTGAACCAGGCGAGGGTGAGGAGTTCAGACCGAGAGAGAGAGAGAGAGAGAGAGAGAGAGAGAGATCTAACGTGCGACAATTCTCTAACCGGATTGTTTTAACAGGGAGACCAGAGGGACAAAGGACGAGTCTACTCCAGAGAGACGCCATCTACCCAACGTCCACGTTACTCAGCGCTGTTAAAATAATAAGTCACCGACATTCCTCGATTTTGATTCATCTTTCAAAGTCACACGGCTTCGCCGGAGTGCAGAGCGACTGTGCTTTGCAAGCGAAAACTTATCAGCTAATTTAGGAACGGAGGAATTGCTGGGCGAAAAAAAAAAACGACCAAAGTCCGTCTCGTTCGACGTCTACAAATTCTGGACGTCACTTGCCACAATAATAGATATTACTCATCTACTGTGTATATCGCAAAACACCCATTTCGAAAAAGAAACGTAAAACGTCTCCTCCAAACCCCCAGCACCGTACTGGAATGCCTCCACAATTCCAACGTTCTGACATGGCCTTGACTCAGAGATCTAAGAAAGCTGTCAACCCAGCTGACTGACACCTTGTTAAGATAAAGGTTTATTTGCAGAAGGCAATGGCGTTACAGGGCCTCGCTGTGTGGCAATCCCTGGACGCCACAACTGGATCTGATTTATATTATACACAAATATCACCTTCCCACCGGCGACTGGATCCAGGTTCTCACTAACGCTGATTGGCAGGTTATCATTATACACTAAACAGCTCTGGGTGGGGGGGGGGAGGGGGGGAAACGCTGTGAGTGTTTCTCACGCACATTCTCCAGGATTAGCTCCGATTTGCGTCTTCAGCCTCCTCGTAACATTACACCTCGCCTCAGGTTATCACACTTAACACAGACAACACAGCCACCCGCCCACTCGCTGGGACCTCACAGTTCTTCAGGAGTGATGCCCGGTGGCCACTGACTGAAGATCGGTGATTGAAATGAGAAGGAAGGACGGATGGATGTGGGGGAGTGGGGGAATGAAGGAGAGGCAGAGGTCGGTGGGATCTTGATAACGCTCCTCCTTCGCGCCCTCTGACCGAGTGTTACGAGGTACTCCATTCTCACCTTCTTTCTGTACATGACCTCGAAGCCAGTCACACTGTTCATCTGCCTCCTGGGCAGGTTCCAGGACAGGGTCAGGCTGTCAACTTCCTGCTTCTCCAGGGTGATCAGGTCAATCGTAGGAGGTTCTGAGGAAGTAGGAAAGAGCAAAGTGTCAAACAGGCAGACAATCATGGTAAAGGGATCTGAAATGGGTGGGGGGGGGGTGGAAGTGGACACATACATACAAACACAGTCACACACAATAACATGATGTACTTGTATAGTTCCCTCCACGTAGGGTAGCATCTCAAGAGCAACAAGCACTCACACAGACTCGCTCGCTCGCTCAGACACACACACACACACACTCAATAACAACTTCGATTTATATAACACCCTCCAGGCCGGACGGCGTCTCAGAGAGCTTCACAAGGTCTTCCGAGACCTGAAATTAGGAAGGGGGTTGGGGGGGGGGGGGGGGGAGGGGGGGGAGGCAAAGGGAGTGAGGAAGTGAGTTCCAGAGCACCCCCCCCCCCCACCCCACCAACCCACACACACACACACACACACGCACATACTACTCACCAGTTTGGTTGATGCTGACCTCCAGGCTGCTGGTGCTGGTGGCGGAGCTGAGAGAGGACACTCCGTTCTTGGCCTCCACCCGGAGCGTGTAGTTGGTGTGCGGCTCCAGCTCGGTCACGGTGATGGTGGTGCCGGTCAGTCCGACCCTCTGGGAGAACCTCACGCTGGCCTCGCACGGCCCACAGCTCCGCCCGTCCCACCCGCATCGTTCGCACGAGATGTCGTAGGTCACGTCGGCCCGGCCGCCCGTGTCCGCTGGCGGCTTCCATCTCAACTGCACCGTGGAGCCGATGGCAACGGCGCTGAGGTCCTGCGGAGCAGAGGGTGGTCCTGAAGCCAGAGAGAGAGAGAGAGAGAGAGAGGGAGAGAGAGAAAGCGTCAAACCATAGGATCTCACAGTACATGATCCATGTGCGTGTATGTACAAATACAAGCGTGAGACCTGTGTTCGAATCCAGGCAAGTCAGGGCGAAACCTTGTGGGCAAGTTTCCTTACTCCACACACACGCACGCCTAATAATAATCCCACCAAAAAAAAAATACAATAATAAAAATTGGTCATTTCAATGCTCGACTGTTTGTGGGGACGCTGCTCAATTGGCTGCCGCGTTTCGCCAACAAATATACAGTCCATTCACTTTACAGCACATTCTGTGAAGCGCTTTGAGGCGTCGATAAGATGTGAAAAGCCGCTGTATCGAACGCAAGGATTATTATCATTGTCACGCGCTCCTCAATATAGACAAGCGAACTCACGGGTGCAGGCGGAGCTGGAGGAGTCCCCTTCCGCGCGATAGAAACCTTCCTCGCAAGGGCAGGAAGTCGCCCCAGTAGCAGAGGGCAAAGTGTTGGAAGGACACACTCCACACGGAGTGTTGGCTGCGTCGGATTTGAAGAAACCTGGTTTGCATTCTGTAAAAAAAACACACAGACACACAGAGAAAGCAAAGGTTAGTCAATCTGCAATAATCCACGCGTTTAAATCATTCCAGATCGCGGCCAAACATTTCCCCCCCTGCTCATGGCATTTTTTTGGGGGGGGAGGTTTGTACTTACCATCAACATATAATAATTCATTCCTCCCCCACCACCCACCCCCAAATAAACACAATAATAAAAATTGGTCGTTTTCAACCCACGACTGTTTGTGGGGGGGGACGGGACGCTGCTGTGCGCAATTGGCTGCCGCACACAGAAAACACGGTCAAAGAGATATCAATACCCAGGGGAAGGGTCTCAGAACGCTTCAATTCCAGGATTTGAACGTCTTGAAGAAGAACGTCGGTTAAGAAAGCGTTCTCTTCGCGCTTCACAGGAGAATGGATTGACTGCATAATACGTCGTGCGGCCAACTGAGCGCGGCAGTGTCCCACAAACTGTTGACATTCGGGACATCTGCAATATCTCTGGCCAGCCAGCGCCAGGGACCGTGTCACTTTTTTCAATCTGTGTGTGTGTGTGTGTTTTCAGCTCCGGATTGGAAACACACAACACACACACACACACTACTGACCCCGAGTAAACAAACTGGGTTATTGTTAGAATTCCTTCTGGCCACCAAGAGCCTGAGAAACCCAACCTCCCCTTTCCATGGGAACCCGGTAGCTTCTGAAATCACATCAGGCTCCCGGGTCCTGTGAGACCCAAAGCCACGGTTCATTGCCACCCGCCCTCCGTGCCGACTGCTCGCTCGCTTCCCCCCCCCCTCCCCACACATGACGCTGTACAAATGTCATTCGTTGTTGTTGTTGTTTGGTGGACTTCGCTATGCGCAAGTGTGCTGCTACAAGTACACAGTCACTTGAGTTCGCAGTATATATTGTGAAGCACTTTTGAGACACCTTCCTCAGCTGATCAGGCTGACTACGGCATGCAAGAATTATCAGTATTATTATTGCTAACGCTATACATAAACCTTGAGGGTGGCAGGAGGACAGAAACCAACACGGTACGTCAATAGGCAAAGCTGAGCCAGAGAGAAAGGAGGTGGGGGTGGGGAATGACCCTAGCAACATCGAAGAGGAAATCCTGGCGATTGAGTTTGAAACGAGATCAGCTTGTGGAGGTATTTGTTCCCTGGGTAACTGTGTTTATTCACTAGAGGACAAACTAACCACGTTTTTCCCCAATTGTACCACTTCGATCTTCAATGCCAACCTAAATGGGTGGCACAGAGGGGTGGTGGGGGCTGAGTTTAAACTCTCTGATAATACCATGAACACCCCACCCCCA
>CM068767.1:7533938-7608762 GCA_035084275.1 Hydrolagus colliei
TCAATTGAGAATCGATCTTTCCAGCGTCACCTCCGAGCGTTAGTCAATCACTGAACAGAGCATTTGCACAGCTTGACAAGACAAGTCATTCCTGCCAAGTGCAGAGGCTGCTTTTTGAAGACAAATGGCCACTCACAGGCGCGCCGCCCTGGGATTGCCTTCTGACGTGAGAGGTGTGAGACAAATGTCACTCTTTTGTTGTCGTGGTTGCTTCCCGCAGGCAAATGGCCAACACGGTCCACAACGAGAACCAGCCACAAGGTGAGTGACAGGGCAGCCTGGAGACCTGCTCATTGGGAGAAACTCCCCTTTCCTCTGTCCCGTGGTCCATGGGAACTGAGACGGAACCGGGTAAAGGTGGAGCAGGTTCGTCTGTCTGTCCGCTCGAGAGACTCGGGGATTTACCGTAAGTGCATCCAAGTCCTTACCGTTTCTTTACCTCTTCGCTCCATGTTCAGGCAGCTTGTCTTGAGTGTTTCCTCTGGACAAACAAAGTCACCCCCTCGCCCATCTCCATAACCAGGGAGTGAAGCCCAGCTCTCAAGATCCTCCTCTTCGACTGCGCCACTGTACCACCCTCCTACCCCCCCGCTCACCCCCCACCCCACCACCCCCACCCCCCCCATGCCCTCCAGCCCCTCCCGATCCCAACCCCCGAACTCGGGTCCAAATCCCTGACTGTCCAGCGGCTTGGGAGGTCCTCCCGATGCGGATGGCGGGCTCTGCGTATAAATGTCGCGCGTTGGTGACGTTGCTGATGTCCCATCGCTTGGGTAATTCCACACTTGAATACACTGCCTGAGTGCGGGGAAGTTCAAATAACACTCCCATCAGGGGCCAACTGGAGTTGGGAGCCCGGCTGGGATTCCCTGGCCGATCACTGACGGGTTAGCCGGTGGGGGTGGGGGGGGGTGAGATGCCCGCGGATTACGAGCTTTGACCCTGGAGTTTCTGGGTGGCACATTTGATACGGTTCTTGTCCCGGAGGTTCCGCATCCTGGCGTGCCGATTTCTGATCTCCTCCACGTGACTGGTTGGAAACCAGCCCTTGTCCCCGTCGCTCAGTCGGACGCCTTCGATCCAGCCTGCCAACAGGTACAGGCCATGACGTCACAGCAACAACAACAACTACTACCACCACCACCACAGCTACAAGCAGCTTGTATTTATACAGCGTCCCGGAGAGCTCAGGACATGTTCTTGGTCCATAAAACACCCCTCATTCCCCTCCTCCCCACTGTCTGTCCCTCCAGGCATTTCACAATAGAAACTTGGCATCGTTGACATTAATAGTAAATGAAAGGGTTAGTATTATTATACTGAGAGATGGATGTTTCCCTGTATCCCTCTTGCCCGCCCGCCCGCCCTCCCTCACCGACCCACCTAATTCTTTCTAAAGCTTCAGAACTCACCTCTCCACCAAACCCTCTCCTCTCCCCTCCTCTCCTCTCTCCCCTCCTCTCCTCTCTCCCCTCCTCTCCTCTCCCCTTTCCTCTCCTCTCCCTTCCTCTTTCCCCTCCCCGAGGCCAATTCGCTGACTTGCTTACCGTCCTTTGTTTTGGTCTTGACTTGAAAGACGTCCGCCTTCTCCAGGGTCAGCTCATCATGCTCCTGCGCTTTGTAAGCCTTGATACACTGAACCTGAGGAGAGTCTTATAGGGACAAAGTGGGTGTAGCTGGTTAGACTCCAGGTGTTATCCCAATGCCTACTCTGGGCTCCCCCTCAGCCCAGCCTTGGCTCTCGCCAACCTGCGCCTAATACTTTCCAGAATTAAGCAAGCAGGATACGTCCCTTCCAACAATCTATCTCTGGGATTTCCATGTGTGGGTGGGTCGCAAGGAATTCTCAGTTGGGTTTGGAGACTCTTAAACATGGTGACGGGTTTCCGCATGTGTCATGGTCACTCGGCCGACGTCCCCGAAAAATTGATGTTGTTGTTAAGTGTTTAGCCTCTCTGCCCCCAACCTCTGGAACTCCGACCCGCAGTCCCCTCCCCATCCCCCCCCACCCACCCAACCCGCCTCGCCCCCCTCCCTGCCTCCTTCAAGTCCCGCCTCAAAACTCTCCTCTTCGATGGTCCCATCGGCAACTCCTAAATCCCCCACTTCCCACCCACCCCCCATCTCCCGGCTCCAGCTCGGGTCTGAAATGATGACTGTCCAGCACCTTGGGATGTCCTACTGATATGAAAGGCGCTATATAACTGTCATTTTGTTGTTGTGACTGAGACACAGCGCAAGCCAAACCAGCCAGAAACTTACCTTCCTTCTCCACCTCGATCAGATCGCTGTCTGTCTCCTGGTGGGTCAGTAAGGTGGCTGTGATCCATCGCTGCTTCTCGCTCCTGGGGAACACAATAAAAAAGGTGAAACAGCTCAGAGGAGGAACGTGACAAGTAGCTTTTCCCTGGGATCAAAGGTCCAATATCTCCTCTACACCCAGCTCCAGGGAATGATCAACAAACAGCCCTGAAACTTAGGTAAAAACGTGTTTAACATTGGACAGAACTGACAGCAATTAACTGCGAGACTCTTTGACAAGTGTCTACATGATGAGCCTGTGTCAAAAGCAGTAATTAGGATTGCGTCCAGCGTCACATCTTGTGTAAGGATCCATTGCCCTCGTGTGGTTGGGCGTCAGTATTGCAAGACAACATTCCCGAGAGAATAGATCACCGAAAATGATTTATCCCCCCCCTCCAAAAAACACACGTCGTTTTTGCACGAAAAAAAATGAACGTGTACCTATCTAAAGGTGCGGATTATTACTGAGGATTACTTAACTTTTGGGTCTTGCGAATATTTACTCATTAATAAATTGCTGGATCAATATATTTCATTGTTGATTTAAGTTTGTCCGTCAATCCTTACCCTCTCCGCCTGTATTATATCCATATGTATCTATATCTTCAAATGTACTTACCTTTTCTTTCCCCCATTCACCCTCACGGCTCTGCCTCTAGTCCTGTCCCCTACCCTGCCCCCTGCCCCCTGCCCCACTATTGGCAATCAGGCCTTCAGGCCCTTCTACCCCCAGCCTTTGGAACTCCATCCCACAGTCCCTCCACCTCGCTCCCTCCCTCTCTTGCCTCCTCCAGCGTCCGTCTCAAGGCACCCCCCTCTTCGACCGAGCCTTCACCCACCCTATCCTCCATCCATCCCGATCCCAATCCCCAACTCTGGTCCAAATCCCAGAGTTGAAGGGCAGGCGTTGTGCAAAGATAATGAGCTGTTGTTGCCTGCTAGGTGCCTGTGAGGAGCAAGTTCTGTCTCTCTCTCTCTCTCTCTCTCTCTCTCCTCACTCACTCAGTTCGAGCTCTGAGTAGAATCTGCTGCTTGAGGTGATCTTTCTCAAACAGCTGCAGGTGGAAAACGTGGCCTGGGATTCCGTGGACCTTGACGTTCAGATCCTTGGCTTTCAGCTCGTGGATCTTAGCGTGGACAAATACTGCAAACTTCCCTGTGCTGAGAGAGAGGGAGACAGCGGGAGAGAGGGAGAGGGACCTGTCAGTCGGCAGTTTGACTCATTTTCCTTTCTCTATAGATGCTGCCTGACCTGCTGAGTTTTCCAACCAGCTTCTGATTTTGTTTCATAATAATCCTTGAATTTGATACAGCGCTTTTCACATCTTCTAGACATCTCAGAAGCGCTTCACAGAATATACTGTAAAGTGAATCGACTGTATATTTGTAATATATTTTGCAAGCTAGTAATGATAATAATAATCCTTGCATTTGATATACAGCCTTATCATGTCATTGAGACGTCTCAAAGCGTTTTTCTGTGTATGTTTTAAATTGTAATGACTGTGAAAGCCTCACTCAGAGACTCTACTGTGTATACCGGGCGCTACATGAATGTAAGATGCTACAGAGGAAGTTAAGAGAGTGAGAGAGAAAACGAGATTGAGAAGGAGAGCATGCGAAAGAGGTTGGCCTGAGCGCGAGAGACGGTGAGAGAGAGAGTCAACGGTAGACGGCGAGAGAGAAGGGGGAACGAGACGAGAACGGGGAGAGAGAAGAAAAGAGAACGGGAGTGATCATGAAGGAAGAATTGGGAATAATCATGTCTCTCACTTACTCCTTTTTGCGAGAGAGCAGGAGGCAGTCGTTGAATAGATGCAGGTATATGGGCTTCGTGGACAACTTGAACTTCGATCCCGACATATTGTTTGTCTGCGTGTCGACCTCGGTCAGCTCTCCGTGCTTAACCAGCCACCGAGACTGAGAGATGAGAGGGAAAATCTGCAGAGAGCAAGAGCAAGATAGAGCGAGAGAGAGAGAGAGAGAGAGAGGGCAGTGAGATCAGACTCTCGGAACTTGGTTGAAGAATCCTTTTTGCACTAAAACTGTAAGAAAATCTTTCAATACAACACGCGACTTGATAATAATAATAATAATCCTTGCATTTGACACGGCGCCTCCACTGTAGAGGTTGGAACTTGAACGGATCGCACGAAAAAGCCACAACATTTTACAAGAACTGTGACCGAGGGCGTTTTTGGGAGACCAGAAATGCGTGACTGTCTTCCAGCCTCGTCGATGAAGCGACCTCACCCTCTGGGCCTCTCCCAGGGCCGGATCACCCCGCGAATCGCCCCCATCTCTCTCTCTTGTCCGCTGCCGCCTACCTTACTTTCAAAGTGGATCTTCTTGTTGAGGTGAATGAGCTCCTCGGTCCTCTTCATCGATTGCACGCTGCAGTTACACTCCGCTGTCACCTGTCACAGTGACAAGAATACTAACAATAAGAGTAATAATAATACAAACAGGAACAATAATCCTTGCGTTCGCTGTAACGCCTTATCGTGTCTTTGAGATGTCTCAAAGCGCCAGTATCAGCCGAGGCTGTGAGCTCAAAGTGCCAATGTGGAGCTTGAACTCACAACTCTATCAATGTAACTTTGTTGTCGTTGTTCTGATTCCAAGGCCAGACTTGCTATTGACTGAGCCTGACCAACAGCTAAACCACAGGCGCGATGCCCAGTGGAGGGGACAGCACTGACCGAGGCTCGATGGGCTGAGTGACCTCCTTCTGCGCTGTAATTTGTAAATACTCTTCAGCTGCTTCTTACCTTCTTCAGCTCGTTGAAGGCCTTCAACGCGGCATCTTCGTCCTGTGAGCCCTGGGCCGTACGTTTCAGGATGTTCTGTAATGCGGACGGTCGCTAGTCACTGAGCAGCTAAATCTCACAGGATTTTTTATGATTCAACGCAACACAAATGAACCGTTTGCACTGGGAGAACGTCCAGAGTGACTGGACTATGCTGGTTTGGGGGGCAAGAGGGGAGGATGGGAGGGAAAAGATGACCACAAGCACGTTTCCTTATTGGATTCAACGCCTTCAATGGTACAGCAGGTTACAGGTGCGCTAATGTTACGTGGGGCAACTGGTTAGTAAATATAATAGTAATAATAATAATCCTTGCATTTGATATAGGGCTTCTCACATCCTATTGACGTCTCAAAGCGCTTCACAGAACATACTGTAAAGTAAACTGACTGTACATTTGTGGGTGAAACGCGGCAGCCAATTGCGCACAGCAGTGTTCCCCCCCCCCACAAATAGTCGTGGATTCAAATGACGAATTTTTATTATTGGATTTTTTTGGGGGGGATGGATTATTATTAGGAGTGTGGAGTAAGGAAACTTGCCCAGGGTTTCGCCCTGAGCTGCCTGAAAGCGAACACAGGTCTCACGCTTGGAGGCCGAGTGCTCTAACCACTGAGCTCCAACCACAATAATAATAATAATAATAATGATGATGATGATGATGATGATCGGGTGAGGCAGGCGGAGTGGGTCTATCAGGCCCTGCTCGGCGTGAGGAACCGCTGGCTTTACCTCCACCAACATCTTGAGCCTCATGATGCGTTGGAACGGGAGGATGAGGAAGGACGTGAGTGGAAGGCGCTGACACTTGGGATCCTCCTCCAGCTTTGCCAGGACTCCGGGGAACTTGGGATTTTCCTGCCTGGAAAAAGGCGACACGAAACACAACACGTGGTGAAAGCCAGCCGCGGCTTTCCCTCAACACATTCCCAACCCCTATTTGAGGAACGTGACTGAGAGCCGGGTTGCGAAACGCCTCCAACCTGTTCACGGTTTTGTTTCGTAGGATACCGTCCTCACCCAGAGCCACTCAGATCAACAATAATAAGGATAATAATGATAATAATAATCCTTGCGTTTGATGTGGTGCTTTTCACATCGTTCCTTACACATGACACCGTGAATCTCACTTTGGATGGGTGTCCATTCAGCCCCTCGAGCCTGCCCCACCATTCAATAAGATCACGGCTGATCTTCTAATCTAACTCCACCTGCCCCCGCCTTATCTCCATATCCCTTAATCCCTTTATGCTTGTGCAGGCAGTATCTGTGTCTCAGTATCCGAAAGCCCAATAATTTTACCAAAGTGTAAAGTGAATTGGTGGGATTGTGTATTGTCTGGTCAGAAAGGTTGTCGCGCAGTGAGTGACCTACAGGAGGCGCTGGTAGGTCTGCTCCTGATAGGCCTGGTTGGTGACGTAGGGCAGGTAGACCCTGCGGAAGGCGGGGCAGTGAGTCAGCACAATGTCACACACGTCAAAACGAAGGATGTCCCGCTCGACTCTGTCCTCCAGCTCCTGGAGAAACCTGCAACAGACAAGAGCCAACTGAGCCATGGTTCCTCCAACCAACTCTACCCACCACTACCCCCACTCCCTCACCCAGCCTCACCACCAAACACGTCACCCCTTCACCCTGTCCTGTGATCAGGTGAAGATGGACCTCCCCCCAAAGACACTCACTTCTCGCTGACCTCCTTCACCTCGGGAAGTTTGGAGAAGAGCCATTGCTTCTCCTGGCTGTTTAGACATTCCTGTAGCTCCTTGGAGTTCTGAAAGTGTTCCACGGTCAGGGTTAGGCTGCAGAGGTAGGAACCCTCGGAGGTCACCAGCTCAAACTTGGCCTGGAATGGAAGAGCGGTATTTTACAGCATCTCATCAGATCAACTACTAAGTACTACTACTAATAATAATCCTTGCATTTCTAGACGTCCCAAAGCGCTTCGCAACATATACTGTAAAGTGAATTGACTGTATATTTGTGGGCGAATTGCGGCAGCCAATGTCGCACAGCGGCGTCCCCCACAAACAGTCGTGGATTGAAAATGACCAATTGTATTATTGCGGGGTTTTTTCGCACAGATTATTATAATTATTAGGTGTGCGTGCGTGCGTGCGTGCGTGCGTGCGTGCGTGCGTGCGTGCGTGCGGAGAAAGGAAACTGACGCGGAGCCTCCAATGACACCACTTTAACAAGTTCAACAAAGATGGGCGAGAAACGAGGCCTAGGTTGGCGGCTCTTGAAACCTTTACGCGAGAGCAAGCAGCCTCATCGCGTCGTCTTGAGACGCGCGTTTTGCGGAGGGCGCGATGGCGGCGGCGAGCTCACCTCCTGCAGTTTGCGCTGCTCGTTGCCCATGGCGTCCAGGAGCCCACTGCTGCGGACCCCGGGAATGTCCTGCCACAGGACGAAGGCGGAGCCTCGGGACGACCTCTGGGAGCGGATGGAGTTGTGGTGAGACAGCCTGTGCCTGTTGCCCGCGGTCGCGTCCTCGTCCTCGGTCACCGTGTCCGCCCGCTTCTGACGCTGTATCTCCCGGTCGCTGGCCACGTTGCTGTACTCCTGGTACAGGATCGCTATGGAAACACAACCCCGCGGGGAGTGGGGGGGCAGGGGAGGGGGTGGGGGGGGGCGACGGAGATTGAGCAGCCCGTAATACTAGGAGAAGCCCTCTCTCCCTTGCCCCCCCCCCCACCCTTTCCCCCCCACCTCTTCCTCCCTGACTTTACCCCACCCCATTTCCGTGACTGTTTGTGGGGGGGCGCTGCTGTGCGCAATTTGTCTGCCGCGTTTCATCCACGAATATACAGTCAATTTTCTTACTCTCTTACTTCATCCTTCCCCAACCCCTCCCTCCCCTGCTCGTGTCCCTACCTGACTGTACAGCGCCTTGGGACGTCCTCTCGACGTGAAAGGCGCGATACGAATGTAAGTTTTGATCGATTGTTTTGATTTATAATAATCCTCGCGTGACTGTTTGTGGGGGGCGTTGCTGTGCGCAATTTGGCTGCCGCGTTCGATACAGGGCCTGAAAACGTTTGCCAAGACGCCTCAAAGCGCTTCGCGGGATCCACCGTAAACTGCGTAGTGACACTGTCGTGTGCGTTGTGGGCGAAAGGACGGTGTGTGTTTGATGAGGGGTAAAAGAGCACTGACCAGGCATGAACTCACAGTTCTGCAGAAATCGCGAATGTCTTCTCTCTCTCAGTTGCGTTTCTCCCGTATCTTCCTCTTCCTTCCTGGGACCGGGAGAAAAGCGTTTGACGTTTTTAAGAGACGCTTTTTGTTTTGTTTTTTGAGTCACAAACTTTCCCGAACACATCAAGCCAACAACACAAAAGAAGCTTGAATTCACTTTACAGTCTATTCGGTGAAGCGCTTGGAGACATTTTAGAACATTTGAAAATCTCTATATCAAACGCAAGGATTATTATTATTATTAGACTAGTATTACATGGTTTTTTTTTCGCAGCGAGTGTTTTCAATGGCCCCCTTTTAATAGAAACATAGAAACAGGAGGAATTCATTCAGCCCTTTGAGCCCCTTCCACCATTCTATAAGATCATCTGTACTTCAAGTCCAATTATCCGCCTTTGCTCCTTACCCCCTTTATAAACTGCCCTAACAAATACAATAAGAATAATCCTTCCATTTGAATTTGAACAGAATATATTGTAAAGTGAATCGACTGTATATTTGTGGGCGAAACGCGGCAGCCAATTGCGCACGGCAGCGTCCCCCACACACACAGTCGTGGATTGAGTGACCGAATTATTATTTTTTATTTTCGAAGGGATTATTATCAGAAGTGAGGAGTCAGGAAACTCGCCCAAGGTTTGGCCCTGACCCGCCGGGAATTGAACCCAGTTCCCTCGCTTGGATCCACTTCAGATCCACTTTGGGTCGCGCTCGCTCTTCAACAGTGCCTACGGTCACTAGGCTACCCCCCCCCCCCGCCCCCCCACCCCCACACCCCAGCCCCGGCTCGGTGTCATGCTCTGCCAACGTGAATAACTCCGAGACCCCGTTAGGGTCGAAGGGCGCAATACCAACGCTACACAGAGTTGTCGTTGTGTTTAAGGCGGGGGGGCCTGGTTACCTGGAACGGCTGAGGGGCTTCTCTAGACCGCGCAGCAAACTGTCGGCAGAGAGCGTCCCACTGCTCTGTAGCTGCTGAAAGACCAGACACTCCGCCGAGGTCAGTGAACGAGTCTTCTCCTTTACGCTGCATTTACCTGTTTTTACAGAGAAATACAATCAACGACAACAACCACAACAACTTTGATTGATACAGCACCTCCCTCCACCTCCCCCCACTCCCCCCACCTCCCCCCACCCCCTCCCTCCTCACTCCGCGCATCTCAGACCGCTTCACAATAACGGATCCCGGGCCTGAGCCAGTGGGAGGGGAAAAAAGGTGACCGAAGTGGGAGAGGGAGCGAGGGAGGGAGGCCGGGGAGGGAGGGAGGGAGCGAGGGAGGGAGGGGGTTTTTGTTCCATTGCCCAGTGAGGCCAGACCCGTGCCTTCGGAGGTGAGAGAGCTCGAGGCGTTCTTCTCTCGAGACGGAGACCTGGCCGACAGCGCTTTGGGCAGTTTGAGGGCCTGAGCCATCTTCCTCTGCGAGAGCTGCAGCCGGTTCATCAGCTCGGAGGCCGAGAAGCGGCGTTTCTCCTGGTCTGTGCCGAGCGCGAGCCCCAGGCTGCGTTTGAGGCCGGCCTCCTGCCCGGCCGCCGACACCATCGAGGCCTCGGCGCCGTCCAGGCCGGCCGCCTCCGTGTCCAGCGAGAAACTGGAGCTCAGGAAATCACTGTTCCTCGAGTCGTTGTCGTCGAACAGGGTCCCGATAAACATGGACTCGCACTCCGCGCTCCTGCTGACGGGCATCTCGATGGCGCTCTCGCTCTCCGGGGGATAAACTTTGATTTTCCTCCCTGCGGAACAAGCAAAGAAAAAACAACGGTTTTCAAATCGTCGGGAGTTCCTGCGGTGGAGCGGTCAACGCGTTTGGCTGGCGGGGAGAGGGAGCGAGCGAGCGAGCGCACGAGAGAGGAGCTCGATTCCCCCCCCGGGCGTCTTCGGGGGGCAGAACTTTTACTAGGTTTTTACGAAGATTTACTAGGATGGTGCCAGGATTGAGGGACTTCAGCTATGAGGAGAGGCTAGATAGGCTAGGGTTATTCTCTCTGGAGCAGAGAAGATTGAGGGGAGACCTAATAGAGGTTTATAAGATCATGAGGGGTTTCGACAGGGTAAATAGAGAAAAACTATTTCCACTCGTGGGCGAATCTGTGACTCGTGGTCACAGATTTAAAATAGTTTCAAGGCGAAGTAGAGGGGAGCTGAGGAGAAATTTTTTCACTCAGCGAGTTGTTCGAATCTGGAATGCATTGCCTGAAAAGGTGGTGGAGGCTGATTCCATAACAACTTTTAAAAGGGAATTAGATCTTTATTTAGGGAGAACGGGTCTATTAGGCTACGGGGAGCGGGCAGGGCAGTGGGATTGAATGGCTCTTTTCAAAGAGCCGGCACAGACTAGATGGGCCGAATGGCCTCCTTTTGTGCCGTAAAATTCTATGAATCTATGAATCTAACTCACGTGTCGTTTTCTCCGGGTCAAACTCCTGGGACACCCTCCTCTGCAGCTCCCGAGGCGGCTGCCCGTCACCGGCGTCCACCGCGGTGTGGAGGCAGGCGTCGCTCTTGGAGGCGGCCGACAGCGTCTGGCCGAGCACCGCGTTGTGAGGCCAGCTGTCCGCCTTCCCCACCACCTGCCGGCCCGAGGGGGACGAGACCCCCACCGGACACCCCCTCCCGGCCCCGCCCGGGCCCCCGGCGGAGGCCGAGTGCCAGAGGCTGGAGGGGAACTCGGCCTCCCTCGAGTGGGACACGCCTCCCTGCCTCTGGAGCTCCGGCTTCGACTTGAAGGCCCTCTGCCTCGAGATGGTGTGGCTTTTCTTCCTGGGCGGGTCCTGCACTCCCTGCTCCTCCGGTTCCTCGGAGCTGTCTCCCTCTCCCTGCCTCTCTCCCTCTCCCTTCCCCTCTCCTTCCCCCTGGCCATTCTGTACCAGCCCCAAAGGCTGAGCGAACGACAGCCTCTCCTGTTTGCACACAGCCACGTGGTCGAGCGAGCCGGGCCCGTCCGTCAGGCTCTCCTCCAGCAGCTCCATCTCGTGGCCTTTGGGAATGTGCATCTCCACAGCCCGTCAGCAACGAGATCCATTCACATCCAGTCTGGGAATCTGGGTCGCAGCCACAATCCTAGGGAAACATCGCGCTGAAAAGACAGGAGAACAGGGATGGGGGGAGGGGGGGGGGGGGGGGGGGAGGGGGGTCTGTGTCATAGCTTGGTCATTCTCTTTCTCTCTCCCCCTCCCTTCCCCCCCCCCCCCTCTCTCTCTCTCTCTCTCTCCCCCCCAGCTCTCGCTCAAACGGTGGGTGGGTGGGTCCAAGCCAAGCCAAGTCAAGCCAAGCCAAGGCTCCCAATCCCTTCCCTGCTCGACAATCCTCTCTTCCGACGGATGCATCGCTTTGCCGGCTGTTTGTGGCGGCGTTCCGTCCGTCACTGGCGCTCGGCGCGATTTCCCCGCGGCAACAGACAGTCACTGCGCTTTGCGGCAATTTAGCTGGAGGCGCTTGGGAGACGTCCCGACTCGATCGAATGTTGGGAGCTACTGTTACTGCTGCGCCCGCTTTCGCAACCAGCCATCGCGTTTCCAGGAATTCACACACGGTCTGTCTCATTCGCAGCCTTGTGGTAACCTATGCTCTGCGCAAAACATGGCGGGAGAGGTCACAAGAGGTGTGAGATTGTTCTCTATCTCTCTCACTCTCCCGTGGCACCACATCTCATCCACTCGCTCGCTTTCTCACTCTCTCCCCTTCTCTCACGTTGTCCAAATCTCTCAGTCACGCTCTCGTGTACTCTCTGAATTATCATTCTCTTCCTTCTCTCTCTCTCTCTCTCTCTCTCTCTCTCTCACACACTCTTTCCTTTTCACTGTATCGCTCTCGGTCACACACTGACTGTACATCGCAATCTCTCACCATTTTACTTTCTCTCAAACTATGTTCTACATTCTCCCTCCCGCTCTCTTTATCTCACTCGCGATCTTCCATTATCTCTCTCTTAGTATCTCTCCCTCTATCTCGTTATCTCTCTTTCTCTCTCACTCTCTCTCACTCTCTCTCTCGCTCTATCTGCCTCTCGCTCGCTCTGTGCTATTGACTCTCCCCCAACCCCACCCCCGTTGCGGTTTCTAATGGAGCAGTTGCAGACCAGGGCCTGTCAGGACCAGTCACAGAGCAGCCTGCTGTGACATGACAGACCGGGCGTGGCAACTTTCTCAAGGCAAATGGCAACGGTCCAGAGTCCTTTTTATTGCTGAAATACTTTTCTCTCGGTGGTTCGGCTCAGGCCTCGCTCCCAACAGCCCTCGCTGCCCGACACCCGGCCGGGCTGGGACGCATACTTCTCGAAATCTCGAGTCAATCACCCTCAGCGACGCCTCAGTGACATTGCAGCAAAATCCCTCCCTCAACCCCTTCCCTCAGACTTTGTCCTTCCCCATCTTCAGGTCGCCCCCCCCCCCGAAGACCTTTCTCTTCAACACCGCGCGTACGGCCGGCTTCCCCCCCCAACCCCTCAGCCGAGACCATCAGCTCAAAATTCCTGACGTAAGACTCGAGACCACGAGCTTCTGACTCAAGAAACGAGAGTGGGACCAGCTGAGCCAGGTTCTCCAAAAAAGTATTCACTGGACCTTTCGAGCGCCCTGGGACGCTAACCTGCGTGAGCGGCGCTCGATAAACGTGAGCTGTTGTTGTCATTCTCTGGAGCGGAAGGCCGAGGGTTCAAGACGATAGTAATAATAATACAATCCTTGCATTTGATGTCGCGCTTTTCACGCCTTCCAGAGGTCTCAAAGCTCTTCACGGAATGAGCTGTGAAGTGAATTGACTGGACTGTATCTTCGTGGGCGAAACGCAGCAGCCAACTGGGCACAGCAAGCGTCCCCCACATACAGTCGTGGATGGAAATGGCCGATTTTCCTTTGAGGGGTTATTGTTCGGAGTGCGGAATAAAGGAAACTTGTCCGAGATCCACAACGTGAACAACAACTTAGCACATGTATACAGCGGCCCTCGCGCAGGGTGGAGCGTGTATTTTGGAAACGCTGCTGCGCGCGGGTTTCACCCACAAAACACACTTAACGAAATACACTGAAGCGCTGTGAGCGGCCTGAGCAGCGTGACAAGGCGCCGTACCAAACACAAGGATTATTACACGACAGGTTCCCGATCACCGCGATCCTTGAGGAAAAACCCGTCCGTCGACTCTGAGTGCCGAGGCGGAATCACTTGAGTGTGCACAAGGCGTATTGTTTGTCAGCGCAACGCAGGCCTGACAAGTTCCGCCCACAAATTTACGACAACAACAAACAGCAAAATTACACTTGGTGTATCTGTCGCTTTTGGCTTCGGGAGGACGTCCCGAGGCATTGAAAGACGATTCCCTTCCTTCACAGCATATTCTGTGAGGCGCTTCGAGACTAGTCTAGAAGACGTGAAATGCGCCACATCAAACGCCAAGGTGTATTATATTACTATTAACGCAGTCGCAGTGAGGCACTTGGCAGAACTTTGGCTTCGATGGCCTCGCTGACGATGCACGTTCCTCCTTCGAAATCCACGTCTGTGGATGCATCTCACACCAGCTGGGGGACCTGAGGCAGGGTCCGAGGAGTTCAACCAGTACCACGTCCAGAGAGAGACGTCATAGGCGAGCGAGGAGTGGGTGTGAGGAGAGTCGCCTCTGCACCCGCACGGGACGTGACCAGCAAACAACCACTATGTGTACAAATAACACCGTGTCCTGGCAGCAGTCAAGTCAGCCTGTGCGCCGAGATCCCCGGCATGCCAACCCAATTTTGCAACAGCTTCTGAGATGCGGGGACACTGAATTCCCTCTCGTTCTTAGGCTTCAGACTTCTTTTTTTTTCAAGGGTGGTTGCGAAGCTACGCCGTGTCCTGCGGTCGGAGGAGCCGGACTGCGAGGCCGTGGGGTTAAAAGCCAGAGCCGGGCGAGCGCGGGGCGAGGTCGGGAGCCGCTTACATTTACACGGTGATTGCGTGACTGTCCGATTCGCCCTCTCGAAGGGCTGTCGATGCAGAGAAAAAAATCCTTACCGTTTGATCCAACGCTTTTCGCCCGCAAATGTACAAGTCAATTCACTTCACGGTATATTCCGTGAAGCGCTTTGAGACGTCGATAAGATGTGAACGGCGCCGTATCAAATGCAAGGATTATTATTGTTGTATTTATGATTATCGTCACGTCACTGAGACGTCCCAATGCGAGGCACGGTCTGCACTGTAAAGCAAACTCACACCTTACCAGGGTGATTCTGTCATCGCAATCAGAGTTGATCGATCGCTGCGGGGAGGCTGCTGATACAACAAACTCGTCCGGCTTGAAAAACCGATGGTCGGAATGGATAAGGGGAATGGACTAAGATCTGGATCGGGATTCTGAGCAGAAAGAATGTTGTGGCTGATTTACTTCTTGAGAGAGAGAGAGGAGCGTGTGGGTGTGATCACTAGAAACCCATACCACGGGCAAACGATGGGCCAACCTTTCTTGTTTGGCGGGGGTGTGGCGTGTGTGGGGGAGGAGGGGTGGGGGGGTATGGGGATGGGGGGGGGGTGGGGTGAGGAGTATAATCTACCATTCGATTCCGAGGCAGAAGGGTCCCACAAAATTTCGCAAGCGGAACATCCCTGTTACTGGTAGTCATTTTACGTCCAGCGAAAAGTCACACAAACAACGGTGACATGAGGTCAGTCACAAGTTCCAATGACTAATTCATCTGGAGGTTTGTTAGGCAGGACAGTGCGGAAACTCCCTGCTCTTCTAAGAATAATGCAAGTTCTCAGGCCACAGCTGGACTAGCTCTGACCAGACTGAATCAGTGTATGTGTGTGTGGGAGTGTGTGTGGGGGGGCGGGGGGTGCGAGTGGGAAGCGCTTGTTTCACCAGAGGTGATGTTCTGTGGATGTGAAGCTACATCGAGGTTCCGTCTGCCTGTTCAGGTATGTGTTAAGCTATCAGCGAGAGAATTTCTCTTCTCCCAGAGTATTATTATGATATTAATAATCCTTGCATTTGATGTAACGCTTCTCACATCTTATCGACGTCTCAAAGCGCTTCACAGAATATACTGTGACGTGAATTGACTGGATATTTGTGGGCGAAACGCGGCAGCCAATTGCGCACACACGAACAGTCGAGGATTGAAATGACCAATTTTATTCTTGTGTTTTTTTTGGGGGGAGGGATTATTATTAGGTGTGTGTGTGTGCGTATGGAGTAAAGAAACTTGCCCAAAGTTTCACCCTGACACCTGCCCGGATTCGAAGCACAGGTCTCACGCTTGTGAGGCGAGTGGCTCTAACCACTGAGCTACGGGAGCTCCAAGTGGAGGAGAGATCCAGGCAGGTGGGTCTCAATGAATGCCAGTCTGAGTCACAAGTTTGTGGAGTTAAGGCCCCACCTCGGGACTTGGAATCACATCCAAAGCTCCAGCACAGCGCTGGGGGAAAGGGAAGGGTGTTTGAATTGTCGGGAGGTGACGTCATTCGGGTGAGAGAATTAAACGGGAGGAATTTCTCTCTCCCGGTTTTCCTGGCCGACAATTCCCACCACCACTCCCACCCCTCCCCCCAAATAAAATCGGTCACTCGCTCCTCGGCTTAACCTAGCCGTGTAGACTTGCCTGCCAGCCAGCCAAGCCAAGCCATCTCATGGGTGTGGTAATCCTGGCGAAAACAAGCGCTCTGAATTGTTTCTGTCAGTCCCTGGTGCAGGTACATACCTGTATGGAGCTCAACAACCCTTTCCAACTAGTTACCAGATCCAAATAATAACGCAAAGATGAGTAAGACGCGGCCAGATGTGCCAACTGATGATACACAGTCAATTCACTTTACAGTGTGTTCTGTGAAGCACTTTGAGGCGTCGATAAGATGTTATATCGCATGCAAGGATTATTATTAACATCACGGCAGACACCGGAACTCCAATAAAACACAGATGATCGGAGGGGGAATAACTTTGTAAAGTATCACAGTCTTTCGGGGGTGTCTCTAACCAGCGGTAAACGCCCCTCCTAATAATTCATTGGCAATCAGCGGTTTCAAAGCCACGTGCGCAACGCCATCAGTCAGGAAAGAGCTGAGGGGTGGGTGGTGGTGGGAGTGGGGGGGGGGGAACACATTGGGGGGGTGAGCCATTATTGCGGCTGCTTTGCCAAGCTCCATTGAGCCGGTTGGGGAGCGCGGGTAATGTACACAAGTGGTCAATTGTGTTCGTTTGCATTGGAGCCAAATGAGCCACGACACCTCAACATGATAAGCCAGTGTGAATCACCCTAGCTGTTCCCACCACAACGAAACATCGCTGGAATGTTTCAGGAAATGCTCCTTTCGCATGACTTTGCGAGAGGCAATTTAGAAAGAGTTCAAACCACCAGAGAGGCGACGCCGCAAGGCTCGGCCCAACACTACACCGGCCAGAGTCTTCGTACCTCTGCCCACAGTGTGACTGGGGGGAGTGATGTCCCCCCTAATGAACCTCCCCGCCCCCACCACCACCACCCCCAGCGGGTTCCTGTCTGCTCCACGTCCCCCCGCCTGACCCACCCGACCATCGGCGGCCGGGCTTTCAGCCTCTCTGCACTCCCCCCCCCCCCCCCACACTTTGGAACTCCATCCCGCAGTCCCTTCGCCTCCCTTCCTCCCTCGCCTCCTTCAAGGCCGGTCTCAAGACCCTCCTCTTTGACCGTGCCTTCTGCTGCCCTCCCAACTCTCTCCCCCCCCCCCCCCCCTCCCAACTCTCTCCCCCCCCCCCTCCCAACTCTCTCCCCCCCCCCCCCCCTCCCAACTCTCTCCCTCCCCCCCCTCCCAACTCTCTCCCCTCCCCCCCCCAACTCTCTCCCTCCCCCCCCCCACTCTCTCCCCCCCCCCTCCCAACTCTCTCCCCCCCACCCCTCCCAACTCTCTCCCCCCCCCCCCTCCCAACTCTCCCCCCCCCCCCCCTCCCAACTCTCCCCCCCCCCCCTCCCAACTCTCTCCCTCCCCCCCCTCCCAACTCTCTCCCCCCCCCCCACCCCCCTCCCAACTCTCTCCCCACTGGCTTGCTCGGGTCCCAACCTGACTGTTCAGCGCCATTATCAGAGACACACACAGTCATAGAATCATAGAATTTTACGGCACAAAAGGAGGCCATTCGGCCCCATTCTAGTCTGTGCCGGCTCTTTGAAAAGAGCGATTCAATCCCACTGCCCTGCCCGCTCCCCCATAGCCTAATAGTCCTTGAGATGAGACATTAAACTGTGGTTCCTCCCCCTTCCGCCTATTCAGGGGAACATTGAAGCTTCGTATGACGCTAATATAGAAGAAGTGACTTCCTCCTGGCGCGATATAAACGCAAGTTGTCGTGGTGTCCTGGCCAACACACTCTGTCTGACAAAACTGACCATTCCCCTCCACAGCTGTTCGTACGGACACAGACCGCGCGAGAATCGGCTGTCGCACATCGGTCGACAAAATACACAGTCACCTCTCCTTCCGATTAAATACCGTGGAGACTCCACGGGGCACTTGCGGACAATGCGTTAAGAGCCGGTCGCATGTTCAAGGATTTACGAGGAGGTTATTTGTCGGGAGGTTTGCCGGGTTGGATTCCCGAGCGTCAGTGGTACTCGAACCTTCAGTTTTGAAACTCAGCGACATCGAGAAGAGATACAGCCCCCCCTTTCCCCACCGCCCCCCCCCCCCCCCGCAAAAAAAAAAAAACTACGCCTACAATAAAACCTGACGAAATCCTGCACCCATAACAACCATGTGTCATAAGCAAAGGTTCCTGGAAACGTAGGCAAAGGTTCCCGGCTTATCTGTCTTCTGTCAGCCAGGTACGTGGCTGACCTTCAGCTCTGCCTGTCTGGTTTTGGAGGGTGCGGCTGGGGGTGAGGTGGGGGGGATGGGGGGGGGGGGGGGGCTTGGCGGTTATGACAGTGGTCGGTGTGAAGCTGAGTTATTTACATTTACGCTCAGAATCATGTCAACTGCCTGACACCCAAGAACAATCCCGTGTGTGCGTGGGTGTGTTTGTGTATGTGAATGTTTGTTTGTACATGTCTGCGTGTGTGTGTGTGTGAGAGAGAGAGTGTGTGTGTGGGTGGCACTTTGTGTGTGGGTCTCTGTGTGTTTGCGGGTGTGTGTTTGCGGGTGGGTGGGCGTGCGTCAGTGACTCACTCCCCCCCACCCACCTCCCCCCCAGGTGGTCGAGAAAAGGAAGGCGGTCGGGGTCGCCTCCAAGCGCATCACCCCGAGTGTGTAGTGACTGTTGCAATTTGCACGCCCCCGCCATGGCAGCCAGTGTTGTGCTCGGTGAGGTCCCACCAACACCCGTGAGGGAAGGGGAGGCCGTTGGGAGGGAGTACATTCGCTCAGAGGATGTGGGAGACATTACCCCCAGACAATCTTTCTCCCCGCGAGGACTGTCGACCGAGAAACTCCCTTCGCTCTCCCAATGGCCCCGCGGCATCTTTAACGTCCTCCCGAACAGGTACTGACAGGACAGGACAGGACGGGAACTCGGTTTAACGTTTCATGCGGGGGCTGGCATCTCCGACAACGCAGCGCTCTCTCTCTCTCTCTCTCTCTCTCTCTCGCCCCCCCCCCACCAACACTCAGGCACTTCCCCCCCCCCCAAGCGCCCGGACTGTGATTTCAAAGTCACTGCGGGATTTGACCCCGAGGTGAGAGAGATAATTTGTCACCAGGTGAAGGACGGAGAGAGAGAGAGAGGGAGAGGGAGGAGGTGGGGAGGACAGAGCGGCCGGCCAGTGCCAAAGGCAGGGTCAATGGAGATCTCGTACAACAACAACAACAACAACTTGCACTCTTCACGTGGGGCAGTGTGTGTCGGAGGGGAGGGACAGGGAGACACCAAGAGAGATGGAGAGAGAGAGAGATGGAGAGAGAGAGAGAGTGAGAGTGAACCCCGGTCACTGAGGGACAAGAATGTCGTTTGTAACGTTGACCGAGGCTCGCCTGTCTTTGACTTCAGGCAGCCAGAGAATCAACAGGTCATTAATCCGAAGGGAATGCGGGGTGAAGGATCGGCAGCTGTGTTAGAATAACACCATTAAGTCAGAAGAAAGCAAGACCATCCAAGGTCCATCCGGTTCGCCTTCCTCCGTCCCCCCCGGCTGTGACACAGTCACCGGTCACCTTTCCCCCCAAAACTACACGCCAGATCCCCGGAGAGATACACCGTGGCTTTTAAGATTTGTTCTTATAAAAAAAAACAAGCCATTCCAAGCGACAACTCACCTTCTCAGATGCTCCCACTTCCTGCTTGTGTAAATCCCTGCGTCCCAAGTCCATTTCATAGCCAGCACCCACTTTTAAAAGTTGAGCCACTCTCGAGTCACCCCGAGTTCTGGGTGCTGTTGGGAGTGGGGGTGGGGGGGGGGTGGGGGCTGTTTGGGGGAAGCAGCTTTTCTAGATGGACGTCTTCGCTCCCTGCTCAAACGCAAGACTACCCTTTTGGACCTGGGCTGAGACCAAAGTCTCCCCCCCCCCCCACCCCCACCACCACCACACCTCACACACCACCCTCCCCCACCCTCCTCAAGCAGGCTGGACAACCTGGCTCTCTCACCCTCTGCAGGTCTCCAGATTGAGGGAGATGGTGGAGACCTGCCAAGTTCAGTAGTGACCCCCAACTAGACAAAGCTTTGTCTCTCTGTCTCTCTCTCTCTCTCTCTGCACTGACTCCCTATATCTCTCTCTCTCTCCCTAACTTACAGACAGCTCGGTTCCTTTAGCCCTGCTCTGTGTTGCTCTGACTTGCCCAGTCACCTCCCACAACATAGCTCAGCTCAAGTACAGTACAGCTCAAACGGAAACTGGTTCTGCCAGTGTACAGCAGTGTAGGTGGGGAAGGCAGGGAAATACAGACACTGAGAGACAGAGAGAGAGATAGACAGACAGAAAGAGAGAGACATAGTGAGAAGCAGAGGTAAAACAAAAAGAGAGTCACAAACACAAACACACACACACACACACACACAGAGAAGGATAGAGACAGAGTAAGACAGACAGAGGCGCAAACATACACCCACACAGATGGAAGAGTGAGAGGCAGGCAGAGAATCAGACAGACAGAAACACTGATTGGGCAGAGATATGGAGAGAGGGAGAAGGCAGAAGGCAATAGAGGAAGGTAGAGAGAGATTGACAGAGTCAGAGAACAGAGATAAAGGAGGGGGGTGGGCAGAGATACTAGAGGCAAACCAATAGTTTTATCAAACAACAGTAAAAATCCCACCATAAACACAGGACAATTATCTGAAAATCAAAAGTAGGAGAAAGAGAGGGACAGAGTGAACAAAACAGATAGTTACTGACAAAGTGACAGAAAATAAGACAGAGAGACCGGTAGACAGAGATAGGTAGACGGAGAGAAAGGTATATAAAGTACAGAGAGAAAGGTAGACGGAGACAAGTAAACCGAGAGATACGTAGATGGAGAGACGGATATTTGGAGAGACAGGTGGACAGAGAGACGGGTAGGCATGTAGACCAAGGCACATTCTAAAGCCTTTTCAATACAAATGATGAGGCATTTGGTTGGTCACGGTGCTGTGTGTGTATAAAGGAGGAGAAAGAATTCACTTTCTGACACCAGGGAGATATGAGGGGGTCTCAGTGGTTCAGATATTGTAACCTCAACTACCTTGACCCTTCACCCTGGGGAGCGGGGGGGGGGGTGGATTCAACCTGGTACCTCTCTGTGCTTGTCCCATTCTCTACCGGAGGAACGCGTGTCCCATTCCGTGTCTAGTGCACCCACCACACACACACACACTCAATGTAGAGACCGCATCTCATTCGTTCCATATCATCATCATCATAATAATAATGATCCTTGCATTGGGTATAGTGCCTTTCACGAAAGGAGGACGTCCCAAAGTTCTTCACAGGATTTAGCCACATTTTCTGTAGCGTCGTGACAATGAAGGAATGAAATACCTTTGGAAACGTAGGGTTAGAAATCTACAGAAGTGCGATTTTGACCCGCCCTCCACCTCTATCTGTGTCCTGTGTCAGAATGGCTCACACCCCCTCCCCCAGGTGATGAGGGTTGGTGTTAACTGGCAGGAGGGGATGGCTGACCTGGCTTGGTCTAAGATCCTGGTGCAGATCCCAGCAGGCTCCCCGCAGCTTCCTACTCCCTGGCCACCAGCCAAGGTCCACACCCACCCGCTCACAGCCCCGCCGGCATTGGTGGCGATGAGAATAATAATAATCCTTGCGTTTGATACAGCGCTTTTCACATCTTGTTGGCGTCTCAAGGCGCTTCACAGAACAGACTGTTCAGTGAATTGAGTGTATACTTGTGGGCGAAACACGGCAGCCAATTGCGCGCAGCAGCGTCCCCCGCAAGCAGATTGAAAATGACCAATTTTTATCACTGTAGGTTTTTTGGAGGGATTATTAATAGGTGTGCAGGGGAAGGAAACTTGCCCAAGGTTTCGCCCTGATCTGCCTGGATTCGAACACAGGCCTCACGCTTGTAACGCGAGCGCTCTAACCACTGAGCTACAGGAGAGGTTTAATGTGACGACCAAAAGATTATCACACCCGGGACATTCCCGTCACTCAGCCAGAGCCAGCCTGCACAGAAAGGCAAGCAATGCTACTGACTGCGTTCATCATGTCAATATGGTACTGTTACTCATTGGGCAGTGACCTAGTAACCTTTCGCACATTCTGATTAGAGTTGCAGAGGGCCGCGGCAGGACAGGGCACCGGGAAGTATTACTTTAGCCAGAGGGGGAATCAACCAGATAGAATAGGTCACTGGTGAGGGTGGAAGGGTGGCTGAAACTGGGACAAAAGGGACCCGATTAAAAAAAACTGCTGGGGATGTCGGGGAGGGAAGAGATCAAATGGGCTGAAGAGGCTTTTTCTTCATCCAAAGCAATCCAGTGATCGGAGCTTGTGTGGACCTGCTGTGAAATTTACCTGCTGGTGCAGGTCGAACACACTCACATTCCTGAGGCAGACACCTCCCCCCCTCCGCTCCAGCGCTGCGTAAACCCACTGCGATTTGGGGGCGGCAACGCGTCACGATCCTGTTCAATAGAAGCAAGCTCTCGCATTCCATCGGGCTCTGTGAGTTTGGCTTGACGTTCGGGCTCTTGGGTCAACGCTTGTTAATGTAACCATCCTCAACAAACCCCCCCCCCCCCACCCCCCCACCCCCCCACCCCAACTACAATAAATAGGCTGCCATCCATCATCGGTATGTGCTGGATTTATTGAGACCGTTTATCACAAGGAGACATCAGGTAAAGTCGAAGGTGTTATTAAGCAAAGGGATGGTCACCACTCTCGCTTCCCCTTTTTTATCACGTCTAAGATTAAAGTGGTTATGGCTTGCACACACAACATCAACCCTCCAACTGACTCACTCACTCACTTGCCCCTCACTCACGCTCACTCACTCGCCCCTTACTCACACTCACTCATTCGCTGCTCGCTCACTCGCTCGCTCGCTCACTCACTCGCCCCTCACTCCCACTCTCACCCATTTTCTCCACACTGTTTCCTCACTCACACTCACTCATTCAACTACCATCCGATGGAACATGTTTGTGATTAGTATTTTAGACAATAACAACAACTTGCATTCATATCGCTCGCTTCATGCCGGCCGGAATAATAATATTTAAACATTTGACTTAGTACCCAGTATGTTGAGAAATTGTCAAAAAATTTCACAAGCTTTCTGGAAAGAGTATTTAAAATAATAACATTAATAAAACAGATTTTTAAAATAACACTTATTGGTTTCTCTGAATATGGGGTAGAAGAACGGAAAAATCGTGCAGAAAAATCTCAGTCACAATACTTTGTCACAATAAGGGTTATTTTCAATGATATAACATCTCTGTATCAATTCTTCCTCTGGTTTGATTCCTGTATGTTCGATTCCAAAACTCTGCACAACTTATATTAACCTTACAACCTCTGGGGTGAAAAATGCAACGTTTCTCAATAAATTGGGTATGGATTTAATAATACTAAGAATAACAATAATAATCCTTGCATTTGATAAAGTGCTTTTCACATCTTTTAGAAAGCGCTTCACAGAGTATACTGTACTGTAAAGTGAGCAGGCTGTATATTTGTGGGCCGAAATAGAGAATTCAGAGCAAAACGGGACCCAGGGTAGAATTACAACCATCCAATCCATAATCCATTATCAGCTCAGCGGCCTCTCTGGTCGCACCAACATTTGGGCCCAATCATGGAACAGAACCCAAGCTGCCTCGCTGCTACACGCCGTAGGCTGTACCCTCAGCACGGAGGGGCTGATAGCCGTCATGCCTCATGCACACGTGTACATTAACATGGACGCACACGAGTGGACATACATGGATAGATACACACATGCTGGACATGCATCTGAGGCTGAACAAGTGGTGAGGAAGACTGTATTGTGTGTGTGTGTGGGGGGTGAGGTTTGCGGCATTTCTAAACAGGGTTCCTCAATCAATCCAGAGGAGTCCAAATGGAGACGTTCATGATAACAGTCACATTCCTCCATCCTTACTCCTTACAAACCAGCCATGGGACTCAATGCCATTGTCGACCCCCCTTGTCTCTGGCAGAAATGATTTGGTTTAAAGACAGATTTTTTTTTTTTCCCTTTCCCCCCCCCCCCTCCCCATCAATCTCAAAGGCAATGATGGAGCAAGGTGAGCGAGCTACGTAAGCGAATACTGGAACTCCTAACCAAACAGCTGGATGCTGCGATGGGAAGACGGGGGGATGGGGGTTCTGCAAGTTTGAGATTAAAAAGGGCTTTCTTCATCCAAACCCGTGAGATCTCTGTGATGGTGAACAGAGACGGAGCCGAGAGCTCAACACACACACAAGCATCACCCCAAGGTCACAGGGCAGCAATACTCCTCTTTGATATAGAGGCTTATCACTTCTGTGAGACATCTCAAAGCGCTTCACAGAAAATACTGTCTATTTTCTGGGTGAAACCGCACACAGCAGCGTCACACCAGTGTAGATTGAACTAAAAGATTATTTTTTTGAAGGAATTTTGACCTTCGGAAAGCGATCCGCCAATCGACTAACAACCGGGTCCCTGTTTAATGCCAGGTAAACAGAGGCGTGTGTGCGTGGCGTAAGGAAACTTGTCTAAGGTTTCAGCCCCAACCCGGCCAGGAATCGAACCCGGGTCCTCTCGCTTGCGAGGAGAGGGCTCCAACCACTTGGCTACAGGACTCCGGGAAAGGGCGAGGAGGGAGAACCAGGGAGGTCAGGACAGAGGGGGGGAGCAGCTCAGCAAAGAATGAGGGGAACAAATCACAAAGCTCTGGTCACTGAACAGTAATGGTACCTTCTCCCTTCTCCCTAAGCACTTCCCCCCCACACCCCGGTCACAGAGGCACATCATAGCCATGCACAGCTAGCTGGGAGGGTACCACATGCCAGGTCCCCAGCGCACATCAAACCAACCCATCAACTCCCCCTAGAGTCGATCGCAGCCTCCGGCAGCTCCGTGGCCATTGACATCCACGGCATCCGCTCTCTGACCCACCCGGGAGCGTTGGAGGGGATCCAGCCAACTGGGCGGGCGTCCATCTCTACCCCGGCTCAGGCCGGCAGCCTCTGGCTCAGGCTGCTGCATGATGCACCCCTTCCTGAGAGAGACACAACCACACACGCACACACACACACACACACGCACACACAGCAGTGCGGTCAGTACATCGTCCCCGACACGGTCACAACATCAACACGTTACATTTACACAGCGCCTTTCAAGTCAGGAGGACGTCATTCCACCAGCCTGCTTCATTCCTCTACCTCCTCCATCTTTCCATCCCCATCACCCTCCTCCATCCCTCCATCCCATTACCCTCCTCCATCTCTCCAACCCCATCACTCTCCTCCATCCTTCCAACTCCCCCATCCCTCCAGTCTGAGGCTGATGGACCGTTTGATGAAAGCTGTTATCACCGCCTTGTGTAATGGTTCCCTACAGACCGGGTGAGATGGCTGGAGCTGGAGCCAAACCTGAAGCCCCCGCAGACCCCGACTCACCGGCAGGAGAGCGTCCTGATTGTCGGCCAGGGCCTGTTTGGCCAGATATCTCTCCCGCTTCACCTTCAGCTCCAGGGATTCGGGGACGTCGGGCACCAACCAGTCAATCACTCGCAGGATGAAGAACACCACATGCTGTAACCACAGGACAACGGCCGTCAGTCCCTGGCTCACACCATCACCCTCCCACCGAGTCAGTAGAGTGTGGCTTCAACCCAAACGTTGGGTCTTGAGCTGACAGTCTAGGCTGAGGCTCCAGTGCAGCGCTGGGGGGGTGGGTGGGTGGGGTGGGAGAGGTCTACCTGGCCAATGGATTGAGTGACCAAATTATTATTATTAGTTTGTTTTATTGAAGGAATTATTCCCCCCCAGAAAAGCGATCCTCCAGTTGACTAATAACCGGGCTCCTACTTACTGCTGGTAAATAGAGGTGTGTGTTTGGAGCAAGGAAACTTCAAAGTGTTCCCCCTGCTTGGGAATCGAACCCAGGGCTCTTGCTTGCGAGGCGAGCGCTCTAACCACTGAGCTACAGGAATGCACAGTGACCCCTGGTGTGTGCCCAGCCCACCCCTGCAATTACCTCAAAGGCAATAATGAATCCGAATCGAACGGCCAGCAGTTTCCAGTAGAAAAGCGTGAGGTTCCCATCAGGATCCCGGAAAGCTTTGTATCTGAAAGCAGCGTCACGGGATTAGCAAACCATCAGTGGGAAGTCAGGGGCTCAGAAGTCAAAGTGCGACAATTACGGCATCGGGCTGCCAATAAATCATAATAATCCTTGCATTTGATATATATCGCTTTTCACTTCTAGACCTCTAAAAAAAAAACGTACTGTAACGTGAATTGACTGTATATTTGTGGGCGAAATGCGTGCGTGTGTGTGTGTGTGTGTGTGTGTGTGTGTGTGTGTGTGTGTGTGTGTGTGTGTGTGTGTGTGTGTGTGAGAGAGAGAGAGAGAGAGCTACAGGATGTAAACAACGACGACAACAACGAAATCACACTTGTATAACGCCTTTCACGTCAGGAGGACGTCCCAAGGTGTGAGCAGGCGGTTTGGCGGGTGGATAGTTTAATTAAGGCCGAAGGCAGTGAATACGTGGAAGAGATTGCCCAGGAGGGCAGAACCTTGATCAGACTCACGGAGGAGAAGGGGGAAGAGTTCCCTACAGTAACTGTAAGGCAGCCCAGGCTTCTCCCACCTGCACATGGTGCTGTTGCCGTTGCCTGCTGGGGAATAGGCCAGTGTGAAGTTCACGTATCCGTTCAGCTCACTGTCATACTCGTACTGGTAGAGCAGGCGAGGCAGGAAGTCAGACGTAAACGCAATCAGGAAAGCCTGGAACGGACAGGAATAAGCACAGGCGAAGCGGTGGTGAAAAGAGTCAGAGAGATCAGACACATGTCCCACACTCACAGCAAGCTCTCAGTAGGGCTCAGTCTCTTGCCTCTGGGTGAGAGGATCGTGGGAGCGAGGGTTGCGTTGAGCTCAAAGTCGAGGCTGAAGCACTTTGAGACGTCCCAACCACGCTCTACGAAACGCAAGGATTATTACCCTCACCGGCTCCCTTTGGAAGAAGTTTTTGGTTAATTAGCACTGCACCAAAGCAGTAGTTTGCAGTGTACCCAATCATCCTTAAGAAATAATAGTTAAAATAACATAGAATAATAATAAAAATCCTTACATTTGACAGAGCGTTCATCAACGTTTTAACGAGACGTCTCAAAGTGGTACCTAGCTTAAAGTGAATCGACCGTCGTGTGTGTTTGTGGGCGAGGCGCGGCAGCCAATCGCGCACCACGGCGTCACTCAAACAGCCGCGGATTCACTTTACAAAGCGCCCAGCCCGACCATCACTGGGTTGACATTGACAGTGACTCCGCGCGTTCAATAACTCACATTGACGACGACGGAGAGCTGCGCCAGAGCTTCCAGGATGTTGAACCAGACGCCAATGTTTTGGGCGCGCTCCGCCACCGGCCGCCGGTAATCGCACACAAACTTCTGGGCGTCCAGGCGGATCTCCACCCAGTTGTTGAGGAGAGCGAAGAGCGGAGCCAATGGGAAGGCAGCCACGAAGATAGTGATGAAACCAAACTGGAGCACTGGCCGTCGGGAGAGAGAGGTGGGGAGAGAGGGAGAGAGAGAGAGAGAGAGAGGGGTGGGGAGAGAGGGAGAGAGAGAGAGAGAGGGGTGGGGAGGGGGGGGAGCGTCAGTGTAGCACATGATTGACTCTATGCCTTACATTATTGAGACCTGTGTTCGAATCCAGGCAGGTCAGGACGAAACCTCGGGCAAGTTTCCTTACTCCACACACACACACACACACACACACACACACACACACACACTCACACACCTAATAATAATCCCTCCCCCAAGAAAACCACAATGATAAAATTGGTCATTTCAATCCACGACCGTTTGTTGGGGGGGACGCCGCTGTGCGCAATTGGCTGCCGCGTTTCGCCCACAAATACACAGTCAATTCTCTTTACAGTACATTCTGTGAAGCGCTTTGAGACGTCTAGAAGATGTGAAAAGTTCTATGTCATATGCAAGGATTATTATTATTAAACACAAGACCAGCGAACTTCCTGGGCACCCATCTCAAGGGGACAAAGTTTCTCCCGAGGCGTCTGGATTTAAGATATTTCAAGCTCACTCACCCATTTCCAGATATTCCTCAAACAATCCTTCGCAGGCGATGAGTTCATAGTCCTCCTCCCATCGTCTCGGCGCCTGGCAGATCTGAGAACCTCGCAGGAGGGACAGCTTCCGTTTCTGCCACCAGGTCTTCAGCTTCCTTACAGCACCCCCACCCCCGCCCCCCACCCCCCCCCCCAACCGGAAGAGATTTAGGAAGAGAATTAAATTGTCCGTTAGCGACAAAAAAAAACCAAAAGCGACAATCTTTACACAGCGGGTGGGAAGAACGTGGAAACTCTCTGCCACAAGCCACGGTTGAGGGTAGAGGCCGCAAATTGTTTCGAGGGGGATTCAGACGGAAGCTTCGAGAGGAGGAAGGGTAAGGGTTTTAGCTGGTTAGACTCTGGTTAGGGTTTCAAGCCTTAGCTCTTGTCAACCTGCGCCAAATAGTTCCCTCCAGAGTGAGAGAGAGCGAACGAGCGCATTCCATGGCTACAATCTATCTCATTCCATACCTATCCGCATTTGGCCCACAAATATACGATCAATTCACTTTACAGTGTATTCTGTGAAGCGCTTTGAGACGTCTAGAAAACGTGAAAAGCGCTATATATCGAATGCAAGGATTATTATTATTATTATCTCTGGGACTTCCATGTGTAGGTGGGAAGCATGGAATTCTCAGTTTGGTTTAGAGTCCTCTGAACACGGTGCTGGGTTTCCTCACACTCGGCTGACCAAACAACATAAAATTGGCGCTAAATCAAATGCATGGATTAATTATTAATCATGATTATTATACGCCATTGCCGTGTCCTCCCAACACTCTGGGTAACTTCTCTCTCCTCTCCTCACCAACCACTCCTCCCTCCACACGCCTCCATCTCCTCACCTCCTTTGGCCTTCCCTGACTGACTTGTTTGCTCTGTTTGGGAGCCTGTGCTGATGCGGAGAGATCTTTCCCGGTGACTCCTGGCGGTCACTCCGCAGGCTCTCGGGGAAGTCTACCCCCCCCCCCGGGGGGAGCTGTGGGAAGGGAGGATCTACTTACGGAATGATAAACTCCTGGATGTTACTGATGATTTGCTTCCCCACCATGATGATGAAAAGCTGCTCGGCCAACTCAATCAGGCATCCTCCAGGGCCACACTGTCAGGGCAACAAGTGTGTTAGACAGTCAGTCAGTCAGGCCGTCCGTCAGGCTTTCATGTGTCTGTATACTTATGTGTGTGCGTCTCTGTGTATTTATGTGCATGTGTGTCTGTGTATTTATGTGCGTGTGTGTGTGTGTTGGTGTATTTATGTGTGTATATATTTTGCTTTCGGTCAACCTCCTTTCCCTCCCCTTGGCGCGGCCCCTGGATCCGTTATCGTGAATCCCTCCGAGACGCCATTCGGCGTGGAGTGGGGGAGGGCGCTATATAAATCCAAGTTGTTGTGTGTGTATCTACGCGTATGCATTTGTATGTGTGCGCATATATATGTGTGTGTGTGTCTGAGCGTATGAGTATAGTATATGAATGAGTGTTGGGACGTCCTCCTGATGTAAAAGGTGCTATAGAAATGTAATTTTGTTGTGTTTTTGTTGTGTGTGAGTGTGTGCGAGTGTGTGTATAGTGATTCTCCTGTGAGAGCTCCTCTGGAGGCAGCAATGCATGTGTCCAGCCTGGACTTACATCCTCATTCCTCATCCCGAACAGCTTGCCATAGTGCCCCGGGTAGCCAACAAACCTGAGCAAACAGACAGACAGGACAGACACAGATAGTCAGACAGACAGACAGTCAGTCAGACAGACAGTGAGTGAGTGAGGGCTCAGTCAGCAGCACATATAGCCAGGCAATTAAATGCGTTAAACAAAATCCCCCCCCCCCCCACCCACCACCACACTGTAATCCATGACTGTTTGTGTATGTTGGTAATCAGACAGATAGTGTAGAGATACACCCAAGATGTAATCCGCACCTTCGCTGTGTCGATGCCGCATAGTGACTGCGGTTTACTGACGCGCGCTAACCGCAGGCTGTTTCTCGCTTGTTGCCGTCCGCCACCCACCTGCCTTTAACGAACGCCACGTAAAACGGGGAGGAGTAGAAGTTCACAAACTGGAACACGAACACCTTGAAGATGAAGGCGTCATCGAACTGCGTCTGCGACCGGTGCATCTCTGTGGGGGGGGACAAGAGCGTTGGGGGCCTCGGAAACAACAGTAACGTGGTCACCTCAACCCGCGGCTGTTGCTTGCCGTGCGCAATGGCTGCCCGCATTGTCCCCCGTAGAATAGACAGTCAATTCACTTCACAGTGTAGCCCGTGAAACGCTTAATAATAATAGTAATGATCCTTGCATTTGATACAGCGCTTATCGACGTCCCAAAGCGCTTCACAGAATACACCGTCAAGTGAATTGACTGTGTATTTGTGTGTGTGTGTGTGGAGTAAGGAAACTTGCCCAAGGTTTCGCCCTGGCCTGCCTGGATTCGAACGCAGGTCTCGCGCTTGTAAGGCGAGCGCTATAACCACTGAGCCAAAGGAGCTTTGAGACGTCTCAACAACATGATAAGGCGCTGGATCAAATGCAAGGATACACACACACATTATAAAACTAGTAGCAGCCATATACACACACAGCATATCCAGTCACATACAGTATAGGGTGAATCCAAAATCCTTACGCATAGACTTTTTAATTATTAATAATCTTTCCGTGAAGAAATTGGTAGAGAGCGAGCAGCCAGTACATCGCAATCACGGCAGAGGTAAACTTGTGAAATTGTCTACGTGGCAATGGCATTTTGAACATCTCAATTGGACCTGTGAGTGAGGTCTGTATGCACAACACACACACGCACGCGCACACACACACACACACCGACTCATGCTCAGTGTATTGCGAACACGCCTACGCACGCAGACCAACCCGTGCGGTGTATCGTGAGTGTATTGCACGCATACGCATGCACGCGCGCACTCGCAGATCAACCTCGCGCACGCACACTCACCACACCCCCCCCCCCCCCCCCCCACCGCTGCACAGCTAGACGCACACGCACAGCTGCAGCTCGGAGGGTTCCTTACCCCATCGGGTGAGCTGCTGGGCCAGCGAGGTGTAGACCTGGCTCATCAGGAGGATGAGTACGAGGTTCACCATGGAGCTGCTGATGTTGGCAATGTTCCCGGCCTGTAAGGGGAGTCACAGAGACGTCAGTCCGGCCTCCCTAACAAACCCTCGGGGCTTACGAGTCACCACGCGCGCTGCGCGATGTGAGAACTCTCACAGGGCACAGGGCAACCCTGTTCCTGTTGTTACCCCGGCTGGCTCAGCGACAAGCCGGGCGTGCTGCCCACCCCACCCACCCCACCGCCCTTTGGAACTCCATCCCACAGTCACTTCGCCTCGCCCCCCCCCCCCCACCCCCCACCCCACCTCCGTTGCCTACTTCGAGGCACGTCTCAAGTCCCTCCTCTTCGGCCGCCCTCTTTTCAATCCACGACTGTTTGTGGGGGACGCTGCTGTGCGCCATTGGCTGCCGCATTTCGCCCACAAATACACTGTACAGTCAATTCACTTCACAGTATATTGTGTGAAGCGTTTTCGAGACGTTTAGGAAGACGTGAAAAGCGCTATATCAAATGCAAGTATTATTATTATTACCCCAACCCTCCCAGCCCTCCACCTCCCCTGAATCCAATACCCCCAGCTCGGGTATAAATCCCTGATTGTCCAGGGCCTTGAGACATCCTCGTGATGCGAGAGGCGCCATATTATTTGTTGTTGTTTGTCAGTCAGTCTGTCGGTCAGTCAGTCTCTGTCTGTCTGTCTGTCTCTGTCTCTCTCTCTCTCTCTCTGTGTCTCTGACCTGGGTGATGAGGATGGAGTTGCCGGTCTGGTACATCATGAGGCTGATGATGCCCCGGTAGACGATCACCGTCACCAAGAAGATTATCACCACGAAGAGCTGGAGGCCACACAGCCCACGAGAGGGAGGCAGAGGAGGGAGAGCGAGGGGAGGAACAAATGAAGACAAACGGTGGCGGGGGGAGGAAAGGTGGGAGGGGGAAGAGAGGGGGTGGGATGGGGAGTGGGGAGGAGAGGGGTTGGGGTGGGGAGAAGGTTGCGGAGAGACAAGAGGGAGACAGATTGAACGAGAAACGCAGGGTCGGAAAGGGTGATGGTTGCCAGGAGAAGGGGTAACGGTGAGAAAAGGAATGGAGAGAGAGCGAGAGAGAGAGACACAAGTGAATCTAGGACAGCATTACCATTAAAATGGACACATTTAGAGTAGCTCAGTGGTTAGAGCCACTCGCCTTACAAGCGCGAGACCTGTGTTTCGAATCCAGGCAGGTCAGGGCAAAACCTTTGGCAAGTTTCCTTACTCCACACACACACACACACACGTATACACAAATGCCTAATAATAAACCCTCTCCCCAAAAAACCACAATAATAAAATTGGTCGTTTTCAATGCACTGTTTGTGCGGGGGTGGGGGGGGGGGGTGGGGGGTTCACTGCTGTGCGCAATCGGCTGCCGCGTTTCTCCCACAAACATACACAGACAGTCGACATCACGGTATATTCCCAGAAGCGCTTTGAGACTCAGTCCAGAAGAGCCGCTATATCAAATGCGAGGATTATTATTGTGTTTTTTAAAAAAAATGATTTAGCCAGACCTGCCCCAGGCCCTGACCCCCCCCTCACCATGACAATGATGATGGTGGAGCCCGTGATGATGCGAGAAAGCCGGTCTCTCGCTGGGAAGTGAGGCTCATTGACCCCAGTGATGGGATTCTGTTCCATTGATGGGGCCATCGCTGCAAACTCCGGTCTCGGCCGCTCCTGTGTGTGGGAGAGGATGGGGGGCCGGGGAGGGGGGGGGGGGGGGGAGAGAGAGAGGGTGGGAGAGAGGGTGGGAGTAGAGAGGGAGAGAGTGGGAAAGGGAGAGAAAGTGGGAAAGTGGGAGAGGGTGTAGGGGGGAGAGAGTGGGAAAGGGGGAGAGATGCGGAGGGGAAAGGGGGGTGGGAGAGAGAGGGGACGGTAGAGGGGGGGGGGAACGGGAGAGGGGGAGAGTGCGGGAAAGGGGGTAGGGGGGAGAGAGAGAGCGCGGGGAGAGGGGTACGAAGGGGCGGGGAAGAAAGGGAGAAAGTGTCATCGAAAGTGACACTGACACCTCACATCAGGCCCCGTTAGCTTTAGGTACAAATATTCGGGATCCGCCATTAACAACAACAAAATTACACTGGCCGAGCCCTTTTCACCTCGGGAGGACTTCCCAAGGCACTGCGAGCCGTTGTTGTTCGACAGATAGTATATGAAAAGGGGTGCGTGCGTGGGTGGGTGGGTGAGGGGAGTGTGTAACGGGACAGTTCTGGACAGTTGCTGATGTGAAGCTCAGACACTCGCCTCCTCCTCCTGGAAGTCCACGCAGTCCCAGTGATGGGCCAGTGTGGCGTTGGTGCGTTTCCAGTACTCCAGGAAGGCCACGGCCCACAGCGACATGAAGATGCTGAAGAAAACGGTGCCCGGGTGGTCAAAGAGGTAACCCATCTGCAGAGCGACGCCGGGGAGAGAGAGTGGGGGAGAGAGGGACGGGAGACACGTGGAGGGAGAGGGGTGGGAGAGGGGCGGGAGTGGAGGACAGAGGGGGCAGGGGGGGGAAGAAAAGATGGGGGAAGAAGGTGGGGGGTGAGAGAGCTGGGGTTACAGTGCCTCGGACAGTGTCACCGGAAGCATTAATAATATTAATAATCCTTGCATTTGATACAGAGCCTCATCACGTCTTCGAGACCTCTCGAAGCGCTTCTCAGGATACCTGAGGCAAGTTTCCTCACTCCACGCGCCTGATAATAATCCCTCAAAAAAATAAAAACACGATAAGAAATTGGTCGTTTCAATCCACGACTGTTTGTGGCGGGGGGGGGGGGGGGGGGGAAACGTCGCCGTGCGCAATCGGCTGCCGCGTTTGGCCCACAAATATACAGTCACTTCACTTCACAGTGTATTCTGTGAATGGCTCTGAGGCATCTTGAAGACTTGATGAGGTCTCAATATCAAAGGCAAGGATTATTATCGCTATATTATTATTATTTGCCAGTCAGCAGAGAATCACCGCATCGGTCCTGTTACCACGCGGCACGTGCAAACATGCGTGACTGTAAACATGCGTGAGTTAACATACATAAGCCATGGAGCAGGTCTCTGCGAGGTTCCACGTTCCGCAGTTGTCACACAGAGGGCACAGGAGGTACTGGCTGCTGCTGTTACAGATCTCTTCTCTGTTAGAGGGAAATCACGTGGTCACCGTGTGCTCAGCCACGCGGGTGTGAGCACGGGCACAGTGAGTGTGAGCAGAGGCGTGGAGAGTGTGAGCAGGGGCGTAGAGAGTGTGAGCAGAGGCCAAGGTGAGCGTGAACTCAGTCTTTCGATCACGGAACGACGCTGCGAGGCCCTTTGAGACGCTGATGGAGCGGGTGAAACGCTCTCTCTGTATAGGTGCAAGTTTTTGCGCAGGAAACGTGGCAAGGGTTTATCCTGGGTTATGTGTGAGAGACACCGACAGTCTCTCCCCCACCCCCACCCCCCACCCCCACCCCCACCCCAACCCCGATTGTGACTTACATTTGCTTGTTAGTGTTCATCGAGATCAGCCCAGATATAAAAACACACGTCCCAACGAGGGCGGCTGGCAACAGCCAGGCCGTGTAAAACCCTACACAGGGGAGGGAGGGTTACACAACAATACTGTACATCAAACTCCAGCAGCTACTCCTACCAACCTGCCCTCCCCCTCTACTCAGCAGGCTCTGGCCTGCTCCACGTCTCCCTACCCCACCTGCTCCACGTCTCCCTACCCCACCCGCCCACACTATTGGCGAGCAATCCTTCACCCACTCGGCCCCCAACCTCTGGAACTCCATCCCGCAGTCCCTCCGCCTTGCCCCCCCCCCACCCCCCCGCCTCAAGACCCTCCTCTTCGACGATCCCATCGTTCACCCCAAATCCCCCGTCCCCCGTCCCCTCCGCGGCTTCACAACGGCAGGGCCCGAGACCGAGCCAGTGGGGGAGACAGGGAGAAGGTGACCATTAGCGCGGTCGGTTGGTCGGTCCAGCTGCGACCTGAAGATGGAAAAGGAAGAGTGGGTGTGAGGCCAAGGGGTTGAGAGAGGGGGAGTCCCATAGTTTGGGGGCGCGGCGGCTGAAAGCCCGGCAGCCACACTCCCAGCCGGAGGGGAAGCCGCAAGTGACTCACCCAGCCAGGCGAAGTAAATGGCGATCTTCTCTCCAAAGTAGCCTCGGATGTGGTCCAGGGGCTGGTACTTGCTCCACTTGGCCCAACGAGCCCAGTACTTGTACAGAACCTGCCTCGGGTTCAGGTCCTCTGCGGGGACGTCGTACTCCGGCAGCTCAAAGGGGCCCTGAGGGTCACAACACAACACAGCGCAGCTCACAGCGAGAGGCCGACAGCAGCCAACCCAGCGCCTCCACACAACAACATCTACAGGACAGTCGGGGATTTCCACTTGAGGCGGGAGGTTGGGATGAGGAGGGGGCAGGGAGGTTTGAAGGGTGATCGACAGCCCGAAAGGTCTTGAGACGGGATGTGAAGCGAGCGAAGAAGGCGGTGAGGCCATGCCACTGCGGGATGGAGAGGGACACAACGGCAGCGACGGATGTAACGGTGAGACGGTAAGGTTCTCGAAAGGGCCTCTCACCTCATGCAGCGGGAAAGCGGAAGCAAAAACTCCTTCGTTTAACAAGCGGTCGATTCCGACCTCCGCCCGCTTCCTCTTTCCGTAGACTGTCCCGGCCAGGATCTCATACACCTGATAAGAGAGGGACGATCAATCGAGGGCGCGTACCCCCCCCGTCCCCCCCCTCTCCCCACGTCCAAAATTCACACTCCCTCACACACCCAAAACTCTCACGCCATCTCACATCGCCTCCCTCCCTGCCCCACACACACAGCGTCAGCCCCCCCCAAAAAAATGTCAGTCTTAATGCCGTGGCATCCGACAGCGAGGGGGAGAATCTCACTGTGCAATTGCCGGAGGGAGTGAAATACGGGAGACGGATGATGTGATAATATACACGGGTGATGACTGCTCCTCACGCTCAGCACTTACAACGCGGTGCCGTTGCGTGTTTGTAAAATAGACCTCGTGATCGTCGCTGCCCAAAAACCTGTGGAAGAAAACAGAATCAAATTCAGTGTTGCCTCAGAGAGAGAGAGAGAGGGAGAGAGAGAGACGCTGAATGTCAGCCAGCCTCAGCCCTCCCGCAAGGAGTGGGAACCACGACAACAGAGACTCAAGAGCTTGACAACATCACCATCTCCTTCTTTGTCGCTCTCTAACCTTCCCTTTCCGGCTTTCACACTCGCTCGCGGAGCGAGGGGCAGAGAGGAGGAGTGGGAGAGTTGAGGCAGTGTGAGGGCCTGAGGGCTGATTGGGTGGTGTTGCTACCCTGTGACTGGACCATGTTGAGGCGCTCTCTATTTGGGCAATGGCTTCGTCTCATTCGCTCTGGCCCGGCCACAGGCAACTCCTAGCCCCACCGCCCTGGAATGGATTCCAACTGACTGCGAGGTAAAGAGAGGCAGGCACGTTTGTCTGAGTTAAGGAAACTTGCCTGAGGTTTTCTCCTGACCTGCCCGGGAATGGAACCCGGGTTCTCTCGCTTCAGGGGGCCAGCGCTCTAACCGCTCAGCTAAGCATCGAACTTCGACTGACTCACAAACATGAAGCAGCTGAGCAATGGCGAGGGTTAATATGGGGCTGGGGTTGAACCCGGCCGTGCGGCCCCGAGCCTCCGAGGGCAAACGATGGCTCACTCACTCACTCACTCGCTCGCATCGCTCGCTCGCTCACTCACTCACTCACTCACTCACTCGCTTGCTCACTCACTCACTCACTCACTCACTCACTCACTCACTCACTCGCTTGCTCACTCACTCACTCACTCACTCACTCACTCGCTCACCTCTGCAGTTTGGATCTGCGGAATGGACAGGTGTAGTAATCCAGAGGCTTGTTGGGCACCGGCTCCAGCAGATAGTTTGGGATCCGCAGCTTCCTCAGGATCTCCTCTGACGAGTTCATGCTGGGATTGGGCTGCGCCTGCACACAGCGCAGAGGCTCAGTCAGCTCCGCAAGAGAGAGCAACCATCAGAATAATAATTCGGTCACTCAATCCACCACCTGTGTGTGTGTGGGGTGGGGGGAGACGCCGCTGTGCGCAGTCGGCTGTCGCGTTTCGCCAACAAAACGCATAGTCAGTTCACGTCACAGTGTATGCTGCTTTAAGGTGTCTCGAGTGAGTGAGTGAGTGAGTGAGTGAGTGAGTGAGTGAGTGAGTGGGTGGGTGGGTGGGTGGGTGGGTGGGTGGGTGGGTGGGTGGGTGGGTGGGTGGGTGGGTGGGTGGGTGGGTGGGTGGGTGGGTGGGTGGGTGGGTGGGTGGGTGGGTGGGTGGGTGGGTGGTGGGTGGGTGGGTGGGTGGGTGGGTGGGTGGGTGGGTGGGTGAGTGAGTGAGTGAGTGAGTGAGTGAGTGAGTGAGTGAGTGAGTGAGTGAGTGAGTGAGTGAGTGAGTGAGTGAGTGAGTGAGTGAGTGAGTGAGTGAGTGAGTGAGTGAGTGAGTGAGTGAGTGAGTGAGTGAGTGAGTGAGTGAGTGAGTGAGTGAGTGAGTGAGTGAGTGAGTGAGTGAGTGAGTGAGTGAGTGAGTGAGTGAGTGAGTGAGTGAGTGAGTGAGTGAGTGAGTGAGTGAGTGAGTGAGTGAGTGAGTGAGTGAGAGTGTGACTAACCTGTAAGGGTGCTCTCATGCACAGCTCCTCTGCGTAGTAGACCAATAGATCCCAAGGCGCACTCAGCTTGAGGTAGCAAATGCTCTTCCTCTCGGTGACCGTCTCTTCCTGGTGTGGGGAGTGACATCAACAGGTTCTATACACTGCGCACACAGATCCCAGCTGAGCACAGCGCTACCTACCTACATACTCACTCACTCACTCACTCACACTCACTCACACTCACTCACACTCACTCACACTCACTCACACTCCGCGCACACTCTCACAATCGCACTCCACACTCCATACGTTGCCGGCCTGGCTCACGCAAGCTACAGTATAGCGTGGTGGGGGGGCGAAGGAGGCAGAGGGAGTTACTCCCCGTGGAAGGAGGGTGTTTGCTCTGTGGGACTCCATCCCACAGTCCCTCCGCCTCGCTCCCTCTCTCGCCTCCTTCAAGGCCGGTCTCAAGACCCTCCTCTTCGACCGTGCCTTCTGCTGCTCTTCCAACTCTCTCCCTCCCCTCCCAACTCTCTCCCTCTCCCCTCCCAACTCTCTCCCTCTCTCCTCCCAACTCTCTCCCTCTCCCCTCCCAACTCTCTCCCTCTCCCCTCCCAACTCTCTCCCTCCCCTCCCAACTCTCTCCCTCCCAACTCTCTCCCTCCCCTCCCAACTCTCTCCCTCTCCCCTCCCAACTCTCTCCCTCTCCCCTCCCAACTCTCTCCCTCTCTCCTCCCAACTCTCTCCCACCCCTCCCAACTCTCTCCCTCTCCCTTCCCAACTCTCTCCCTCTCCCCTCCCAACTCTCTCCCTGCCCCTCCCAACTCTCTCCCTCTCCCCTCCCAACTCTCTCCCTCTCCCCTCCCAACTCTCTCCCTCTCCCCTCCCAACTCTCTCCCTCTCCCCTCCCAACTCTCTCCCTCTCCCCTCCCAACTCTCTCCCGCCCCTCCCTCCCCCCCCCCCCCCCCCCACCGTTACCCTGACCCTCTCCCTTGCTCGGGTCCCGTCCTGACCGTTCAGCGCTTCGGGACGTCCTCCCGACGCGAAACAAAAGCGCTCCATCGACGTCGTTTGTGTCACCGTTCGCCGCGAGTTTGCGGGCGCGCGGCCTTAAACGATACCGACAATCTCTGCGGAGGCCGCCCACCAGCTCCGTGAGGAGTCCGGCGTTGCGTAGGTTCCTCACGAACTTGTCCTTCCACTTCTGGCGCCTTCGTGACGCGTCGCCCCTCTCCGCGGCGCCCTCGTCCCTCTCCGACTTCGGGCGCAGGGACCGGGTCTTCCTCCTCTGGTGTCCCACGGCTTTCACCTCCCAGACCAGCACGAAATCTGAGGGTTGAAACCGAATCGGCCGCGGTCAGGCGCCCGACAAGCGGACATCCTTCGTTCCAAACGCGGGGACCTATTCCTCGCTGTGTTCTCCACTGATTTCGAACAGACCAATTTAAAAAATGACCCGGTCGCTCACTCGCACGACTGTTTGTGGGACACTGGCAGGTGTCTGCTGAGGTTACCCTCCCGTGAATTCACTTCACAGTGAATACTCTGGGACTGCAGTTTTTAACGTCTCGCCCAAAGGACAGGCTTGTTGTTATTGCGTGGGAATAGAAAACCGAGACAAGAGAGGGGGACAGACAGGGGGACAGACAGGGGGCTGAGGACACAGACGCCCCCGTGATTGGCAATGGGAGAGTAGGGCGGTTCTCGCTAGTTCTCTCCCTCCTCAGGCGGCTCCAGCTCTTACCCACTTTGGTGGTCCCATCCCGGAAGTAGTTTCCTCTGCGGTCGGGGCTGTAGTCCCCGTGAGAACCCATGTACAAGTCCTCGTCATCTTCCTCATCCTCATCCTGTGGTACACAAGCAACATTGAGCCATCTGTCAGTGTCGCTGGTCAGTGTCTAGGTCAGCAGGTAGCACTGGGTCAGTGTGTGGGTCAGTGTGTGGGTCAGTGTGTAGGTCAGCGCCTTGGGACGTCCTCCCGACGCGAAAGGCGCTCTATAAATGTAATTTGTTGTTGTTGTTGTTGGACAGCGTGCGCGGTCGGAAGGAGCTGGGAAGTGAAGGGCGGCTGTCAATGAAACAACCAGATAGGGTACAAACCGTGTGAGTGGGAGCGAAACCCGGTCGATTTCCCCCCCCCCCCCCCCCCAAAAAAAAACTATCTGGGTCCACGTCCTTCTGGAAAATATCTTTGTGATTGTAATGGGTGTGAAAAAAATATACAGGCGATGCATTTTTCATGAACACTGACTCGACACGGAAACCCCCAGAGCTCAATAGTTCAGCAAAGGCAAGGAGGCAAGGGAGACTCCAGAGATCCATCACATCCAAATGGTTCAATGCGCTTGACTGTATACGCATTTCATCCACAAAATACACAGTCAATCCGCTTTACAGTGAAGCGCTTTGAGATGTCTCAGTGATGTCGTGAGACGCTGTATCGAATGCAAGGATTATGCGAATTCTATCCTATGTGTTCATCCGCAAAACACAGTCACTGTTCTCGCAAAGCGCTTTGGATGGATGTCGTGGGTTCTTTCAATCAAACAATCTTTAATAAGATCGTGAGGCAAGAATGGTTTTTTTCCCCCAACAACAACAACAACAAAAAGAAGCCGGATTTGTTGTGGTGGCTGAGGTTGAGATGGCTGCAGAGAGGTATGTGTGTGTGTGTGTGTGTGTGTATTGGGGGAGGTGGGGGTGGGGAGAAGAGAGAGAGCCGGGGGCGATGTGTGTGTGCAGTTCGCAGCCAGCAACGAGCGAGGTAACTCACGCAGCCTGTGGGGCAGTAGCTTCCATTCTGCTCCATGCTGCCATATGTGTCCATTGAGAGCTGCGATCTGTCCTTCTCCAGGTCTATCAGCACATTCCTGTCCTCGTCCGACTCACAGCTCTCGCGCCTCAGCATCTTCTCGCCCACCTTCCAGCCTTTAGCACATCACACAGCGTGTCAACCCAGTCTCGCTTTCCTGGCTCTGTGCGATAAGCCCGGGGTGGGGGGGGGGGGCGATGGAAATCACAGCTCAGCCTCTCTCTCTCTCTCTCTCTCAAGACAAGCGAAGGCGTCTGGGAACAAACGATGTGCAGCTCTCACTGAGCTGAGTGGCAGAGCACTGAATCACTCCTCCAGCTTCCCCATTTTTACATCTCGCCAATGAGAATGTCTCCAGTGCCCACAGCAGCCACTGACTGAATGATGTAATCCTTGCAAAACCGTCTCTCTCTCTCTCTCTCTCTCTCTCTCCTCCTTCACAGACTGCGCAGATCGGAGCAAAGCATCCCAGGACAGTGGCTTCCTGGCCGGCCGTTAAATATCGATAACACAAATACGTAACACACACCGAGTGAAGGAGTTATATAGCTATAGTTATATATGGGCTAGTTTCCCCCCACCCCCTGAGCACTTGACAGTGGCGGAGACTGACATCGAAGGCCGGCCAACTGGAAGCAACAGGTGGTGGAATGGAGGGGTGTGGGGGGAGGGATTAGCAAATTGGCTCTGCCATTGTGAAGCGCTTTGAGACTCTGCCCGGCGTGGAGGGCACTGTAAGTGTAAGTTGTTGTTGTTGTTGTTGTCCTGAGATGCCGCCCGGCTTGGAGGGTGCTATATAAGCGCAAGTTGTTGAATGATGGGTAGGGTGGGGGTGAGGGCACAAAGGGATTTGAAAATGAGTGAAAGGATCTTGAAATAGATCCATTCAGTGATTGGGAGTCAGTGGAGCCCGGTAACGATTGGTGTGAAGGGGGTGCAGATCTTTGACAGTTTGGGTGGTGGGGGGGGAAGGAGGTGATAGGTAGTGGAGAACAGTGCCTTTGGGTTGTTGTTTTTTGAGGGTTTGGGGGCGAGGAATATTGGTGATTTAAGAAAGGGCTTGATAGAACGGGAAGATAGTAAGGTTAATATTCTGAAAGGATGAGGTAGGTTACACTGCCTTTGTCATTCCGACCTCTCTTGTCTTGAAATCTCCAGCTGTCACACTCATGACAACATTCCCAGCAATGAAGGCAACCGCTCACATTTGGTGACTTGGGCAGATGCCAGCACCGCTCTGTGGTTGCAGTGAGAATGACAGACCGTGGCATGTCACGGAGGCTGTATGGACAAGTCAGGAATGTTCAATGCTACAAGGATTCGGTCACAAGCCCGATCAGGTGACCATTTAGGCAGGTTCGGAGATTCTCGGCTGCCCATTGGCCGTACCAGATCAGGATCAGAATAAGTGACATGCGATTGGGCTAGATGTGGTGTAACACATGGTAGAATAGGCTTAACTGACTGAACTACCACAATGTTCCTGCTATTGTCAAAAGCATTTTATTTTTTTTGCAATGGACAGGATTAACATCGATGAATAAAAATAATAATGATCCTTGCATTCGATATAGCGCTTTTCACATCTTCTAGACGTCTCAAAGCAAGTGAATTGAAAAACAACAACACAATTACACTTGTATAGCGCCTTTTACGTCAGGAGGATGACCCAATGCGCTGGAACTTTGAACACTCAATAACTATCGAACGAGATACTTGAGAGTTCTGAATCTGGTCCGAAACGCGGTGCGGAGTGAGTGCACAGACCACACAGATCACAGTTTTTATACTTCAAGGCATCTGGGCAGTCTGACAGATGACCCCTCCCAGTGCCTGTTTCTGGATTCCTGCCCGTCCAGGTTAACATTACCTTAGATTTACGCCTCTGAGCTTGAATCCGATACAAGAACCAAACCATGTGTGAAGGCAACCAATGTAACTAGGTGGGATATGCTGGGAATCCGTTAGATACAGACACCCCCACCTCCCCCACCACACACAGACCCCACAGCCCCTTACCCAATAATGGTAACTCCCTGCCTGTGGTTAGGAGATGGTTGTAAAGCCGGCTGAAATTGTGCAAATTGTTGTTACCAATTGGTGTTGAGGAAATGCACGTTTTTTTTAAAGTCAGATTTTGTCCCGAGACGAACCTTTCTACTTTGCGAGATTTCCTGTGCAGATCTGCGCAGAAACTCGCACACGCTTAGATTCAGGCGGCATCGTGACAGCGGTGCACACGGTGAACAGGGACACGGTGACTGGCATCTCCTGGGCACATTCAGCCCGACATGTACAGCAATACGTAACGATACACAGCCAGAGAGAGAGAGAGAGAGAGGGAGAGACGGTGCTCCAAGGGAAGGGATTGTGTTGGGATTGTGAAGGATTTCAGCAGGGAGAAACTCTTTGCTCGTGACTGTGGCGGGGAGGAGGAGGCACAAGTCCAGCGGTCACCTGGTCCTGGTACCAGAGGTGCTCGGCGAGTCCATTCAGGATGTGAGCGACCTCCATCAGCCCTGCCTTGCCATCCAGGGTCTTTCCATCCGACAACAGAGGTCCATTAACGTTCTTCATCCTGAAGACGGGGAGATGCCAGGTCAGCTGGAAGTCCCTCAGGTCTCTCTCGGTCACATCAGTGTGCATGTACTGATCAAATCTGTGAGCATTTAGTTAAAGAAGTTACCCAGGGACTGTTCCGCCACCTGATACAACACACTGTGTTTACTCAGGGCCTTTCTCTCAGTTAACCCGGTTCATATTAATAATAATAATCCTTGCATTTTGATATAGCGCTTTTTACATCTTCTAGACGTCTCAAAGCGCTTCACAAAATGTACCGTAAAAAGTGAATTGACTGTATATTTGTGGGCGAAACGCGGCAGTCAATTGCGCATGGCGGTGTCCCACAAACAATCGTGGATTGAAATGACCAATTTTATTATTGTGGTTTTTTTGGAGGATTATTAGGCGTGTGTATAAAGAAACTTGCGCAAAGTTTCGCCCCGACCTGCCTAGATTCGAACATAGGTCACACACTTGCAAGGCAAATGCTCTAACCACCGAGCTACAGTACTCCCCTCTTGTGGCAAACATACCCCATCATTTTCAGCTTAATTGGCCAGGCTAATTGTTGGTGGCGATGAATTGCCTGGTTTGATTATGTAACAAACACTTATATCTTTAATTGATTAGATTTTGTAAACCATTATGTTTGTGGGGTGTTGAGCCAGGTGTCGACACACATCACCTCGCGTAAGACTTTCCAAACTCTGGACGAAGGGACCTGAGAGTTCCTGGCACCTGCTAAATGTACATGAGAATGAGAGGATGGGAGGGAATTGGGGAAAAACAAAAGCAGCTGTTAGGCAAAGTGGGCAGAACTCAAACATGATTTGCTTATAATAGTAATAATCCTTGCATTTGATATAGTGCTTTTCACATCTTCTCGACTCAAAGCGCTTCACAGAATATCCTGTAAAGTGAATTGACTATATATGTGTGGGCGAAAACGTGGGAGCCAATTGCGCACAGCAGCGTCCCCACAAACAGTCGTTATCTTTCCAACGTGAATGGCGCAAGGCAAACGTAATTTGCTCTTGTTTGTCATTGTTGTCGTCAAAGGATACTTTGTGCCGATAATAATTCTAGTAATTTTATCAGAATCGTCCAATATCCTTGACATTTGGTTGGGCAAATCGTCGAATGATGACCGATCGGTGAAGGAGAAAAGGAACAAGATGGCGTCAACCTTGTCCTTGCAGGCCTGAGGGAGATAAAGAAAGACAATGAAACGGTCATCACCTTTTGTGGCTTGCAAACATAATAGAAGGGACAGCACTTCAGTTGGGTAATGAGGAAGTCTAAGACAAATAGTTTTTGAAAGATTCAGAATTCAAAAGGACATTAATTGTACAGCTCCTTTCACATCGAATTAACTTTTTGAAGGACCTCAATACAGTAGAGGGCGAAACCTTAGGCAAGTTTCCTTACTCCACACGCCTGATAATAATCCCTTGACAAAATAATAAAAATTAAGTCACTTGAAATCCACGACTGTTTGCGGGACGGCACTGCGCACAATTGGCTGCTGTGTTTCACCCATAAACATACAGCAAATTCACTTTACAGTACATTCTGTGAAGCGCTTTGAAACATTTAGAAGACATGTAAAGCGCTATATCAAATGCAGGATTATTATGATTAATCCTGTTATTATTATTATGAATTATTAACACTTTGTGATGACCTGAAATGGGTCGAATGCTCTATAAATATTCCATTATCCTACGAAACAGAAAATATGTACAGGTAATGGAAGGAGATGGTTTGCTTACAGGAAGTATGTGGTCAAACTTCTTCAGTGCTGCTTCCCCACAGTCCCAGAACTGAAAGCTAAACATAATCACTCGGCCAGTCTCCTTCAGCTTTCCCGGCCAGTACAAGATCCTCGTTTGAATTCCTGTAATTAAGACAACAATTGAAATATGGATTTAAACTTTGACTGAAACTCCAGCCTTTGTAACACTTTGCAAAGCCGACTGGTGTGAGCTTTGCGTGAGTCAACCTGCCCATATCTCTGAATTCTATTCTCTCGATTGTCCCTTTGATGTAGCAAGTGTGAGTTCTGTTGCTTGTTCGGCTCTGCTCTGTTTTGGTTTTCTCCCGCGTGAAATTGCTCTGCCTTGAAAAAGGCTATTCAGGTATTTAAATGCGTAAAACAAGACTTTGTAGATGGGAGGATGTGAGGATAGTACAGGTGTCAAGGCAGTTCACCAAAGGAATTCAGAATTGAGTCAGGGGAACATCAAGGGCTAAGAGTTTGGGAGTTAATGGACTGCGAGAGAAGTCTGGATGTTTTACATCCCATCAATTCAGAGAAAGATGGAGGCTGAAACTCCAGTTCAGCGTCTTTTCATTTCGCACAAAGGATGTGGTTAATGCACAGGCTTTGACCTTACCTGGGGTCTCATAATGGTTGCTGGAGACTTCCAAGCCTGCAAGCTTGGCAATTGTGGCAGTTTTTCCTACTCCACTCTTCCCAGACAGAAAGATCTTGTAGCACGCGGTGTCAGTCAGAGCCTTCGGGGGTAGCACAGGCCTCTCAAGGAACCCTGGACATTAAGATTTTTAAAAAATATATGGCTTGAATGGAAAAGTCATCGATTTACAGAAGGCAAAAAGAGGGTTGACCAATTCATTCAGCAATCTGTTCTTGCCCGCTCCCACACCACACGGGGACAAACAAGGCAGCAACTCCGTTAGGAGTTCAGCCGGGGCTCATTTAAAACTGTAAAATTAATTGAAATTAAAAAGTGAGCGGAAAGCACAGATTGCAATTAAACCATAATGCCATTTGAACCGGATCAGACCTGCACCCCCACACACACCCTCCCTTTAGGTCGCCGGTGTCCACGCACCGAACATCTTCCTCTTGTTTCTGCGTAAGATGCTCGTCAAGTATTCCCGGCTGTCGGCAGACAGGTGCCAGTCCGCAGTTATGAGAGATCCCGGTTTCATGACAGCTGCAGTTTCCTAGGAGGCGCGGAGGGCGGAAAGCTGCTGTGGTCCACGTCGCCAAGTCTCACCAGAGAGTACCCTGCGGAAAGTTCAATGCCATTTACAACGTACGGTACTTGCAATCAAATAATAAATCGGTCGCTTCAACCCGCGACTGTTCGTGGGGACGCTGCTGTGTGCAATTGGCTGCGGCGTTTCGCCCACAGCCACACGGTCCTTTCAATTTACAGTGTATTATTGTGTGAACCGCTCCGAGACCTTAAACGCCAGGATTATTGCTTGCGTGATATAATCAGGCGCAGGCGGTTGTGATACGGAAACGGTTCAAGTTGCTTTTCTCCTCGGGTCACCCCATGAGTAGTAACGTTAACAGCAGCAACAACAGCGATCAGAACCCTCGCAATCGATGCTGCGCCTGATCACGTCTGGGCGAAGTCACACAGGGCTTCACAGGTCATGTGCTGGAGAGTGTGTGGTGATTGCACGTGTGTGTGTGAGTGTGTGTGTGTGTGTGGTTGACATGTGTGTGTGTGTGTGTGTATGTGTGGGTGTGGTTGACATGTGTGTATGTGTGTGTGTGGTTGACATGCGTGTGTGTATGTATGGTTGACATGTGTGTGTGTGTGGTTGACATGTGTGTGTGTGTGTATGGTTGACATGCGTGTGTGTGTGTATGGTTGACAAGTGTGTGTGTATGTGTGGGTGTGGTTGACATGCGTGTGTGTGTGGTTGACATGTGTATGTGTGTGTGGTGGTTGACATGTGTGTGTGTGGTTGACATGTGTGTGTATGTATGGTTGACATGCGTGTGTGTGTGTGGTTGACATGCGTGTGTGTGTGTGGGTGTGTGGTTGACATGTGTGTGTGGGTGTGTGGTTGACATGCGTGTGTGTGTGTGGGGTTGACATGTGTGTGTGTGTGTGGGGTTGACATGTGTGTGTGTGTGTGTGGTTGACATGTGTGAGTGTGTATGTGTGTGGGGTTGACATGTGTGAGTGTGTGTGTGTGTGGGGTTGACATGTGTGAGTGTGTATGTGTGTGGGGTTGACATGTGCTTTGAAGAAAAAGAGTTCTCCTGCTCGGAGTCGGAGCTGATGATGGCACAGATGGGGGTGAGTGAGTGAGTGAGTGAGTGAGTGAGTGAGTGAGTGAGTGAGTGAGTGAGTGAGTGAGTGAGTGAGTGAGTGAGTGAGTGAGTGAGTGAGTGAGTGAGTGAGTGAGTGAGTGAGTGAGTGAGTGAGTGAGTGAGTGAGTGAGTGAGTGAGTGAGTGAGTGAGTGAGTGAGTGAGTGAGTGAGTGAGTGAGTGAGTGAGTGAGTGAGTGAGTGAGTGAGTGAGTGAGTGAGTGAGTGAGTGAGTGAGTGAGTGAGTGAGTGAGTGAGTGAGTGAGTGAGTGAGTGAGTGAGTGAGTGAGTGAGTGAGTGAGTGAGTGAGTGAGTGAGTGAGTGAGTGAGTGAGTGAGTGAGTGAGTGAGTGAGTGAGTGAGTGAGTGAGTGAGTGAGTGAGTGAGTGAGTGAGTGAGTGAGTGAGTGAGTGAGTGAGTGAGTGAGTGAGTGAGTGAGTGAGTGAGTGAGTGAGTGAGTGAGGGAGGGAGGGAGGGAGTGAGGGAGGGAGGGAGGGAGTGAGGGAGGGAGGGAATTGTAGAGAGATAGAGAGAGTGGGAGGGGAGTGGGGGGGGGGGTCTAACCCTCCCTTCTTCCCTCACTCCATCCCTCCCAACAAACCTGTGGGGGTTCCCCCCCCCCCCCCCCCTCTTACCCCCAACAATGGCCGCCAACAGCCTTCACTCCAAAGCCCCGGCTCACAGTATAACACGGGACCCTGGGCCGCGGGTCAGGGCTCCGGTCACGGCAGCCATCGCTCACCCCCCCCTGTCCCCCCCACCGCCAGCTCCACACCCACGAAAACTACCCCCCCCCGAGGCCTGGGGCCTACACCTAGCCAGCGCCGTTGCCGTGGCAGCCAGCGCTTCTGGCGTGAGTTTTGACGTCGGCGCCATGACGTCACGCGCAGCCGCGCTGGCCACGCCCTTCCCTCCCAGGGGAGGCCACGTGCTCAGCTCATAGGTCTGTCTGTGTCTATCTGTATCTGTGTGTGTCCTCCCTCCCTCCCTCCATCCATCCATCACTCACTCCATCCCTCACTCCATCCATCCCTCCCTTCTTCCCTCACTCCATCCCTCACTCACTCACTCCATCCCTCACTCCATCCATCCATCCCTCCCTTCTTCCCTCACTCCATCCCTCACTCACTCCATCCATCCCTCCCTCCGTCCCTCCATCCCTCACTCCATCCATCCCTCACTCACTCCATCCCTCAATCACTCCATCCATCCCTCCATCCCTCCCTCCATCCCTCCCTTCTTCCCTCACTCCATCCCTCCCAACAAAAACAAAATTATATCTATAGAGCGCCTTTCATGTCGGGAGGCGTTGGAACAACTTTGGACACCTAGGCTTTGTGGAGTCCAGTGGTTCAGTAGTTAGCGCACTCGCCTCGCAAGCGAGAGACCCGAGTTCGATTCCCGGCATGTTGGGTCAGGGCGAAAAACCCTGGGCAAGTTTCCTTACTCCACACACACACACACACACACACGTCTAATAGTAATCCCTCCAAAAAGAACAATTGGAAATTGCTAATTTCAAGTGTTTATGGGACGCTGCTGTGCGCAATTGGCTGCCGGGTTTCACCCACGTATATAGATCAATCTACAGTGCAGTCTGTGAAATGCTTTGAGACAGTCTAGAAGATGTGAAAAGTGCTGTTATCGAATGATTGCTATTATATTTATCCATTGAAGTCGTCTTGACAATGTGATAAGGTGCTATATCAAATGCAAGGATTATTACTAACCAATTCTGTTAATAATAGTAATCCTTGTGGTTAGTTGGGTCAATACCTTTCACATTGGGAGGATATCTCAAAGCGCTTTGCAGGCAGGATGTGCCGTGTGCAGTGTAGTTAGTCAGTGTTTTGCTGGCGAATGTGGCGACAGATTTCCACATAACTCCAATACAGCAAGCAAACTCTCCATATCTCAGTCCAAGATATAAGCACAAGTGTTTCCACAGTCACATCGCAAAATAATCCCATTCTTTTTAAGTAATATCTTTTAATTAAAGGTCACTTCAAACAGTTTTACAAAATACTTGCATTACACTCAAATCATGGATGCAGGCAAACACGCCTGCTCAGCCCATAAGCTACCAGTGTGTCTTAAGTGGGGCACAATATGCAGATCCCACCGTCGACCACTGCAGTGGAGATGAAAGCTTCTGATATAAACAGAACTTGTTCTGAGGGGAGAGAAAGTTAGGTTTAAGCACAGTTCACCAAAATACATTTAAATCACTCGTCTTTCCTCACAACGGTAATTTCAACACAGAGCCAAGTTGTTAGAAAATTCTACTCAATCCGAAAGCGTTGAGTGAGGACGTCGGGATTCGCCCGGGTCGTTTTTAAAACGTATTCCTTCCACTGAAAAATGTTTTTTTTTGTCATTTTAAACCTTATTGTAATAGATTAAGTAAACCTTGGTCGAGTCAGAATTCACTCGCTGCTTTGTTTTGTTTTGTGTGTTGCTTGGTTGGTTGGGTTTGAAGCATAGGTTCCCCACACAGTTCAGGGTGAACGAGCAACTCTCACAGCAAGATGCCGCGAGTTGAGAGAGCAATTTTCAGACCTGCCTCTTGTTTAGTGGGTAGGTTTGCCTGTCAATGTGGGACGCAATGATCAACAGCTGCACAGAGGAACTCGGCCTCTGCTGGTTGCAGGAATGAATTAACAGTGAGCAGAAGTGGGGAGGGAACAAAGGGAAAGAAAGGTACGTTTCAGAATTACAACTGAGTGGGGGGGAAAAACGTGTATTAAAAAGTTTCTGAGCATGTGGTGTTTACTCACTAATGTTTGTGTGTGTGTGTGGTGGGGGGAAAATTATCTGCAGGATTCCTTGTAAATCAAATGAATAATTTCAGGATGAAAAAAAAGCTCTTGGAAACAATTCAAACTAAATCAGGAGCAACGTGCGACGAATAGCAGCGAGCTCCAGATAGATGAGTGCAGAAATTCAGTCCCGACCACAACTACACCAAGGTCTAGTGTTAGGTTCTCAATTGTTTATCTCTCTGTCTCTCCCTCCTCCCAACGTTGACACGTTAAAATCTTGAGGTCTATGTTAGCAGGAGATAATGTGTGTAACACACGATGACTTGATTGTGTGACTATCCTATCTGCCTAAGCCTGGCAGTGCTGCTGGAATTCCCACCAGTTGCCTTTCTAAACGTCCCACCCACATAAAACTGGCATCCCAAACAAGACTTGTGATTCATAACAGGCATTGTTCTGTGTGCAAAGTCCAGCACCCTATTAGCTCTGCCACTCGTTCCTTGAGAGGAAAACAACCAACATTTGAAGAATAGGGAGCAGTGACACATTCCATGACTCTGTGGAGAGGCACCCAGGGGTGTTTAACCTCAATAACAATAATAATCCTTGCCTTTGATATAGCACTTTATCACGTCTTCTGGACGTCTCGAAGCGCTTCACAGAATATACTGGTAAAGTGAATTGATTGTATAATCGTAGGCGATACACGGCAGCCAATTGCGCACAGCAGTGTCTCCACAAATAGTTGTGGATGGAAATGACCAATTTATTGTAGTTTTTTTGGAGGGATTACTATTAGGCGTGTGGAGTGAGGAAACTTGCCCAAGGTTTTGCCCTGAACTGCCTGGATTCGAAACACAGGCCTCACGTTTGTAAGGTGAGTGTTCTAACCACTGAGCTGCAGGACTCCACAAGGATTCTCGAAAGCGCATCGTTTGCTCAAGTTACAATTATTCTGGGCGACAAATATTCCAGCCATGGACCAACACTGCACAAAAATATATTATTGACATAGATTTCCCAATGAAATGTTATTTTCCCCTCAACACTGTTAATCTTAAAAACGTCTCTTATGTCACATGAAAAGGTGGAACAAGCCCACGCGCGGTAAATGACACCCAAGTTCTGGTCACTAATGGTCAGACACCCTTGAATGCAATCATCACGAGAGCTAAAACAGATTCAATCTTGGTCAGTAGCTGAACACAAATAGGCATTATATTTTACATTGAAAGGAACATTTGTTTTGTTTAAAAAAAACGATGATGGGAATGCAACACATCATCAAACAAGAGATGAAACTTATTTAAATAATGGTTCCGAATCATCTCCCTGCTATTTTGCGCTTCTATTTTTTTTGTACTGTACATACATATTTCCCCCTACATTTACAATTAATCGAAGGTCATCTGCTTGGGAGTGCCAAAATTCAGATTGCTCTCATCCCCCTCACACCACCCCACCCCCACCACACACAAACAGTTTTAACTTCTGTAGTGAAATAGGAGTTGCTCTAAAACGTCAGGGCAGGAGATAGGCATGCAAATAGGAAAGACTACATATAGGTTCAAAAACAGTCTTGTAAACCAGGCCATACCACAGTAAAATAGCTACCGCACAACTGTTACAGTAAGAGTATACCACAGGTCAGGTACTAATACATTGGGTATTGGCAGGTGAGTAAACTGGAGGCAGATCTGAATGGTCAAGTTTTGAGGATGAAAGATTTGCATAGGATTCAACTTCATTGCTTTTCTTGAATCTAATACGATTAGGAAAGAGGATGAGATAAGAGGTATGATAGATAACAGTTTGTTTAGGGAGGAAAAATCACTGGAATATAAAATATACCTGGACCTGCACATAAGTTTCATGAACCATAATGGGGACAAACGTGCAATCTTTCTCATCGGGATTGGTTCAATCGGGGACATTTCAGGCAACCAAATGGGGGATTCCCAATGGAAACCAGACTGTATCGAGACACTGAACTCCACTCTGACCAGGCCCATTCCCAGAGCAGAACTTTTCCTGTGTCTTCCAAACCCGATTGAGGAATCCGTTTGGAAAAACAGTACGTTAGCCCCCCTAGTGTGAATTCAAACCAAGGCATGGGAAGGTTAACCTGATATGTACCATTTACAAAGAACCTTGGTTGGCGCACTTCAAAAATGAGCTGTTCGTTTGCTACATTGACTCCATTTTATTTATAGTTTGATGAAACAATGATTTTTGTTCAATTTTTTTTAGGAAAATGACACATGAAGGAAGCTCACCTTGTGTTAAGATAAAACATAGCGAGAATGGGAGTAAAAGCAACACCGATTTAATGCAATGAGAACCTTTCCACTTTCCGTTATAGAGAAGACTGAAACCCAAGCCACCTCAAAACACTGTTACTGTCTTGCAACACCACCCCGATCCTTCCTCTAAATACAATTATCATCATTCTTTCAGGTTTCAATTGTTGATCACTGCACTGAAGAGAAATAACACCTGTGGGTATGGATGGGGGGGGGGGGAGAGACGACGTGACATTGTGAACACCCTGGAGACACAAACTACAGCTGAATCTCTCACCGGAAAATACTATGAACACCGTGCAGCACACTCTGGTTAATTTGTCAGCACTTTAAAATGAACGAACCCCCTCCCCCATCCTGCTGAAGATCCTGGTGGCTTGACTCAAAAACAAAAATGACAATAGCATGAAATCAGCTGCGGAAGATTATTGTAAGATGCATTGCAGCATAAAGGCATAATTAGCAGATTTTAAACCTCTCTCTCGCTCTCTCACACACACACACACAAGCGCGCATGATTTGAGCGTGAACTCTTTATCAGCCGCCAATGTGTCCTCAGCTCTATTCTGCGTGCGTGCCCAGGGCTGGAAGAAGCATTTAAGAGATTGCGACTTTCCATTCAAACCTCACGTGGCCACTTTATGACAGGTGGCAGCTCAGTTGCTCAATAGGATTCGTTTGTTGGCTCCAGTGAGTTTAAAAATTGAAAGCTCCACGGCTCTCATTGCACAGACTCATTCGTATCCCGTGTCAGACAAGTCTATTTATTGCATTCATTGCTCCGTTTCCAAAGTTTGTGAACTCAGGTGAAAATCCAGCGCAGAGGAAATGGAGGTAAAACATCGCATGTGTATTTGCTGAGTTTGCTCGTTAATGGCTACCTCTTCCTGTTGTTCTCAGGACTCTTGGAAATGACCTCAAACTTATTGGCAGCAAAGTTTTCTTTTACAAGGAGACAGAACAAGCTGTCAGAACAGAAAAACAAAAATCAAGTAAAATAGTTTTTAGTAAAAAAAATTGACTTGCTATTTAGAAAACAAAAAAACATAATAATCTGCTCAATTGGAAGGCCAAATGTGAGCGAGTGAGCGAGGGCTTTCCTTGCCATTAGTGCGTACATATACAGCTGCTCGATGGGAGAAACTAGATCAAATAAAACTCCTCTCAAGTCTGTGCTAAGGCGGCTGATCTCAGTTAAGAGTAGATGTACAGATATTATACAATTGTTTTCTTAGCGACCCTCGGCTAGAGACAGGCGGACAGACATCGCAGCTGGCAAGTGTTTTTCTTTGCATTTAGTTTTCAATGAGAATAGGGTGGGCGATGGCGATGAACATTAGGTCAACAAGCACAAGCAAGGAGGTTTGCGCTCGAAGAAACGTTGGCCATTTGTGCGGCGGGAACTGAAGGGGGGTTGAAGGGACTACAATAGCTCTGGTCACTGACCTTGAGGGCGGTGGGGCGCGGGGAGGGAAGGGAAGGTAGGGAGAGAAATTTGGCACAAATAAAGAAAAAGAACTCCGCTATGTGTGAAAATTATTTGTCACTAAAAACAATTGGGTTAATGGGATGCGCAAGGTACTCGATTACATCAAAGGCAGCTGCACCCACCACTGCCCAATAACTATAATACTGCATATAAAGCATCAGCATCAAAACTACGAAAGTGAGACCAGCTTCTGACCAGAGACAGTAGATATAATGTTTCCTGTAACGAGAGAGCTTGTGTAATATGGTAAGACTCTGCTTCGCTTTGCTGCAAGAGTGACGTATGGTGAGGACTGACATCTCAAGTGTCAGCACATTCGGGAAACGGGGACAAAGGCAGGAAACGCGCCACAGTCCTCCTGTTTATCGGAAAAGATGACAAAATAGATATCGTCACCTCGGCCAACACTGCGGGTGAAACCTGCAGCTCCAGAGCAACAAGAGTTAGAGCTGACCCACCAGCAGAACAAAACGTGATCACATCTCTCCACTGATCCTCACAAACCTATACCTCAACTCTCTTATACACCAGCATTTGCACCATTCACTCTGAAATCAATTAGTGTACGTTTAAAGTTTACAATCCCTTCACCATACCTTTCTCTTAGACTGACTGACCGATCCAAGTGTAAGTGAACGGAACTAGTTTGGGAGTCGGCACGCATGCAACTCCCCCTTTGGCCTTTCCCAGATATCAACTGGCCGACCCGGCCTGACTTGAATGCACGCACTTCACCCACCCACCCACCACACCAGGGGGACATCTCACTGAAGCACAGACTGCTCTACGCCAAATCCAAACAACGTAACCTCCTGCCCATCGGTTGTCCCCTGCCAAGCCCAAGGCCTGTACCGGTTCCGTGCCAAGATCTCGCCCAAACTTGCTAATCTGCGAGGTTTGCCACCGACAAGCACTGCGACGGTCGGAACCGGCCGCGGTCATTCCCTCGGCGTCAAGGTCAGCAGAGGCCAGGGCATCGAATCGCGGCGACAATGAAATTAAGACACGAAAATCCAAATGTGGAATGAATACACTGGAACCGAGTTAAAATGATTTTTTTGTGTGAGTGAGGTGTGTGCGTGCGGGTGTACGTTTGCGCTTTAAAAGCAAACTTAATCCATTTGCAGAATAGTTTCTTGTTTTACAGATAATCGTATTTGTTGTTGTTGTTGTTTGAATTCACAGCTTATGGTGTGTATCAGGTAGGGTGGAATATCTCTCGAGGCAGTGCATTATCTCTTAGCGCGTACAAAATACAACGCATTGGTTTTTGGATAGTACTTCACATTCTGTTTCTTGTCCATCAAGCCCCCGAATATGATCAGCTCGCCCCGGCCTTGCACCACCGTGTGGAGGCTGGTTTCCGGTGGGCCAACGACGGAGACGCTGTTGAATATTTTCCAACTGACTCTTCCCTTTTCCTTGGCGTCCTTGATGTCCAGGACGTACATTTGCATCGGCTTGCAGTTCATGCTCTGGTACAGCGGCTTCCCTACGTTCAGGGACTGAGGTGGGTGGTGGCCTAAACGGCGTGCAATTGGTGGCAAAGAATGTCCGTCTCCCTGGGGAGGCGCGGAGCGTGACGGCGCGTCCGTGCTGTTGGAGCTTTGAGCTGGTAACACAGGCGAAGAAGCTGGGCTGGGACTTCCTTGTTGTTGTTGCGGTGGTTGTTGTTGAACCGGTGTCGAACCCTGCGGCAAAATAGCCTTGACGGCTTCGAGCCCTCTCCTCAGAGCTCCCGGAGAGACGGGGCCGGGAGCAGCACCGGCTATGTCAGGAGGAGTATGGATCCCATTGGTCTGTTCGGGAAGGTTCCCAACATTGATACCAGTGCCTGGACTTGTTGCGATGCCCTCTTCTCTGTAGCTACTGCTGGAGGAAGGTTTGGAGTCCCAGGTGACAGAGTCCTGAGCTCTGTATGGATCTAGCCCTGAGTCGCCTTTCTGTTCTATTAGTTCTCTTTGCCTAGTGCCTGTCGGAAGTCCTCCGACCGAGCCTCTGAGATCATAAGGCTCCACCACAGCCGGCGTGACGGGGGATCCGGGCTGCACAGGACTGTCCAAACTTCCAGCCAACGACCCTGGTGACAATGTACCACCATTGAGAATAGGCGAGTTGTCCCCTCTGGCTGGGGAGAGACTGCCTTCCCGAGACCCGGACATGGGCGGCCGGTGCGTCCTGGGCCTCAGGGTGCCCCAGCGACCATTCACACACGGGACCTCGTCCGTGCTCCTCACCGGGGACTGAGAACGGTGTTCCCTCATTTCGGCGCCGAGGGTGGGAGGCGTGGCACTGATGGGCGACGGGCGGGAATGTAAGCTGGGACTGAGGGGAGCGCGGCCACTGGGTGCCTGGCTAAACACCACCACACACTGACCGACCTACGGAGCAATGAGAGAAAGAAAAAATAATACAACTGGATTTCTATTCACGTCACATTTTAAAATAATCTCTGGACAAAACGATATCAAGTTTAAAGTAACAAAAACAGAAGTTGCTGGGGAAACTCAGCAGGTCAAGCAGCATCCATGGAGAAAGGAAAAGGAGTCAACGTTTCGGGTCTACAACCCTTCGAGTGTTTGGAGACGCAATATTATTATCTTTACACCATCAAACGCAAGGATTATTATGCAGTGCTGTTATTTAACAAAGTCAATTTTTGCACCTAGCACCTTTCCTGTTACAACTCATTCATCCTTGACGGTACAAACTTCGCGTGAACGGCAGTTGTAAATGTCTCTGGTTTACGACGACCTCTAGAAAAAGGGCAACCGTTAAAGAGACGGGATTGTGAAGCCTTACCCTGCAGGCCGGGTGACACCACAGCTCAGGGGCTCCATGTTCCTCATTCTCCACCTTCAGCTGTTGCCAAGTCCAGGGAGACACTCTCATATGCAGCAGCCAGGCATCCTTAAACAGCTGCACAGGGACAGCAATTGAACTGGTTAATAATACGAAAGCGCACACTGCGCAAAGGGATCTCTCCGCAGCTCAGGACGAGACTCAAAGAATCAGCGGAAGGCGAGAAGGAATTTTTCCCACACGGTTTCGCTCAGTTTATTCTCGCTGGTGGGTCAGAAACCTCATGTCTGGACACGAGCTCACAGTCCAGTGAAGTATCATCCAGTACTATGCTGCATTTTCCAATGGTAACCTTAAGGTGAGACATTAGCAACTCTTCGACATCAATCAAAGAGAGTTTATCGTCCTGACCAACACACTCCGTTTGTTCACTTACTCCACAGCTATTTTGGTGCGCTCAAATGGCTACAATATTCGCCTACAAAAAGTGCTCACTTCGTCTTAGAAAGCTAGAAAATTACAGAACTGAAGAAGGCCATTCGGCCCAGGGCGTCTCTGCCGGTTCTTTTGATATGGCACCGCATGGAAAGCATTATAAAAATATACAACTTTTCCTTACAGGAAGGAACTGCAGATACTCACTGCATTCGGCCCTCCACAGCCACCGAGGATTAGGATGGTTTCGTGATCAATAATAATCTGAAATCAACGAAAATAAATTGGACATGAATTCCCGCATCACTGCTGGCATAATCTCTGCTCCTGACACTGGTCTGATTGCTCACTCTTCACTTGTACTGCTCAACCAACAGTCGCAGAGCTTTCTGCCACTACATCTTCTCGCACCGTTGACCACACTACCACTCAGTGATGCTCACTGTCTTTGTAAAGTGCATTCCCCGAGACTTTAACTCCAAGCAAAATCTGCAATAGCAGCGCAAACCCGTCTCGTCACCCCTGCAGTGGTCGACTGAGAGAATAGTCAGCCTCACTATATTTCAACATTCCAGCAGACCCACTTGTTTTCACTGTGAATAGTTTCCCACGAATATCAACGCTAACCCGCATTCCGAAAGCCAGTCAAGGAAAGCGCGTTGACTGAACAACTCAACAGGAGATAGGGTTGGTTAGCAAGGGGTTAACTGTCTCACCTAGGGAGGCGAGGATTTAGTTAATATAACAAGAACTTGGTGTTATATAGTACAGTCCACTCCGGGTGGCGTCTCAGAGCGCTTAACAGTGGCAGAGCCTGAATCTCAGCTGGGGCAAGGGTTGGGGGGAGGTTGCCTTAAGATGGAAGAGGAAGGTTTACAGGCAGGATTTGTCTTCAAGAGGGGGAGAGGGGAGCAAGGAGGAGGGATTGAGGGAAAGTGCTCCACAGTTTGGGGGCATAGCAGTTAAAAGCACAAATTCTGGTGGTGGGCTGGGCGGGAGTGCGAGTGATGAGCAGGAGGCCAGTGCCGGGCGAGCAGAGACAACAACAACAACTTCGATTTATATAGCGCCCTCCACGCCGGACGGCGTCTCAGAGCGCTTAAAGACGTCGGATGGTGGTATGTGGAGTGAAGAGGCGGGAGAGGGAGAGAATGAGGTGCCAGGGGGAAAGTGGATTTGAACACGAATAAGGTGTTAACAACAACAATAACAAAATTATGTTCTTGTAGCGCCTTTCCCGTCGGGGGGACGTCCCAAGGCATTAACTGTCTCACCTGGGATTGGCCTCCCCTGGGATGGGGCATGATACCTGATGTCATCGGTTTGGACCAGGCCCACTGCTCCAGGTCCAGGCTCCACACCTCATTGCTCCTGGATGGAAGATCAACAGAGCACATCAGGGGGGAACAAGCCACATGTTCATGTCAATCAGTAATGTAAGCTGGTTCTCAGAAGCCAGACCTCATAAAACAGAAGCACCAAATGCGCCACAGTAGATACTCAAAGGGGTTAATTGGCCGAGGTAAAATAAGAAGGATCAGAGCAACACAGGAATAGAGCAATAATAAACCAAACAGAAGGAATTGGCCGAGGAACAAGATTGGACTAGGAATAATGGGAAAGGGTTTGACAAGCGACTGAACAAAACAGAGTCCTTGGGGTGGGATGGGACATGCCGTGGATTTTAAAACTCAACTCTGTCATTTTTGGTGACACAGATATTCCAGAGCCTTACGACGTCCTCCCGACGTGAAAGGCGCTCTAGAAATGCCATTTTGTTGTTGTACTGCAATTGGAGCATAAACGGAGACTAAATCCCGCTATGGGAATCTGATCAAAAGGAAGAGAACTGAGGTGCAAATACCTTCATTACATTTTGAACTGAGATCCTAGAGCCAATACAAGACACCGTTTTGATCTAAACTCAGTTCAACTATTGAGAAAATAGTTTCCAATGCAGGAAAGGGCACATTTTAACTTTAAACTACCCCACCCCCACCCCAAACCAAACATTCTCTTGCAGTGAGGTTCACTGTATACCGTGACACCCTACTGCACCTGGTCTTAAAACAGTAATCTCCTTTCCACAGATACACTCAATACCATTTAGGCTGCCAATTTAGTTTCCTTTTCCAACCTCACAGCTAAATATACAATTTTCATTCTCACCTCTCCCACGTCTGGGAGCTTGTTGTTAAGTGATATTCTGGTGCAGACAGTCTTTGTAAACAAAAGAGAAGGCGGGGAGACTCTAATAAGAATCAAAAGGGTGCAATTGCTGCTGCATGGTTTAGTTAGCAAGGCCAAATTGCTTCCTTCCATTGTCTGGATCAGATAACACTTCACTTTAACAACCACCGATGTGCTCGTCTTCAAAGAGAATTCGGAAAGAGCATTTCAGGTTTATAGCACTTCAATGTGATTCTGGAGAACCTAAGAAAAGCCTCCATTGTTTTTATGCAAACTCTGAGCGCCAGTCACTGCAGCAAATACATGGAATTGTGTGGGAATCGCAATGCGTTTGGGTTTGCCGAAAACTACCACTGGAACACTTTGGGATTAAATAATAATACTAATCCTTGCATTTTGATGCATGTTAGGAGGAAAGACTTGGGTGGCAGAAAGGATATATTTGCACACAGCAGTAAAACATTGGCTTAGTGTTAAACTGCGATATGACCCATTTCTGGAGTGAGAGCAGACTCACAGATTAGGATCTGCAGAGTCCGCTATTAGGAGCATCTGGGAGACTGGTCTCCTTTCAACACTTTTTTAAAAAAAACGCCCAAAAACGTAATATTGTCAAAGAACAAACACGAAAGTAGATGTTAAACTGAAAATCTAACAAACCTGAAAAGCTGCCAACGCGACAAATCACTAACTGCTGGCCCTGACCAGGAATATTCAGATTTGTCTTTGTGATTTCCCACATGGCAACTTTGAAGGTCACTCATGCCTTAGGCAAAGCTACCAACAGAGCTTGAAAATCTTTCCACAAGATTGGGGTGGGGATGCAACAAAGACTAGGTGCTCAGTAGCTCTTTGTACTGGTGTAAGTAAGAGCACAGCCATTGCAGAGACCCTGAGCGGATCATTACTTGAACCTATTCAACCACAGCTGTACACACACCATCAAATCGAAACAAAATGGGATGAGGACGTGTATAAAGTAAATTGTAACAACAAGGAAACAACATGATGCTGAATGGTGGATTAGAGTGGGGCAAGTGTGTGTGTGGGGTGGGGGAGTGGGTAGTATGGGTGGGGGGGGCACAGAGATGTGGTGGCTTTAATTCAGCAGCACTGTAACAACAACCAAATTACACTTGTATAGCAAGATACTGCACCTAAAAAGCACTCGTGATTAAATAGTTTTTTTTAAAAAAAACATGTTTAACAACAACAATTTACATTTATAGAGCGCCTTTCACGTCGTTTAAGGTCTGAATACGTACATCTGCCGAGAACCTAAAGACCCTCCAAATACAATCATTTGATCTCCTATTACAGATGATGAATGGCCAGCCATTGGAGGGGGGCCATGAGTTGTCACGATACAATTCCACCTTTAACGAGAGAAAACAGAATTTTGTTGAGGTTTAGTCATCGTCAAGAGCAATGGAAAAGCTAATTACTGACCAATTTAGCCACTGGCGTATAATGCTCATCTGACCGTGTAAAATTCCCAAATTTCATTCTCATTTCAAACCCAGTTGAAACTCCATTTACCGAGCATTCCCCAAACCCACACTGCAGCTTCTCAGATTTCCAAGTGGACGTGCGGGTCGCTGGCGGCCAGACTTTCTTTGTCTCGAGCGACTCCATTCAGCCACGAGGGGCTCCGGAGTCAACATTGATCAGCAGCGGACTCTAGCCACCCACAAGCGCCTGGAGTTGGGCTGTCAGTCAGGGCCGGGGCAGAGGTAAAGGGAAGAACAAAGGAGGGAGTATTGCGATTGATTTGACAGCTGAGCTGCTTGTGAATGGGTGAAGTGCCACAAACATATGGCTGCAGGCTGTCAATCACCCAGTCCCATACTTATATATTTAATATACAAAATATATATATTTTATAAAAAGGTGGAGAAGCACATCTACCAGTTTTTGGATGGCGAGTAGGTGTGGATCTCATCAAAGAATCGCTCGGGCTGATGCAGTGGGTAGGGACTTGGTCTGGTCCACCCTCCAAACAATACCAGGAGGTCCTTATAAACAACTAACGTAGCCCCTGCTTTTGGAGACGGGTACGAACCTAGCAGGAAAAACAGAAATCAACACGGTCAGTTACTGCGCTTCCACCCGCCCCACAAACCTCCAAGGCAGGGACGGGGGAGAAAGCAGCCAGACGAGCGGCACAAAACCTCCCAATGTTCTGAGACCTGGCGACCCACAATTTATATCATTATGAGTTATGGATCAATAGTGTTTGGACCGATCGATGTTGACTGGGTCAGCGACACAATCACGATGTCCCGCAGCTTGTTAAGCAAGTCATGAATGTCTCATTTTCACTGAGCGATAATCTCCACACTCTCGAGTGAGTGACGGTCACTCTGGAGTTTTTGCTCTCGGTGGCGGCACCCACCTGATGCCAGGGGTCTGATCCATTCTTTGCTGTTGAGATCAAGCCGCCAGAGGTCGTTGAACGCGGCATTGCAACTACTTTGAGTGCAACCCCCAAAGACGTACATTGACTGGTTGGCATCGTAGTAACATGCACCTGGAAATACAAATAGCACCGTGAGCAACCGAGAAAACAACATCCTTGGTTCAGGCTTGTGGGGTTGTAGGGGTGGGAGGCGTCAAAATCCAAATTGTATTAAATGGCCACAAAATAGTCAATTCACTTTACAACATATTCTGTGACGCGATTTGAGATGTCCAAATGACCCAATGAGGCACTGTGTCAAATAGAAGGATTATTACTGTAAGATTCCACATGACTGTAGTTCAGGTGGGCGTTAAGGAATCCCTTGGCCAAGAGCCAGAATGACCCTTAGTTTGAGGGAATGCAAAACAGCGTTCCTCCCACAGCTACACTGGAATGTCAGACTAGTCTATAAGGTCAGAGGCAGCAAAATTATTCGAGTAAAGGCAGTGTTTAGCTTTACTCTGCTGTTCCCCAATAAGCAAATAATATTGGTCCTGACAATAAACATCCTGTATAGAATTACAAACTGAGTTTTCTGCTGCGCTGCTACTGTAAACTGGTCATAATTAATACAATATTGTTATGAATAGAGAAGTACAGTAGTTGCTTTAATAAAAAAGTGTTACGTAATCCATCATGAGACAATGACATCAGGAAAGGTTACTCACTGTGAGAGAAGCGCTGTGTTATTGGAGTTCCTGGATAAGGATATGTCCGACTTTCCCACTGAATATTTCCTTCCTGAACAGCCTTTATAAACCCATGGTAACACTGGTGAGCCACTCCTGGGGAAGGAACACAAGACTCTGGTTTAAAAAATCCTTCCGTTCCCTCGAATTCTAGTCTGTAACACAGTCAACCACTTTCCATCTTACGAATGTAAATGAATGCTACGAAGAGCTAAATAAGCTTCTTAACCGTGACATGGCACAAATCAGGAGCCTATTGAGGTGGTTGGGGGAGAAAGGAATCCTACTTCTCTCTGCTCCCTGGTGCAGGGTGGACAGTCATTACTTCAGGATTCTCCTCTGAACCAGCTCAATGTGAATCGAGCCTCACAGACCACCAATTGCTTAACTAGGGGATACAAGCTGTCGGCCATTTAGTTACTGGGGACAAACACACTCAATGAGTTAAATGATAAGTGATTCTCAGCAACAAATGAACGCGAGGGGAGTCCAGACTCTCAAGAGTCGAAGTTAACCCAAATAGCACAAATTTCACAGCACAATATAATAATGTAACTCTAGACTCGCACCTTTAATGAGCCGGTACCACTGTTTGCAGACAAGAGCAGCTGTTTTGTGCTCCTGGTAAGGGGACAGGAACGATAAGATGTATTCCAGCACCTCCTCAGGCAACTCGGACATTGAACGGTTGTGCCTCAACTCCTCGACCTCCACTTCAACGTGAGGCTCTTCGTCCTGCTCCATGGGACCATCCAGCACTTCTTCAGTGTCCATGGCAATGAAACTGTCATCCTCACTGTCTGATGAGCTGGCCATCTCATGCCACTGGACATCACAAACAAGGGATGCATTTAAAAAAAAACATTCAATACTCACTTCAGAATTTCTATCTTATAGCAAGTACATCAAACCAAAAATGTCTCATAGCACCAAGTCCATTGGTTGTTTTTTCTTTGCAGGCTAATATGTTGGGGGGGGGGTTTTTGCTGCAAAAAACAATGTCAACCATGAGGTGAATAATCAATTTAACATAGAGGATTGTTGGCTAGGACACCGAAGTGCAGATCCCTGACCTCTAAAGTAACCATGAGAGAGCCAACGAAGAAAAAAACCGAGTCGAAGAATACATCAAGTTACCATATTTAGGTGTGGACACACTCACATGTTTAAAGAGTCAACAATCACCATAGAGAACGAGAAAATTTTGTGAATCTAGAAACAAACAGAGAACGTAACAAGATTTCAAGGAAGTATCTGGGGATGCTTTGTAGGTGCGTCCAACAATATTAAATGGGATTGAGTGTTGCATGATACCAGGTTACACGCACTGAAACGTTACTACTCAACCTTCACCCCGGGAAGGTGATCACTGAGCTATAGTCAATATCACAAGCGTGTGACGTGCTGCGTGTGGTCTGCAACTGGGGGCGAAAATATAATCCTTGCATTTGATACAGCGCCTTATCACGTCTCCTAGACGTCTCCGAAGCGTTTCACGGAATATACTGAAAATTAAAGTGACTGTAGATTTTGTGGTCGAAACGCGGCAGCCAACTGCGCACGGCAGCGTCCCCACAAACAGTCGTGGATTGAAAATGACCAATTTATATTTTTTTTTGTAGGGATTATTATCAGGTGTGTGCGTGTGTGGAGTAAGGAAATTTGGCCAAGATTTCTCCCTGACCTGACGGGAATCGAACCCAGGTCCTCTCGCATGCGAGCCAAGGGCTCTTAAAGCTATAATAAAAGTAGTCTCAGGATTGAAGAGTGCAGGTTTCCCCCCCCATGCACTCAACGTAGGCATTTCGGTCTATGTTCAACTCAATTTACCCCGCCACCACCTCACGGCAGCCCCACTCCCTCCCACGAGAAGCCGGGGCCCTCGGGGGGGGCAATTTAGGTCTTTCTCTCTACGAGGGCTCGGCCTTTCGACCGCTCCACAGCCTCTACAGCATTCAAGGCCCATCTCAAGAACCTCATCTGTGACCATTGCCTTTGAACATCCACAACCCGCCCCCACCCACCCCACACACCCACCATTGCCCACACTCATTGCCCCACCCCACTGCTCTCACTATCCCTCTTGACCCCCAGCCTGGGGAGCAAAGGTTTGACCATCCAGCGACTTGGGGACGTGCTGCTGATGTGAAGGGATGTGTGGGATAATGACAATGCGGGGAGACCCTGAAGCCGCCCCCCCCGCCCTCCCCATGTTACCCGGGATCCGGGGGCTCCAGCCCACAGTCAGGCCGCCCCAGGTCTCCCCACTCCCGGAGAGGAGGTGCAACACAACAGGCCCCTGGGCCTCACAGTCACCGTCCACGGGGCCTCCCTCTCCTCCGAGCGGCTCCCCCCGCCCACCGGGCCGGCGAGGTTACTACCTGAGGCAGGCGCCGGGGTCGCGGCCTACAGCTATCGCCCGCCCTGACTCACCGGCCCTGGGCTTGCCTGCCTCCCGCCGCCCTACTTCCCTCCCGCCGACGGCTCACCGCGCTCTGAAGGGGTCGCTGCCTTCCTCGTGTGGTGTCGGTGTCTCTCCGTGTGGCCACCGAGCTGTGGTCAGCTCCCGCTCTTCACCCACTGGCAGCCATGGCCGCCGCCGCCGCCATCTTCCTCCAGACCCCCACTGCGCAGCCGCGGGGGGGGGGAGGGGAGGACGCACGCAACTGACGCACGCGGCGTCGGAGCGTCACGCACTCAACGTAAGAGCGTCACACACACACCCAGGCCAATGTGGGCGGGTTGGGACTTCACGCCCAATTGGGCGAGTTTCACGCCCAATTGCTTCACACTAACAATCCCTGCATTTGACACAGCGCCATATCAGGTCTTCTCGACTTCTAGAAGCGCTTCACAGAAAATACTATAAAGTGAATTGACTATGTTTTGTGGGCGAAACGTGGCAGCCAATTGCACACGGCAGCGTCCTCCACAACAAAATTACTTATGGAGTCTCTTTCACATCGCGAGGACATCCTAAAGTCTTGAAAACAGTATTGGATTGAAATGACCAATTTATTATTGTTTGGTTTTCTTGAGGTTATCAGTTTTGTGTGTGTGTTGTGTGTGTGTGTGTGTGAAGTAAGGAAACTTGCTCAAAGTTTCTCCCTGACCTGCTGGGAATCGAACCCAGATCTCTTGCTTGTGAGGCATGTGCTCTTAACCACTGAGCTACAGGACTCCACACTTTAGGAGGGTGCTTCATTTTGTTTAATTTTCTTTTAACTTATAAACCTTGCAAAATGCACCATCACCCCCCCCCACCCCTCCACTTGAATGACATTTTTCTTACAGTTTTGAAAAAGCACTAACTTTTTCTAACTAAATCAGGCCCACTGCTGCTATCCCTGGGGAGGAAAAACCATTGGTGCCACATTTGACTACAAACTATTTTAATTTATAATATATTTTATTATTTAATTTCAACCCTGCACACACAGGCACCTGGGGACCTCCAAAGTCACAGGCATCAGATTATCTGAACAACCTGTCTAACGTTTCATTTAAAATCTCTTGCATTTATCAGATTGCTCCATTATCTGCCCTAATCTCTCCACCTCGCACCCGGACTGGGGGGGCATTAAGCACTCAACAACAAAATCACATTTGTTTAGCGCCTTTTGCGTCAGGAGGAAGTCCCAAGGCGCTGTGTAAACGCAAGTTGTTGTTCTTGTCTCATCTCAAAAGAAGGTTGTGGGTTGGAGTCACCCCATCCCCTAAACTTTGAGCTGTCTAAATTGACAAATCAATCAATACCAGTTGATGTGCATAAAGGGCCTTTCCCAAATAGCGCAGAAATAAGATCTTTATTATAATCTTAAACACGGAGATAGATTTCCATATGCGACAGAATAAATGAGTTGCCTTTTCCTAAACCTTGTACCAGACAAAACCAAACATCACATTTGGCGATTTTTCCTTTTATTTTTATTTGGTTTAAAAAAAAGAAAAACGAAGACCAGAGATCCCATCAAGCGACTGTTCATAATCACGCGCCAGAAAGGACAAATGCATCCAAAACACTCCTCGTCATTTCTGATTACCGAAGGTGTCTCGATAGTGCAGAGATCTCACCGCCAACAGGTTTGCTGAGAAATTTGATAAGAAATTCCAATATTTTGGTGATAACTTCCCGATGAAAGATATTAAGGATGGACCTTCCCACGTCTTCTCACGCTTATGCCAAATGCATGAACAAATCCAATATCTAAAGGATAAAACCTGACCTAGCACAAACAATAATAGCGTAGCTCATTTTCCAAGTGTTCAAACGGGCCTTGTCTCTTTGCTATCGCGACATCCTTTTAAAAACAAGTGAATCTAGTTACTGTTACAGTTGGTGGTGGGAAAAATGGAGACAACCATTGGGATAAGTTTAACATTTTCTGAGTAGAATAATTACTGTAAAGTGGCACCTCCAGCACAATGGTACTTCATCACACTTTGTTTGTTGGTGACAAAATGACTACAGTACAAAGAGTAGGTTCCAAACAGATGCAAAGATGATGGGTTCTGACTTGAACGTGGAACATGATCAGATGCACTCACTTGTAGAATTAAAGACCTGAAATCAGTCTTAAGGAGATGGTATTAAAATTTAGTGCTGTGCGGAATTTAGGACATTTCATAAACTGAGGTTAAAAATCAGGCTTTCCATGGTACGTTTCAACTGGCTTCAAAATTATTAATAATAATAATCCTTGCATTTGATATAGCACCTTATCAGGTCGTTGAGATGTCTCAAAGCGCTCCACAGAATATACTATAAAATAATTGACTAAGATTGAATTTAAGGATCTGCCAAAATTCTGCACAATGTTAAACATTAAGACCAAGCTACGCAAGACCACATCTTTAAAAGTAACAGTTCACTTGTGTCCACTGATTCTCAATTCACCAGCTTCAGACAGGAACCACAATCTGTCTGGCTAGGAGCAGCAGAAGAGCTAACTCTGTGTTGCCATCAGACCGCTCCAGAGCCTCGATAGCTTCTTGCTCAGTAAACCCTGATCTTCTTATTCGTTCAATATTAGCAGCTGGAAAAATTGGCAGTGAAGGAACTGTGGGCCCTCGGTCGAGAGGGCTGCTCTCCCTGCAATGTGTATTGGGCTCGTCGACATTCGCTTCTGTGGACCTCTGGCGAGGCACCCTAGCTGCTGAAATCTGAGAGGAACACAGTGCATTATCAGCCACCTGCAGCTCTGTACCAGTGTGCTGAGAAATCTGGACATCGCTGTTATCTGTTGCGGAGTGAGGCGCACGCACCATATCTACCAAACCACTCTCTGGAGAGGCTGGTCGGTTGTCTGGAATGACCCTAGCCGAGGGGATGTCCACTTCCTCAGTCAAGTTCTTGGACACGAGTACCCAAGGCAGCACAGCCTCGCACTGCGTCGAAATCTCCTGGGCCACACCGTGGACATCTCGCCTCACCTCCGTGATGACTTGCTCGGCTGGGAGACTGGAGCACTCCATATCGTCATCCCTTTTCTCAGAAGGATCTTGCTCTGCCACTTCCATCACTTCAATGTGCGGCTCCGCACCCTGACACGCCTCGCTCGCTGTGTCACCATCAGTCAGCGACTCCTCACACATTTCCATCGGCTGAACACGCTCTCCGTGTCCGACAGCTTCTGAACAGAAAGCGCTCCCCTCGCCAGCCAATATATTGAAGTCGGCTTCGTGACGTTTGGAGACTAACTGTTGATGCAACTCGATCAAAGCAGCCACAGGTGAGAGAGAGGAATCATTTGGATCACAGTCTGGTGACAGAGGGGTATTTTGTTGAGAGGGGGGTTTCGGCTCAGTGGACAAATGGCCGTCAATGTGCATTTCATCATCACAACTCTGAGCAGCTTCTCCTGTGTGACCTCTGCTGCTGCTAACCTCACCAGAACTATCTGCTACCAAACTGGTGACATTCTTCAAGCATTTATCCTCAACTTCCATCAGGAGTATATTGTCCTGATCTAAATCTAGGACCTTTCCTTCTCTTGGGTCACTGCTGTCCATCTCTGCGGCTGCGTTTCTCTCCTCCACTTGTTGGTCAGTGGCACTCACCTTCATTACAGTCTCAAAGCACTTGGCTGGTCCACTTGAAAACCCAGTGGACGGTTGTTCACAAACTGCAGTTTTCTCACAGCAGCTATTTAGATCTCTCCTTTGGTCCATTTCCAATGGCTCAGTGACTTCCTCAAGAAGGTTGCCATCAGTCCCCTCGACAGAATCAATGTACTTTTGCAAATGTTGATCATTAGAGCAGTCACCTAGAGTCAATTGAGGCGAGGCGGTTTGGCTTGATTTAGCGGGGTCAGGATATGGCTGAGTGTCTGAAGAAATATCCTCAACTTGTCTCATTGGTGCTGCCTCCAAATCACAACCTTCTTCACCTGGAGATTCCAGCTGAGGCTTTGCTCCCACACTCGATACAGAACAACCTGCCGTTTCCTTGCCAAACTCTTGCGGATGTGTTATATCAGGCAAGAAAGATTTTGGCACAGACATCTCATCAGTATCTGGAGTCAGATGTCTCGAGGGGTTTTGTGAGCCGCTGGGTAGGGTTTCTGGGTGTGGTGTATGCTTTCCTCTTAATGCTGCCTGAGAAGGAACAGACAGACGACCAGGAGACGGCAGAGCCGACAAATGGTCAGAAAGATACTGTGAAGGTCCCGCCAAGAGCTGTTTTTCTGCAGACGCAGGCATCTGAAGGTCTTCTCTTCTGGTAGAATCAGATACATTCTGGTTTGATAAAGGAAGGCTAGCAGGAACGGAAACAGAATGGTCCAACTGACTTTGACTGTAGGGGGCTTGAAATTCACCAGTTCCCGTCGTGGGAAGCGGGACGTTAGGATGAGGTGTCAGTAATGAAGGGGTTTCCAATGAGGTAGTTTTGCCATTTTCGTTTCCTACAAACATAAGACAAAACAATTCATTTGCCAAATGGCATGTACACACAGATGGTCCAATTTATGGGTAAAGTAAACTACAAGTCTCAAATGTCAATTGCTCTAATCCTTGGTGACTATTCATTTGATACTTGTTGCTGGCCTTTTTGGACAGAATGAATTACTGTACATTCATATTTTAATACTAATTCAATATCAACACAGTCTTGATTGCAAACCTTCAGGTGATGTTAACTCCAGTCAAGTCAGCTCTCATTTTCAAAGAACCCATGTTTTTCAAGTGCCTTCAAGTCCCTTATCATGCAGCCAGCTCAGCTAACGCTCTTTCATTCCAGCCAATAATTGACTAGAGTGAAAATAAATACATTCTGGTGCCTGCCCTGAAATTGTCTTCACAATCTTGAACCTCAGCCCAGATTGACAGCCGAGGTTATTTCCAGTTATCATCTGCCTTTTGATTGACCCATTAATTCACAACAATAAAATTACATTTGTATAGCGCCCTTTAGGTCTCATCTACTGCAGGATTCAGGTGATATTAAGGGACTTTTATAAAAAATGTTGCTTTGTTTTAGGGTTATCTTGGTTTGGCCCACAAATAGTCAATTCACTTTACATATATTTCGTGGAATGTTTTGAGATGTCTAGATGATGCAAAAAGCACTATATCAAATGCAAGGATTATTATATTTATTTATTTATTTATTCTCAATCTAAATTGAAAATAATTATCGTATCTCAATTGCTAGGCACAGATTAGACACAAATCACTCACTTCCAAGCAAACTCATTCTGTAAAACACTTCCAAGACTTAATGTAAGTGGTTAACGTAGGCATGTCAACACATGGGGCAGGTTCCCAGAATGCCAGTGGGAGAGAGGGTGGAGAGGTGACCGCAAGCACGATCAAAAGGAAGGACTTTAGGTGGGATTTGAAGGTAGGGAGGGGGCAAAACCGAGGGATTGAAGGAGAGAGTTGCAGAAACCTAGGTTTCAGATACTGATGGTGGAAATGGTGAGTCATATAATACTTGAGAGTAAAAGAGCCTTTAATACCTGGACTGTGGTCATCTTCAGCGTAGTACAAACACAACATGCATCAGTGATGCGGACGTCCTGTTAGGATGAGAAAACAAACCACAACACCAATCGTGATTAACAAACTCAAGCATGCAGCATGCAGGTTAATACATTGCCATGAGGTAGTTCAGTCACAACATAGCCACACAGCTAGAGTCCGGATTCCATTAGCAATGCCAGGGTCTGCCGTTGTCACGAAGTCAAACTTCTCTTCACAAAAGAACAGCTCTGGGTTTAGTTCTGCTCTGACGATCTGTCCCAATATCCCACTTACATTTAGAAAAATTAATGAGTCTCAACAGTGTAAAACTCTGGATTCTCCCTTTCAGTTTGGTTTGAAGTTCAGCTGTGCAAGTCCTTCTGCATACGCTAGAGCCACGAGCTTTTCTTCCTCTTCTCTGAGCCTCTCTAACCTTTTGATATCCTCCTGAAGGTTGGAGTTGTTTTGGGGAAAAAACAGAATTGTATATCTATCCAGTAGATATACCTGCCCACATGGATATCACAGGTTTGTAATGTCACCCATTGTAATGGTAACCCATCTTACAGTTTGGTAAAGAAAGAGTTTGTGAATTACCCGATTCCTCTGAAGATCGCTGCAAAGCCTCGGCGAGATCCTGGTCTGCTATTTCCTCAGGACGGAGTTCATCACGCGGGACACCGTACGCCAGCCGCGCACACTCAGGGAGCTCCGCCTCTGGCAGAAACCGCGTCTCCGTTCCCGTCGTACCAATCACCACCACATCCCGCTTCAAGTCAATGGAACACTGGCAATGCAGAATTCAAATAGAAAGCCACAGGAATTAAATACACAGAAACAAATCCACATCAAAATGATCAGAGGACTGATTCATTCACCCTCCTAGGCTTAAGCTCACTGCATTTGAAAAAATAATCTTAAATATCATTGTAATTGGGATGTACCAATGTGACAGGTTCTCTTTGAAGGGATATAGTTGTTCAATTAACTAGACTTGGACACTCTGTCTCTTACCTGGTGTCTCTTTAGCATGTCTAGCCCAAGTAACATGTCCATTGGCTGGTCTTCCAGGATGGAGAAGGAGCATGGCAGGAAGTCACCTTCAATTTGCACCTGGGCTGTACAGCACAAACACACCAACTGACCAAAATGTACACTTATATACACACACATGTATATTTTCTCACAATAAATAAAGATATTCCTATAAAACTTTTCTTTCCATTAAGTGAAAAGCTGAAACCACAGCCCTATCTATGATGGTCAGTAGATAGGGAAAATGCATTCTCCCAGCATGATGACATTCCTTGTACCACTACTCTCTGGGTTCTATCGGCAGACCAATTATACATACGCATTGCAAGATTCTTCCTCAGATTCGCGCTTTCTTTATATTTGGTACCAGCCTTTCACGAGAATTTGTTCAAAGTCCTTACTGAAATCCAGCTATACAGCATCCACTGCCTTACCCTCATCAAGCTCCTTTGTGGTACAGTCAAAGAGAACCAGTAAATTAGCTTGGCAGAATCTGCCTTTCATGAACCCACATTTTTAAAAATATATCATGGTATGACTGTCTTTTGCTCCTCGACATTAATGTTTGTAGTGATAAGTCACTCCTACTCACCCAGGTGAACTCGCCCAATGATTTTTTGTGTGCCAACACCTTTGGCAATACCTGCCCACCGCCTGTCCACCAGTCGCATGATGTTGCATCTCTCAGCGCAGGCCTGGCTCATGATTGTCATCTGTGCTCCTGTGTCAAGAGATGGTTCAACACTGTCAAGACACATCTGGGCGCTTACTTCAACCTGTCGATTGGTGAGACAGAAGTAAAAGTACCTACCTGAATCCACAAAGGCCTTGACTGGGTGCCCGTTGACTTTGCAGTTGATGTACAACATCACCACCTGGCCAAAGCTCTCCGGAGATTCCTCCATTGCGATTGTCATGTTTTCCTCAATGTTCTGCTGCCTATTGTAGGGCGGAAAATGTGACTACAACTGCACAAACTTGCCGGTCAGATTGCCGAATAAATAATATAATAATCCGTGCATTTGATGTAGCGCCCTTACCACTTCTTCGAGACGGTTCAAAGAGCTTCACAGAAAATACTGTAAAAGTGAAGCGACTGTATATCAAATTAAGGTGCTACGTTACATGCAAGGACGATTATTATTATATATTATAGATTGATGCATTAACAAAGTACATCAGAAAACTTGCCAGCGGAATAAGCTTAGTCAGTACAATGTATCAGCTGCAGGTTTAGCACTAACCCAGCAAACTCTACGTTGAGAAAGTAGAGGTAGAGTTGCAGACACTTCAAAAAAAAGTGCCCAACACTGAACCCAGTTACTGAGCTATTACTGTCGTAGGAGGAAATTTGAAACCAAGCAGTGCGACTTGCATACCTGATGTCTTCCTCAATCTTAGCCTGAGCCTCCAGGTCAAAGGGGTCAGCGTTTAGAAGCCTTATCCTCTCTTGCTCACGGCGGGCTCGCTCCGACTGTTGCTCGCGCAGCACTTTGGTGAACTTCTCTGTGGTGGGTCAGAGGACAGTCATGAAAAAGTGACCCCGAACCGGTTGAACCAATAGAATCCATGTACACTTTACGCAGCAAACGACTACACTCACCGACCACCCAGTTGAATGGGAATTCCCTACATCCCACTGTGCAACAAATCCTGCAAACGATTATGGTAATAGAGAACTGTAAAGCGCAGAGAGAGCGCAGTAAAGCGCAGAGAGAGCAATTAAAACAATATTTACCGAGGTCTCCACTCAGCAATGCCTCAGCAAGCGGTGGGTTACGCTCCTTGAGCAGGGATAGCTCATGCGGGTTTGCTAAAAGCATATCCCTCAGTAATGTTGGGTTATTTTCCAATCCGTGTTGGGTTGGAACCGGGGGAGGAGAGCTGGTACCACTGGTGGAGGCTGGATTTGCAGTTGTTGGACAGATGTTCCAGAGGGTAGTCTGCTGGACACTGAAGATCCAGGCACTGATATACTACTAAAGTCAATCCTGGGAAGTCCTGCAGAGGAACATGAAACACAACGAGGTCAAGAGGAAAACTGAACCAGCCACACCCAAGCATCAGATGATGTGGCAATATCATAAATAGAGACCTAGGAACAAGCCATTCTTCCCGTTAGACAACTATATTAATGATGTCAGGATCATTTCCTCCACTTTTCCCCTTAGAGAAAAATAATTAGCATTTTTATATCACCTACTGCGAAAAAAACAAATCAAAATGCATTGCAATAATTATAATTGTCAAGTATTGTTTTGTTGTAGGACGAACACAATAACCATTTTACACACAGCAATGTGTCACAAGCAGTCTTAAAGTCAATTGGCAATTAATCCAGAGGATTATTGGCCTCTCCCATTTATATTTCGACACCAATAGTTTTTTTGAATAACGGCAGAGTCTATTCGGGACGAGAGCAGATCTCGCCGATCAGTCATTTAGGAGCGTTGATGGGCAATAAAAGCCAGGCAATGGGGATTTTCCCACAACGATGAAGGTATTTCTTAAATGATCAATGTGTGTGTGGCAGGCGTGGAGTTGATGCATGGAAGCCCTAATGCACAGGAGATATTTGATCGAAAGCAAAGTTACTGGCGGCCCTTTTTTGTGACATTTCTTACCCGATGCGCCGGGGAGCTGCAGGCCAGTCTGCACCTGGGGTCTGTCCAACTGTCGCAACACAACCACATCACCGTCCTTCAGCCCATAGGCCTCCAGCGTCCGGCGACTGTCTGTCAGCACCTGCTCTGCAAATAATATCTGAGCACAGAAACAAAGGGGCATGAATGTCTCACCAACTGACTTAATGGGGAATTCTTTCCCAACTAACTGCCCACGTGTTCATTGGACACAAACACAAATATGCAACATCCATTCACCGCGTTCCCCTTTATCAAGCTCCTTTTGTCACATAAAACCAAAGAAAGAAAACCAGCGCATTGATTTGGCAAGATTTTCCCCTTTGTGAACCCATATTGGCTATCTTTTATTATTTGCTATCCAGAATGCTTCATGATCTTATTATTTTGATAACTTTACCCACAATAGACATCATACGCACTAGTGTGCAGTTTCCTGGGTCCGTTTTCCTTCCTTTTTTTAATAAAAAACAGGAGTAACATCTGTCTGCATCCAGTCTCCAGGCACTTCTCCAGTATTTCTGAAAGATTTGTGCCAGAGTTTTTAAACCCTGTAATTTGCTTCCTTAGTTCCCTTAAGGATGCAGTTTATCCGGCACCTGGGATGCGTTACCTTAAGTTTGCACAGGGTTCACACTGGGAGTTCATATGCAAAGGGTGACAACTTGCCTCTGCAATGCCACTGACAAGTTCAATCAGTTTTCAGGAGTTTACCATATGTAGTACAAGGAAGTGGGCTAATCTTGGCTCCATATTTGCTGTGCAATTCGCTTTCACTTTCTCCAACAACTCCTTTCTCTTTACACACTCTAACTGCCACCACCCCAAATTTATACATACATATATATATATGCACACACATAA